>CM060656.1:37323016-37783016 GCA_030686955.1 Odontamblyopus rebecca | reverse complement strand
CGCACACACCTACATACATACACACATACATACACACATACATACACACATACACACACACATACACACGTACACCATATACATTTACACATACACATGCGGTGTGAACGTACCTTAAAATGTATTAAATTAACACTGTAGAGTTTAGGAAATTGGCGGAATAAATTTATATTTTTGTTTATTAAAATGAAATGGCAAATATTGGTAGGGACTATTTTGGTTGTGACATGTCCCCACCTTCCCTATGCAAATCGCCCTTGTCATCTGGAGATTCGTCACGGATTTTTACCTCTGTCCAAAATCCAAGTGGAGCATTTTTAGAATTAAGCAAAATACAGCTCCAGGTATGTTTACGGTGAACAACATAACCTGATCAAAAGCTCAAAAACACAACACGAGTCAATCAGTCCTGACAGTTTATTGTATTTGATTAGAGCAGAATCCACAGCACAGGTTTAGTGAGTAGGAAAGGTGATATTTACATGATCTACTGTTGTACATGTTACAGTCTGACCCATGCCAACACACACTGTACAGTATATCCTCAGCATTATCACGAGGTCCAATGCAAAATACACAGTTATCTCAAGTGTCCAGCAGCGTCCCTGAACTGATCCGACATGTTCAGGCTCAAAACAGTCCACAATAGAAAGTACAAGCAAGATAACTACATTTATACAGTATTCAAATGTTATATTACTGTAAATATCGCGCTGGAATCTGTACACACTCCTTCTGAACAACTCGGATCCACGTTATTATTTAAAAGAAGAAAAAAAAGTGGAAAAAATTGCAACTCTGCATGTTCACGTTAAGCAAAAGTAAACAACTTTAGGGTCTAGCTCATTTGATATCATGAAAAATAAAAGAAATACGGTAAAAATAATATATTACGACGGTCAAATGTTAAATTATAGGGCGGCTTGCATAGTCCTTTTATATCATTTTACAGTGGTTCTCAACTGATAGGTAAGAATTGTTGTTTTTGTTATTAAATTTTGATTTGAATTTCAGCAAAATGTACAATACTTATATATATATAAAAAAACACGTATTTTATGACTTGTTGATTGGGTTATGATAATGTAATGTAAATAATATTGTATAATTTGTATAATTTGAGTATTTTGATGAAGCCAGTTGTGAATTACTTTAAAAAATGTTTGTTACTCTTTGTTTTTCATAGCGTATGGTCGAAACTAAAAGTGAAATCTTGTCGTTCTTTTGAGGCAACGTGGAGCTAAATAAATGCTTTATGAATAAATACAAGTGTTGAGTTTGTGATCATATTTACCACGGTTACATTTTAAACTCTCAACTCAGGATCTGGGCACAAACTTCTGTCATATGCGTGTTTTTAGTTGGTAAAAGTGAAGAAAATCTATTAGCAAGTGCTCTGATAAATTATAACACTGAGCTTAAAGGTTCACTATGTAACTTTTCTGCTCGTCTTCATGGAGATGTTATTGCTTTGCCTTGAATGTTCGATCACCTGGCATTAAAGCTGAACTCAGGCACGTTTGAAGCTAAAGTTCGTTGCTAGAGGTGGTCGAATTCAGTCCGAAGCCAAAAAACGGCACAGATCAGTGTTTCCTCGGTGGAGATCTCACTGTGGCAGTGAGTCTGTCAAGGCAACAAACTAGTGTAGTGATGGGGGCAAGTTCTGAACTTCCACATAAAACACCAATTTGCTTCACACTGAAGAAGCTCACTTCACAACTTTATAAGCCGCCTTAGCCTTACCTTTGTTGATTTCCCGCTGTGCATGCGAAAGCCCAAAAGACTCGACGAGGTCAGGCTAAAGCTGTTTATAAAGTTGTTTTCTAACGTTTCCAGACACTAATGAGTGAACCAGGCAGAGCGTTTAGTTTGTTAGACTCGTGGCTGTTGTCAGATGGGTTAAAGTTGCCTTGTTGTCTTGACAGACTCACTGCCACAGTGAGATCTCCACCGAGGAAACACTGATCTGTGCCGTTTTTTGGCTTCTGACAGAATTTGACCGCCTCTAGCAACGAACTTTAGCTTCAAACGTGCCAGAGTTCAGCTTTAACACTAAAATGTCCCCGGCGTCCATTACAGAGGACATGTTACAGATTATGAATAAAAATAAAATGAACAAAATCTAAATGCTAAGGTGTTCATTTACCTCCAAATGGAGAGAAAATCACAAAAAAATATATTGTGAACCCAAAAAACCTGATCGGGACATCTCTAGAGGATATCTAAAAAAAAAAAAACCTTCAAAACATGATAACAGTGTCGCCTCTCCACAGATCTGACTTGTAACTTGCCTGGTAAAATCACACAGTTGTCTTACATGGACATAAATAAGTTTAATGCCATACTGTGCAACTTTCCAGGCATATCTATAACATCACCATGGAGATAAGGACACTGACTGACCCCCTACCAGGAAAAGTTACATAGTGCAGCTTTATTATTTGGGTGAAATGCCACTTTTTAAAACATTTTCTATTAACATGGCATTATGAAAACCAAAATATGATAAAACAACACAAAGCCACCAGAAAATACTGACAAAATAGTTAAAATTTCAGAACTTATTTCACATTTTTGTCCTTTTCAGTGAATTTTTCCTCAACTTTTCAATAATTCTTCTATGGCTCAAAGCGCAGTATAGAAAAACAAATCTAAAATTCAAAGCAACAATAATAAAAATTCCAACTAAACAAAATAAAAACAATTATAAACAAAATAAAAACAATTCACAAACGTCAGTCCAGTGACCGTGTGCCTCGAGTCTCTGCGCTGAAACACATGCCTACAAAACCCAGGTTATAAAATGTGGTCATTACATATTATTATAAAAAGTACAGTGAATATTATTATCTATAAATGTCACCCAAAGTTCATAGACTTGTCCGTTTTGCTTTTCCATCAAGTCCTTTTTGCAGCTACGTCGGGCCTGAAAATTCTTGCATATTTCCACACTTTACCATCAAAATATGTGGATTAAATAAAAATTCATATCCATACAAGGCTATATATACCGCGCATCTATGTACAGTAATTGTGTTTTGAAAATATAACTATTTTCTTTTTGTTTTGTCGACAAATCCGAAAAGTGCGAGACATGGCTTGTTTTAAAGTTGAACTCCGGCACGTTTGAAGCTAAAGTCCGTTGCTAGAGGAGGTGGAATTCTGTCAGAAGCCAAAAAACGGCACAGATCAGTGTTTCCTCGGTGGAGATCTCACTGTGGCAGCCTTACACTTCCCTCTGTTGATTTCCCACTGCGCCAAAGACTCGATCGTCGATGTCGTTTCTAATCCCATTTATTTACGAGTGAATTATATTTTTTGAAAAACGCTAAAAAATACATTCCCGAACCATTTTCTTTCAACAACTTTCAGTTTCTCTTCTTCTTCACTGTCAGCAGTCAATTCTCACTTGTTGCTTCGCTGCCGCTGGAGTCGACAATCGAGTCTTTTGGGCTTTGGCCTGTGCAGTGGGAAATCAACAGAGGGAAGTGTGAGGTGCTTATAAAGTTGTTTTCTAACGTTTCCAGACACTAATGAGTGAACCAGGCAGAGCGTTTTGTTTGTTAGACTCGTGGCTGTTGTCAGATGGGTTAAAGTGGTGTTAAGCTTCTTCAGTGTGAAGCAAATTGGTGTTTTACGTGGAAGTTCAGAACTTGCCCCCATCACTACACTAGTTTGTTGCCTTGACAGACTCACTGCCACAGTGAGATCTCCACCGAGGAAACACTGATCTGTGCCGTTTTTTGGCTTCTGACAGAATTCGACCTCCTCTAGCAACGGACTTTAGCTTCAAATGTGCCGGAGTTCAGCTTTACGTGTGTGGCTATTGTAGTGGAAGAACAAGTTTGTGCATTAAAATGTTTGTGTTTATTTACAGTTTAATACAGGTCCATTTTCAATGTCCCTAAAAATCAAAACGTGTTTTTATATATCATTAAAAGTGCATTGTGTAACTTTTCTGGTGAAGGATATGTCAATTGCTTTTGTTCTTTGTCTGGAATGTTTCACAGTGTGGCATTAAACCTTTCTATCTCCATGGAGACCAAACCAGACCAAGTTACCGGTCAGATCTGCTCTATGCGTTTAGTTTTTCTAGGTGTTTTTGAGCACCTGTAATTGAATAAATGTAAAGTAGAGCTGTTTAATGTCACACTGTGGAACATTCCAGGCAGAGCAATGGCGTATCCATAGAAACAAGCCGGCGACAGACCCCTAAACAAAAAGTTACGTCGTGCGCCTTTGATAAACATAATTTTCTAACAATTTGGTGCTCTGAAGTGTTTAAAGTGCAGCCTGTTATGGTGCAAGAAGATGTCGTTTTTTTGTTGAAAATAAGTTCAATACGCGTCAAAGCAGTGACGACGTTAAATACAAACGTTTAATAGAAATAGACTGATAATAGTTGTCGTAAATGTTTGATGATGCAGTGAAAAGTTACGTATTCTTCATGTTGAGTTTCTTGGTGTTCCCATAGTGACCACAAGGGGGCAGAGTCTACAAGTCCAACATGTATGGGTCAGATCGAAATCCCTTATTATATTGCGTGATCTATAGTTCAGAATTTTGGACATAGGGCCTCATTTTCTCATGTTGGAGACGTGTGGAGACACTTTTTTAAATCTTCCCTCCAGTCCTTGTATTTGCAGAGGTTGCTGGTGCTAGGCTAGTGCAGGTCAATGGCCACAGTCGTCCTGCCACTAAAAACAGTCTGACCCACTCCACAGACCCGAGGAAAAACTATTAGACCTCCAGACTGTCCATGTGAACGTCTGTGTCCAGAGAATCATGTTTGAAATAAAACTAACCTTGCGTCGCATGAATCCTGATAGAAAGCTCGGCAGCGGCGGACTGATATATGAGAAAATAGTCCCCAGTTCACCTGTATTTAACGAAATGAAAGGCTACAATGCAAATTAAGGATGCGGGAGGACCTATCCACACCAGCAGGAGTGAATTAACCACAAACAAATACAGTACTTCTGGCCGCCAGCACCGGCTTTTATTGGCAATACTGATGTGCGTGAAGAGATGACCGAACGTAAACACCCTTTACCCCGCACTCGAGCGCCCCCGGTTACCCCTCACCAAACCAGAACACACAATACAATCACCCACAGACAATAAACCCTCCACCCAGTCACCACCACCACGAGTCCCCGTAGCTCCTGACAAAGTTCCCCAAAGTTCTGAGCCGCCGCGCTGGTGAGCAAAAGGTGCCGCAGGCTTTACTCACGGCCACCGCGCTCAGAGTTCAGTTTCAGTTTTGCGTAGGTTGGATGAAGCCCAGCAGCTCCCGCAGAGCGATATAGAACCAAATGGCGCAGGCAAAATGTGATAATCTCAAATTAATATAATCCAAATAGGTTCCACAGACAGAGAGCTCAGGCACGGCTCCAAAAAAGGCCCCACATGCCCATCACGTTTCTATCAGGAAGTACAACTTGTTCTTGTTCTTCTTCGATCACTACCTGCGCTGTTATATTGTTATATTCTTGTAAATTTTGTAAACTTTTGTGTTATATTATAGTTTATTGTTTCTACTTATTCTACTTGTTTAGTGTTTGTCTACGCCCAAGTACTGCAGCATTTTCCTCATGTTGTGAACCTGTTCACTCATACGGCAATAAAACCTGATTCTGATTCTGAACTCGCTGCTGCTCAGACATAAATCCTTCAAATGCAGCGGTTGGTTTTACTTCTAAAATTATTTTATCAACACATTTACATTGACAGTCTGGTGTTATCATAGTTTTGCCTCGGGTCTGTGGAGTGGGTCAGACTGTTTTTAGTGGCAGGACGACTATGGCCATTGACATGCAGTAGCCTAGCACCAGCAACCTCTGCAAATACAAGAACTGGAAGGTAAAAAAGTGTCTCCACACGTCTCCAACACTCTGGATCACGAGGAAATGAGGCCCTATGTCCAAAATTCAGAACTGTCCCTTTAATAACTGTTGTTTCAAAGCACCAATATTATGTTATTTTCTAGTATTTCTGTGTTCTAATGTCGTTTCCTCATCAAAAACAGACCTGGAGTTCTGTTTTGTTTCATTCACACATGTTTAACACACAAATCCTGCACATTTAGGTTCTTCTCTCAAACAGAAAACACTCTGTTCCACTTTGTGATGTCATGTCACACCTTCGCTAGAATCATTTGGATAATTTCAGCCCTGGAATTACCCATGTTGACTGAACTAAAGGTAAAAGGAGCTGTTAATAAACATAAACTACCATCACAAGGTAGAATAAAGCACATTGAACTCCAGATTTAGCAAATATATAGAACATTTAAGTTGCTGTTAGAATTTGGCACCTACTGGACACCAACGTTTTTGAAAATTTGGAAATGTTTTAAGTCATGAGCGTTCACCGCACGTTTACTTAATTACTTAATATATAACTCAAATTTGACCAAAAACACTTTCACGCTTTTGAACGCACAAACTTCCCTTAAGCCGGGCGTACACTGTGCGATTTTTGGCTATTTTTGAGTCGATTTTTGGCCCTTTTTTGAGTCGATTTTTACTTGTGCGACTGTTTTTGCGATCGGGCCGAGTTGAATCGCGTGTCGTGCTTCGTGTCGTAAACGTGGGGCAACGAGAACCGATTTAATACCTCAAGACCGGCTCCTGATCGGCACTCGTAAGTCGCAAAAATATCAAATCTGTGTGAATCCAGTCGCTTCTCGTGAGGGTTTCGCTGCTGAAGTCGTTCGTAAAGTGTGAGAACATGAATCATGATCGAAAATATCGCAGTCGACTGTTCACCCGGCTTTACTGACCCGACTCTACCAGAGCTTTCTTCTGCCCCCGTCTGGTCACTCTGTATATTACACCACACTCATTTTAATCCCTGGTTACGAGGGTGGTCCAAAAACACATGCAAAAAAAGTAAAAGTTTAATTTTCGCTGATTTGAACCCTGCATTAGGATCTCACATGTCTAAAACTAAGTCGATTTAGAGCAACAAGACGCATGAAGTTTCGAGAAATTGCCGTCACCTCTTGCTATTTTGTCATTGGACGCTGGTGATTTGTTATTCTTTGTATTTCCCTTTACTTATCTTTACTTTTACTTATTTATATTTGCTTAGTTTGATGCGTTCTGTGAAGCTGGTTTGTTATTTTTTGTTAACTAATAATAAAACACTTTAGTTCATACGGTTCAGACACATGTGTTTTGTGCAGATATTTTGTTTTCTGTGCTGTTATATTGAGGTAAATATATAAATTCTGTCATTGCTCCTGGTTTGTGGAAGGATAATGCAGATTAAAGCAGAAAGGGTCACTCAAAGTTGTTAATGACGCAGCTGAAAGAGTAAAGCTGAGTCAAGACTTTAATGACATCCTCACAAAAAATGAAGATGAGAAGCAGTTTCTCCTTCAGGTTGTTCAGGAACATGGAAAAAAGTGCCTGACTGAGGAAGGGGAGTGTTGTTAGTGTCTGAAACTCAGCGGTAGAATTCAGAAGAGAGTTTTTCTGAAAGTGAAGAGAGAGACAGAATTTGCCTCAGAAACACTGTTGGTTTTGTGTGTTGTTATATTTGACAGATATCACACTTTTACCTGTGGGGGGAGTGTGTTTATTGGTGCTGCCTGGTGCACGCATGCGATTAATCACAGAAAATATCACACTAATGTTTTTTAACGCAGATTAATCACAGTTTATTCCGAACGCTCCTCTGTGGAAAGTGCGGACGGACCTGAAAGGCGGCGCAGGTTATTAGGTCAGTGATCAGGTCTGTTCATACGGGACTTTAGGTAAACTAATGTAGTTTGCAGATGTTGCAGTGATGAACTCTCTTTCCACAGAAACACAACAAGTTTAAAACACCGTCTTAAAGCAAAACACGGGTTTGATTCAGCGGCAGCAACGACGCCACGTGTACAACAACAAACTGAGCACGACAAACAGCGGCAACAAAACTACCAGCGATAGAAAAATGTCAATAATATTAACTTTTTGATAATAAATTGCATGTTTGTCAAAATATTTTTTTTGAAGAATAATTAACTGCGATTAATCGTGATTAATCAAAATTCCAAAGTGTGATTAATCTGATTTTAAAAATTAATCATTGGCCAGCACTAATTATAAGTTAAAGAAATTAAAATTAACAGAGACAAACTGAATCTCTGTGCCTTTACTTTTTTATTTAAACGCGTTTAGTTAGTATTTGTGTGTACTATTTACTATTTTGCATTAAACATGTGCACAACTTAGAGGCTGTGCACATGTTTAAGGACAGAACGAGTGATCTTTAACTGCTCTGTGCAACCTCTAAATATTGTTTTAGCTGAATTTTTTATGTAAACATTAAATCAATAGTCATTTCCTAATGCCGGGTTCAAATCTAGAGAAAAGAAATATATAAAATTGGACCACCCTGCAGGTCGGGCTCTACTCGTGCCTCACTCCGTGCTCCCAGGCCACTTTCGCCTGCTCCTCCTTCGTCGCCGCTATGATCGGCTGCGAGATCTTGCGCGGCATCGGCCGGGGCGCGGGAGGGGGCGGGGACTGCGTACTTAGCCCCTCCTCCTCCGGGATGCAGCCCTCCCTGATGTACGGCTTGGGCGGGAGCGCGGGTGGCTCGTGGAGGCTGTAGAGCGGAGGATTGTGGGGGATGTAGTGCGGGAAGTGCTGCTGGTAGTAGATATGATGCTGCGGCGGGTGGAGGATGTCCGGGGCCACCATACCGGGGGGGATGATCTGAATTCCGGGCTGGAGAGGCGTCACCGTTCCCGGGTTGGAGAGGCTGCGGCACGGCTGCTGTTTGTCGGCGTCCAGCACCACCGGTTCGGAGACGCTGTAGCGGACGGGCTGGTAGGGCGAGTCCAAGTCCTCCTGGTCCGTGGTCCAGGCCTGGCTGCTGGGGGCGGAGTCGAGGGTGTCGGTGCGGCTGGCGGACGGGTCAGAGGAGGTGCCCCCAAAGTTGCTCTCACTCAAAGAGGACACGCCGGAGCTGGCACTGCCCGATAAGGTGGAGTTACTGCCATCCAGGACGGACTGAGGACTGGTGGGCGAGGCAGGTATAGGGTGCAAGGGCGACTGCGGAGAGAGAAGGTGCGAGGACGGGTTAGTGCGGGGTTTATGTTTTATGTTGTTGGGTTGATAAAGGCACGAGAAAAAGAGTATGAGCATGGTAAGAAAAGACAGGGAGCACTCGATATCATTTAAAGTTGAACTCCGGCACATTTGAAGCTAAAGTCCGTTTCTAGAAGTGATTGAATTCTGTCAGAAGCCAAAAAACGGCACAGATCAGTGTTTCCTCGGTGGAGATCTCACTGTGGCAGTGAGTCTGTCAAGGCAACAAACTAGTGTAGTGATGGGGGCAAGTTCTGAACTTCCACGTAAAACACCAATTTACTTCACACTGAAGAAGCTTAACACCACTTTAACCCATCTGACAACAGCCACGAGTCTAACAAACAAAACGCTCTGCCTGGTTCACTCATTAGTGTCTGGAAATGTTAGAAAACAACTTTATAAGCACCTCACACTTCCCTCTGTTGATTTCCCACTGCACAGGCCAAAGCCCAAAAGACTCGATCGCCGATGTCATTTCTAATCCCATTTATTTTCGAGTGAATTATATATTCCCAAACCATTTCCTTTCAACAACTTTCAGTTTCTCTTCTTCACTGTCAGTAGTCGATCTTCACTAGTTGCTTCTGATGGCTCGAGCCTCTCGCCGCCACTGGAGTCGACAATCGAGTCTTTTAGGCTTTGGCCTGTGCAGTGGGAAATCAGCAGAGGGAAGTGTAAGGTGCTTATAAAGTTGTTTTCTAACATTTCCAGACACTAATGAGTGAACCAGGCAGAGCGTTTTGTTTGTTAGACTCGTGGCTGTTGTCAGATGGGTTAAAGTGGTGTTAAGCTTCTTCAGTGTGAAGCAAATTGGTGTTTTACGTGGAAGTTCAGAACTTGCCCCCATCACTACACTAGTTTGTTGCCTTGACAAACTCACTGCCACAGTGAGATCTCCACCGAGGAAACACTGATCTGTGCCGTTTTTTGGCTTCTGACAGAATTCCACCACCTCTAGCACCGGACTTTAGCTTCAAACGTGCCCGAATTCAACTTCAACACCAAAGAAAAAGGGAGTTTACAGATTTGAATCCCTCATAAAGAACTATAATTTTCAAGTTGACCCACATCACATTTCGTAGTAAATCAAGTAAGTGTGAAGTGCAAACATCCACACACAAACAGACGGACGGACGAGGCAGAGGAGGAGGAGAGGAAGATGGGGGTACCTTTCGTAGGGATCGCGCGGGGAGAGCTGGAGGGAGCTCGCTGCTCTGGTGATGGTGGTGGAAAGCGTCAAAGTGCATCGACAGGTGTTGGCCTACAGGGGGAGACACAGCAGGACTGACTGAGAGAGAGCGCCGCAGAGAAGAGCAGAGGAAGGAGGAGGTGCAGAGGACGGGGTGAGGGGCGAGGGCTTTCAAACGTGGTGCCGCTAAAATCTGCAGATCTGCAATCTTGTTATTCTGTAGAATATCGTAATATCGTGAGCCTCCCCACCATATCAGCTTTCCCACGATATCGCAATAAATATCGTACCATGAGAGTTACACCTCTAGTATCTTGTAACTATTAACTTTTATTATAATAACAGGGAGCCTCAGACTTTTTGATCAATTTTTACTCTCTCATAGTAAGTTTTTATACTAGACGCTTGGTCATCTTCACTGTTTTTGATCCTTGTCCACCTGTTCTGGACTTTTAACTAAGATCAAATCCCCTCAAACTTTCACTACTTTCGTGTTTCAGTTACCAAACGCAGTAGTTTGGTCCATATCTGCTTAGAACAGTGACTGTCCAACACTTGGTTCCAGAAGTAAATTTTCCATTAATTTTCCCCATATGCCTCTTTGGAAAAACATAATAATAATAAAGTTTGAAAGCTTCCTCAGGGCTAATCAGCAACTAATGATCACAAGACCTATAATTTAATGTCCATTTAGCTGAATCTTGTGTTTCATGCTACATTTACACGGAAATGGTCCAAGCAAAAACACAAAAGTGCATTTTCATTCTCACTCTTATTCTGTGTTTACACGAGTGTTTTGGGGAATTCTGCTGCACACGGAGACGCAAAACTTGCAGTTTGTGTATGTAGTTTGCAGGCCCAGAGCGTAGGTGGCAGCACCACCAAGACCAAATGCCAAATGAGTATGACCCTTCTGCTTCTCTACTTCCTCTTCCCCAGCGCCTCAATTCAAAAGAACATGGCGAAGTGTAATAACACCACCAATTTCATGTGGATGAGGTTCTGAGTGACTCTGTGATCAGTGGAGTCACTTTCTGTCCTGTGGCGTTTGCAGCTGCTCGGTTGAAGCTCTGCCATGTGCTTGTGCTCGTGACATAATCTCTACACCGCGAAAACTCAGTTTTCTGTTTTCAACCATTTACGACGGCAGGGTGGAGCGTTTAAGATTCCCACTCGGGAGGGAGTTTTCAGATTTTTGCATTTTCAACCGAACCAAATGTTTTGCGTTTTCTACCCGTTACCGTTGTCATGGAAACAGCCCCTTAAATCTGCCTTTTGGGCTTAAAACAACCGTGTTAAGGATAATAGTTAGTTTTCCTCTGCAATGTCTTTGAATGCTTAATATTGGAATTTTTCCAAGTCTATGGAAAAAATGAATGAGAATTTCATTTCTGGAAGCGAAGTGGGCAGGACTGTTGAGCTGCATAGAAAGACGGGGGATTTCACCAAAACTCTATTCTATTCTATTTATGGAATTATAATAATACTTTATAGACAGTAAATAATATACAGAAAACACATCCAAAGGTCCTAATAGTCCATTTCACTTTTTGTCAGATGGCTTAATCTTGGAACAGCTTCAAATTCCCACATGATGGTGAGGAAAACTGTTGACTAATGCTAGCGAACTTATGACTGTGATTTTATATGAGAGAGACTTGTTTACACGCACAAATCGTCTAATCTGTTGTCCTTCAAACCCAATCAGCTATTTCTGGTCAGATTGTGTTAAAATAAAGTCTAACTTAACTGCAAATGCTATCCAACAACCAAATAAATAACCAAATAAATGCAAATAAACACATAAAAGCAGGATTAGCTGTTACCGTGGGGGAGGTTGCGCGGTGGGACGGGCGGAGCCAGGACGCTGCCCACATGAGCGGACAGGAAGGGGAGGGGGTCCCTGCTGCCGCTGTCCAGGCTCCAGCTGCTGGGGGCAGTTAGTACTGCACAGGGAGAAGAAGGATTTTAGTATTTTTAGTACTTCATACATGCGGTGGTACTTCTGCTGAGCTGTGTGAAGTCGCCCCATCGAACTCAAAGCTACACAAAAACTATGACAATCGTTTGTGCTTCGTTTGTGCTGCAAAAAGTTTAGTTTGTGCTTCTTTAGTTTTGGAGAAATTAATGATTCTTTTATAGGTCAAACTGGGATCAGTCGCACAGGAAGCCTCAAAATGCTCGAAAACGCCCAAAATGGAGTCAATCGTTTGTGCTGCAAAAGGTTTCGTTTGCGCGATTCTGGTTCTTAAGATATTTGCAGTTTTATTTTCGGCGGCGTCCAGCCCCTCAGAATGTGAAACAGCCTCAAAACAGGCAGAAAATTATAGAAAACGTTTGTGCTTCATTTGTGCTGTTTTGTGCTGTGACAATTTTCATTTGTGCGAGTTTATTTCTGAAATTATTAATTATTATTTCTGCGGTAATTATAGGACGTCATTTCCACTCAGTTGACGGCAGCAAACTCCACAAAACTAGTGAAGATAAACGATCTGAGGCTGTGGAAAAGTCTGTATCAGTCTTTAGTAATTTGCTTTTGATTCATGTTTTATAATAATACAGACTTTTCCACAGCCTCAGATTATTGCCCTATAGTTTTGTGGAGTTTGCCGCCATCTGCAGAGAGGAAATGACGTCCTATAATTACCGCAGAAATAATAATGAACAATCGCGCTCTATTTAACATTTTGAGGGGCTGGACGACGTCATCGGCCGAAAATAAAACTTCAAAAATATCTTAAGAACCAGAATCACACAAACGAAACTTTTTGCAGCACAAACGAAGCACAAACGGTTGACAGTTTTTGTGCAGGTTTGAGTTCGATGGGGCGACTTCACGCAGGTCTCTTCTGCTTTGTTTTTACTTGTACCTTTGTCTGCTACAGAGAGGTTGGGGTCACTGCAGGGTTTGCACGGCCCGATCACCTGGTGGAATAATGCTCTCTGAAGATTGGGCGGCTGGAAGAGAAAGAAATGTTAGAAAATTTAGTAAAAAATCTCAACCAGTAAAGTTAAAAACGTTTACAGTACTGAAAGATGTTTGTGGTGGTCTTGGGCGCTTTGTGTTGCATCTTTTGTAGATTGATTGGACTTTTTGCATACAGAATACAGACGTTTTAAAATGAAACGTGGGTATTGATAAATAATAGTCATTTTTTTTTAGTAATTAAATGACAATTACTGCAATACTTTACTGTGTCTGTATCCCTGAGTACGGGTATGGGAATCAGTGTTGCGCATGTTTTTAGCCTATTTCCTGCTTGCTAACGTGCCAAAATGATCGACTATCACGCGACGCCAGCACTATTTATACTGAATTCTTCCTCAAGGTTGTGTCGTTGAAGCACAGACTTATGTTGAAGAGCCTGGTGCTCGTCCAGTGTCAAAGCAACAACAGCTTTCCGGTCAGCTCCATGTTTTTCTCCGAGTCGGACACACGAAACATAATGAAACGGTTGAAGCCAAGTTGGAAGGATAATCGAACGTAGCATTAGCAAAGATTTTAAAGCAACCGCAATTTATCTTGTTGAAAATAGATTTGGAGTAACTTTTCGATCACAGGCGACTTTACGCCTGATTCGTTTTTTCCTGAAGTGAATGAAAAGTACAGTCTCCTCCTCTTCATCGGTCACCTGTCCGTTGTCCATGATGTTGGGGTACATGGCGCTGCTCGGACGCTCTCTGGTCGGCGGCAGCAGCATCAGCATCTCCCGGTTGTGTCTGTATTTGTCTGGCAGAGACGGAGACCCGACTACAACCAGGACACAAGAGAATATTCAGAATATTGGCATTAAGTTGTTAAGTAAATATACTGGGAGTGATAATGATAAAGGTAAAGGTAAAGCTTTTGTGGCGCTCACTTCTGATGGTGGACGGGGCCGAGTGAATCATCTGAGGAGGAGCAGAGTGGGTGGAGTTCAGGCTGGAGGACGAGGGACTTGCCTGAAACCAACATTTATACAGAGTTAGACAGTTTAACATGAATAAATGAATGAATAATCTGTACTTATTTAGTTATTTTATTTGTTTATTCATTTGACGGGGGCATTGCACAATAAATAATAACAGTAATTTCCATCTGCAGTCATTGGGCATGTGGTACTTCATAAAATGGCCTGTGTGATATTTAAAATACAGCTTAAAAAAAAGAAAAAAGCAAACAAACACCAACAACCAGTCACCAGCAGAGGGAGCCATTCATTGTTGCTCCATAATTTAAAAATACCATATTTTTCGGACTATAAGTCGCACAAGCCAAAAAATGCACAATGAAGAAGAAAAATATATAAATAAGTCACACCGGACTATAAGGGGGAAATTTATTTTATAAAATCATAGACCAAGAACCGACATTTCGTCTTGAAAGGCAAATTATAGAAGTTACAGTAATAAAAACAACCCAATAGAGAAGAATCCATGTTTCATTCGTTCATTAGTTTTTCAATATAGAACCAAAAATAAGAAAACGAAAAAAACAACTTTTTTCTTTATTATTTGTCTAAAATGAAAAACCGGATAAAGATGTTTTTTTTATTCATACATACGATTCATATATTTTGTCTATGGGCTCTCAGTGTGAAAAATGTCATATATAAGTCGCACCTGAACTATGAAGAAACTTATAGTCCGAAAAATACGGTACTTGGTTTACAAAAGAAATTCAGAACAGCTGAAGTAATTTCCTTTCAATTTGGTTAAAAGAAAATTAAATTAAACACCTGCAGTGAAAATATTACTATTACAAAACTGCGCAAATCATTGTCAAATAATATTTAAAAAACCCTACTTATTGCTTTTTGCCAGGTATAATACAGTAATTTAGGCTAAGGTCAAATATTGTTTTCAGTTTAAATCTCAAAATGATCAAACAGGTAACACTTCAATATCACATTTCTATTTATGTAAATTTGAACATTTTGTTTTCTCAGGATAAGTGTTTGGATAAGTGGGTTGTGCGGTAATACGGTAAAACGGTAAATCAAGGTATCAAAAAGTAGCAACGGTATCAGTTTCATTACCGTCATTAAAAAATCTGCAGCGCATGAGGACCTAATATAATATTAGGAGCATTTTGGGTTCAGGGGAGAGACGCAAATGTTGAGGAGCTACGACCCTGCGTCAGGCCAGAGATCCCACCACAGTCGCTTCAGACACGAGGCACAGCGCCGACTTCCTCCCCTCCGCTCTCTCTCCTCCTTTTAATCAACGGCGAGAGTCGAGAGGGGACGAGGCGCTGAAGAGGAGAAAGTTCCCGCTCAAGGACGAAGTCAGACTTTCATGGAGGAGACGGTAACTTCTCCGAGTGGCGAGAGCGCGGGTCTGTCAGATACAACATGCTGCAGTGGGAAATATCACACGCCCTGGACTGTCGCCGTTTACTTTTTATTCTGAATCTGCCTCTTCTGCGCTTTTCTTGTCTCGGCGAGTCCCAGATCATTAAATGGAGGGAGATACGCACTGGTGAAGTTTGGTTTGATCAGAACTTGTGCCTCATCTTCAAATATAATGTTTGATATTCTGTTTCTGAACGGTTTAGGTGCAAGATACAAAATAATCCTTAATTAGTCACGGTAAAATGCTGAGAAGGTTTAACGGGATCAAAATTTGGATACCGCCCAATGCTAATAAGTTCAGTATGTCTGAAAGGTAAATAATTTGAAAATTCTAAACTGAGAAGGAGAAAACTTGTATGTTTCCACTATCTGCAGGTTTAGTCGTGATTGTAATTCTCAAACTACAGTATTTCATTCCCTGAGCTATAAATCCACCTTCGTCCGTCTTCTACGCGTTTGTTTTCCTGACCACCACTCACCTGCATCCGGTAAAAGTCCTCGGGATGTTCCACCACCAAACCGTCGGCCAGGATCAGCAGGTTCCCCAGGTTCCCCGTCTCACTGGAGGTTTGAGAAGAGAGAGAGGACGAGGAGCGCACCGGGGTCAGAACAGCTATGGGGCTTTAGGGGTCAAAAAGGGGGCAAAAGGCCGAGTTTGGGGGCGGGGTTCAGTGGTTTTGGAGGAGTTTGGTGAGTTAAAAGGGTAAAGGAAGGGGACAGGAGGGACGCAAGACGCAAAATCCAAAACAAAATATCCCAAACGTGCGTGAGGTGGGATGAGGATGGTGATGGTACGTGCAAAAATGATCGGGAAGAGGAGTAAAAAAAAGAATGAAGAGATAGACAGAATGAGAGCGAGAAAGAAAGAAAGGAGATGGATTTGAGTTTTGAACAGTGATTGCGAAAGTGAAAATATTATGGATCATGTTGTTAGATCGTTTGAAAGTGGCGGCAGGTGAGGTTAAAGCGTCATGTTGTGAAGAATGACTGAAAGAATATGTTTCTATAGTATATCTCTGTAGTACTTTTGATTTACTGTAGTAATTTCTCTGGTGGATCAATCAATACAGGAACTGTCTGTAAGATTTTCATGTTAAAGTTCATAAACTTGACCAAACTGCGTCTCAAATATGACGTAAACATGTTCAAATCAAACATAGCTTTTACTGACACACACTACAGGAGAATTTGCCCGAGATTTCTTCTTCCCGAGTTCGACTTTTTGTCTCCGTGTGCGATTTTGAAGCCGCTGCTCCTCATGTGTGGAGTCAGTGTCAGATCAGAACCACCGAACATCAACAACGCGACGGAAACAGACGATAAAACAGAGTCAGGGGCAGAGGAGCGACGGACACAGAGACGCAACAAACTCAGGATAGAGCGAAAATAAAGACTTTATTACTCACCTAATGTAAAATGGAACATTTAAAGTGCAGCGTCTGATCCACATTATCCATAGAAATTGTCCTCCCCAAATAATGACGCTTTTTGTCGCACGTTTAAAAATCATTTAAGACCAAAAAATCTTGTAATGTGTTGCGGCCTTAAGCTTTCACATGAGGCCTGTCCATACACTGAGAATGAGAAAATTTTCTACCGTATTTTCGGACTATAAGGCACACTTAAGATCCTTTAATTTTCTCAAAAATCAACAGTGCGCCTTATAATCCAGTGCGCCTTATGTATTACTTCTGGTTGTGCTTATTGACCTTGAAGTGACTTTATGTAGCGCCCAAAAATCTGTCAGTCCCGAGTCTTTACAACTGTTCCTGCTGCTGCCGAAATTATTTTTAAGCAGAATAAACGTTTACATGATCAAGAAATAATTTAAATCGGATTTAAGAACGGGAGTAAACCACCCACTTAATTCGGAATCAAGTTTAAATCCGAATAATCATCTGTTTACATGGTTTTTTTTTTACATCAGAATTAACTTTTATTTGTAATCTGATTTAAAGGTCTCATGTAAACGGGGCAAGTATCACAAATCTGCAGCTTCACCTCGATCCGTGGGCTGGGTGGATGTAAACAGACACACGTGAGGATCAACTTTCGTCTTTTTACTTCCAAAGAACGTTTCAAACTGGATTAATAGTGCGGTTTTATGGACTGGACGTCATTATTTGCGTAGGACAATTTCTATGGATAATGTGGATGAGTCGCTGCACTTTAAATGTTACACTTTACAAGAGGTGAGTAATAAAGTCTTCTCATTATGTTCGTTATATCCTGAGTTCGTTTGTTGCGTCTCTGTGTCCGTCGCTCCTCTGCCCCTGACGCTCTGTTTTATTGCCTGTTTCTGTTGCGTTGCTGATGTTTCGGAGACATAAAGTCCTCCCCGAACTCTGGGTGAAGAAATCGCAGCCAAAATCGGGCAAATTCTCCTGTAGTGTGTGGCGGCCTTAAGTCAAATGAAGCTCACAGAGGCCAGCAGCTACAGGGGTGAATTATGAACAGGACAAAACGGACAAAATAGCGACATAAAAACGTCAGGATCGTGTAAAAGTGAACTGAAGCCGGGAGCGCCTCTGTGCTCGCTTCATATTTGGAACGAGGCGCTAGTGGGTTCGTTCTGTCCATTTATTTATATTAGTCTATGAAATGAGCACGTGTCAGGATGGTTTCTCAGTGAGTGCAGCGTAAAGTGTAAATAAAACATAATGACTGACAGTTATGGCAGAGTCAGACCTGTGTCGGTGCACGAGTTTGAAGCTCTCGGGGCTCATGGGGCTGTGGGCCGTCAGGATCCCTCTGTGAGCGTTTCCCAGTTTATCCAAACCAGGGAGGCCCTTTACAAACACAAAGGGTCAGATATATGATTAATGCCATACTGTGGAACATTACAGACAAAGCAATCCAACACAAGTGACATTTTGATATCTGTACAAATATAAAAACCTATCATGTCAGTTTTATTTTTATTTATTTAATAGGAACAGTGTATATTAATGAACATCTACAACATTGCAGTGTAAATATGACAGATTATAGCAAAAATGCTCATTTCCATCTATATTCCTTACAGATTTAACAGCAAAAACAAAAACAAGTGACAGTTTTAGACCTTTTTAGTGTCAGTAAACAGTGCTGACATAGGCTCGGTTGCGCATTTTGGCAACAGAAGTACGACAGAACTCAGCAGCTTTTCGAGCTCTGTGAAAGGATTATCATCAAAAGATCGAGAATATTTCCTCAACAAGCCTGTGACAAATAATGTCCGACTTCCAGATCCTTGTGCGATCAGTGAGTAAAACTTTAAAACTTTAGTACACTGGTAGAATATCAATTCTGACAAACACACACAGAACAATCAGACATTTTGGTGCTGGAAATGTTTTTATCTCCATCTTCTGTCTGTGTGTCTGAATGTTTCAGAACGAATGGGGAACAATGACACTTCTGTTGCTGAAATGAGCGCACAGCTTTTTTATTTATCACTTCTGCCCATAAAAGGATCTATACATTACTGCCTCTGATTGAGCGCACACTTTGTCCAAATGTGGTGTGCTTTAATAACATCCTGTAATGGCCGGGGCGCAAGTCCATGCAAAACTGTGTATACAAAACATCCATATTTAAAATGAACAAAATGAATAATGAATTAAAATTAAGCAGGTTGTACTTGTCTAAAATAGTGCAGTGGTGAACTGTGGATGGTTTCTTGTCCAACATTTTTACAGCTTTTTAAGTGATTCAACAGGTTTGAGCGTTGTGCCCACGTGGTTCTGCAATCCTCTATATGAGACAGAATCATGGAGCCTAAAAATATCGTACTAATGTTTTGGTTTTCTTTAAGCAGATTAATCACAGTTTATTCTGAATGCTCCTCTGTGGAAAGTGCGGATGGTCCTGAAGGCGGCGCAGGTTATTAGGTCAGTGATCAGGTCCATACGCAGATGTGAAGACGACAGATGAGACTGTGACTGGAGCTCAGCGGAAAATTTCTCTGCAAAAAACTGCCCCACGGGACTTTAGATAAACTAAGGCAGTTTGCAGATGTCGCAGCGATGAACTCTCTTTCCACAGAAGCACAACAAGTTTAAAACACCGTCTTAAAGCAAAACACGGGTTTGATTCAGCGGCAGCAACGACGCTACTGCACCAACAACAAGCCGAGCACGACAAACAACGGCAACAAAACTACCAGCGATAGACAAATGTCAATAATATCACTTTTTGATAGTAAATTGCATTTTTTTTCCCAAGAATAATTAACTGTGATTCATCGTGATTAATCAAAACTCTTAAGCGTGATTAATCTGATTAAAAAAATGAATCGGTTGACAGCACTAGTGAAAACATTCGTGCCGCATATAGAGTCATAAAGGATCCTACCTGTCTAAAATTCACTAAGTTAAAACGGTTTTGTGAGGCGCTTAAAGTGTTTCTTAAATGTCGACGACCGCTTTAACTCAGTGTTTCTTTTTACCGAACATCATGCAGACAGTTTTCTTTATATATATGAGTTATTAAATTAAGTTATTAAATCCCCTGTACCATTTTTTCCTATGTATTTCAGCCATTTCATGTATTTCATTTTTTTCTTGCCCCAGTAGAGAAAACAGCTCTTGAGGTCAAAATGAATCACGTGCTGTTGGCATTTAAGTGTTTTCTTTTTGTTAGCTTTTCCGTCATGGTAAAACTCTGCTCTGGTCTCTGAAAGTTGCATAATAATAAATATCCTAAAGTCCGAAGTGTTTCCAGGTTTCTTATCTTAAACTGTTCTTTTATTGTGAAGTATGTGCACATTTTGTCCTTCCCACTTTATGTTGGACTATTGTTTTCTTAAATGGTGACGTAACAGTTTCAATAAGTTAAAAAAGGGAATAAAAAAAAAAAAAAGAGAGAGGTCAATATGATTATTTGGATTAGAAAGAAAACCAGATCCATTCTGTTTGAAAACACCACCGAGATTAACGTGTTTATAACGGACTTAATCCTCTCAGTTTAATTAGTTCCTTTGGATATTGCACAAATCCTTCATGTAATCCTCACAGTATCTCGCTCGTGTTTTTGAGGACTCTTCCCTTGAGATTAACGGGCAATTGTTCAGGGTTTATACAATCCCAAACAGATGTACTAAACAATGAAATAAATACATTATCAAAGCTGAGTGGCGTATACAACCTTTTAATGTTCATTTACTTGGACAAACTCAAATCGTTTTTAGCAACTTCAGTATTAAGCCCTTTTCACATTGGCTGCCGATGTATTTACGATGCGTTGGCGACTGCAATATCGCAAACACCTCGTCAAGACACCGCTCATGTTCCTCTTTTGTGGTATATTTACGTACTGTTCACGATACTTTGCGACGCTGTGAGATGTGTTACGGTGTCTTGACGAGATGGCTGTGATGCAAAGACGCTGTTACCGCGATCTTATAACGACGTCTTGACGAATGTTAACGAACACTGACGACTGTTGGCGAACTACTGGCAACTGTAGAATAACTATCGGCGAGGACACGCGATGTGGATGCGATTCAATAACGACGTCTCGGCAACTTGGCGACTGCTCCACGAAGTACTGGCGACATGTAGCCACAGTTTTTGTACAGTCAATTTAAAAACAATTTAGACAAACATGGATATGCCACTAGACGAGCTGTTGAGGGGCGCGTTATAATCCCCAGAGCAAACACTAACTTTCTCAAATCCAGTTTCATTTACAGAGCTATGAATTAAATTAAAACGTTTTTAGGTATAAATTATCTACAAATGAATTGATGTTTGAACATTTTATGACTGAAATATAATGAAATGAGATGAAGCCTTTAGAATTTTAGGGTAATGAAATTATGTATACTTGAAGTACTGTTTTTAATTATTTGTAACTGTAACTTGTTGTGGCTGTAATGTAAATGGTATTTTTGCACTGAGAACGAGGAATGTGTTGAAAGCTCCACGTATAATGTCCGCTATTTGTCATAAATGTAATTGTTGTTTTAATGTATGTTTTATAAAAGGGACCACAGGAAGAGTAGCTGGCTTCTAAGCACAGCTAATGGGGATCCTATTAATAAACAATAAACAATAGCATATCGCTTATATATAAATAAAAAAATAGGCTGATCTCTGGACCAATCGCAGAGTTTCACTTCCTCTTCGTCAGTAAAACCAGGGGAATTAAGTGGGGCCTCCGACGGTTCCTTCTCGTCTGACATGTCTGGATTAACCGGAGGATCTGGAGGCGGCTGTTGAAGCTGGGTTCACTGGAAATAGTCTCGGGTCAGCGGATGGACTGATTCAGGCTCCGGGGGAATAGACGCCTCTCCTGGATGTGTGTGTCATTATCTTTCTATGGTGTGTGTCTCCTGCAGCTCGACATAGCCCAGAAATCCATCTATTCGTTAATATGTCGGTTTCATTTCTGATGTGAATCTCAAGTGTTTGCAGAGGGTTCGTCTGTCTTCATTATTGAAACGCTACTAAATAGCAATTCAATAGCGAAGGCTGGAGAACGTTAACGATGCCTTGGCGAACTTTTACCTTTACCGATTTTCTTGGTGACCACTGACCGGTGAGTTTAAAAAAAAAAAAAAAACAGTTCGCAAACACATTGGTTTTGCATCACTTTCCAGTGTGAAAGGGGCTTTAGCAAAAGTAGTAGTAATAATTGTAGTAGTAGTGGTAGTCGTCATAAAAACAACAAATACATGTATATTTTTTATTACTCACGTGGCACAGACTGGTCCTCATCATCTGGAACTGATCAATGAGCTTTTTGTGCAGGGGACGCATTTCAGGGTGCACCAGCTTCTCATGGACGGCTAAACCAACTCCCAGGATGTGCACCTAAAGAACAACATAATAATAATATATATTTTTGGTTTTATTTGAGTTTGAGTGAAGACAGAAGTTGGTGTAATTTCAGTATTTTCAGAAGCTTTTGGACGTACCTGCTCCTGCATGAGGTCTTTGAGCTGTGTGATCTTGTCTGTGTCTTCAGGGTGACTGGTGATGTACTCTTTGTCAAAGAAAGCCTTAAAAAAACAAGTACAAAATATTACATAACATCTCCATGGACCCAAGTAGGTGGCACATTCTCCTCCAAAAAAGTTACATAATGCACTTTAATGTTCAAAATGAAATGCGTGTGTCCCACCTCCTGGTAGCGCGCGATGCCTCCGTTGACGGCAGCGTCGATGACCCCGTTCAGGGTCATACTGAGCAGGTTGATGTTCCCCTGCAGCTGCTTGTGCTGGTACTGACTGATCAGAGAGCGCAGCTCCTGGTTCTTATTCTCCACCACACTGACGGCATTCTCCAGAGGACTCACCTCCACCTGATACACAAACACAAACACTACAGCTGGAGACTTTTCGACTTTTTATTCACAGATTTGAAAAATGCATTCAGGGGTTTAAGAGAATATTGGTTGCCTTTCCACTGGTGCTTGATTTTTGTCTCACTTAAGGTCACTACACACCAGAGGGTTTTTCGGGCTTAAACGATTTTTAAACGTGTGACAAAATGACCACAGACATGATGAGAAACTTATCAGACTAAAAATCTCCGATCGTAAACACTACAGCGGGATCTGTGTGTGGACCACAGGATATAAAGCTGTGAGCGCGATGGCGTCAGCCGTTTCCTGTCTACAGTAAAATGAGTCGCTCTGAGACTCTGAAGTGTTCAAAGATCAGACTCTGCACTTCCACTTTAGACACAAGTCAAACTGTGTTCTTATTATTTGTGAAATGTGGAGCAATACAGGATTTTTAAAGCAAAGGATTGGAGATAAAGCCCACAGGAAGTAGAGTCTTGATTGCTAATCTGCAGCTTCAGTGCACACTGTCTATGTAAACAAATACACACAAGAGCTGTCTTTTTACTTTTAAAGAACGCCTCAGACTGGATTAACAGCGCAGTTTTGTGGACTGGAGTCATTATTTGTGGAGGACAATTTCTATGGATAATGTGGATGAGACGCTGCACTTTAAATGTTCCACTTGACATTAGGTGAGTAAGAAAGTCTTTATTTTCGCTCTATCCTGAGTTTGTTTGTTGCGTCTCTGTGTCCGTCGCTCCTCTGCCCTTGACTCTGTTTTATCGTCTGTTTCCGTCGCGTTGTTGATGTTCAGTGGCTCTGATCTGACACTGACTCCACACATGAGGAGCAGTGGCTTCAAAATCGCACACGGAGACAAAAAGTCGGGTAGAAGAAGAAAACGCAGCCAAAATCGGGCAAATTCTCCTGTAGTGTGCGGCAGCATTCAGTTCAGAAAAATACATGTTCTGATATATTGTATAAGATGCTCAGAAGATTTTAGTCCGCTGTGTACTGCCTCCATCCTCCTTATAAAGTGTTTTACTGTCCAAGAATCGGTAATCAATTGTAAATAAATAATTCAGTATTACAATCGCCACCAGTAAAAGCTCTATTTGATTTTAATGCATCTGCCTCATATCTAGGAATATAACGGTTCCTTCAAACTAACAATAGAACAATGTTACGGCCTTTCCTCCAACTATAATCTCATCTAAAATCCACCACGCACCAGTTCTCTCTTCTCCACCTCAAACCAGCGAGAGATCCCCGGCAGAGGATGAGTGAGGATCAAGGTCGTCCTCTCTATCCACAGACTCTGAAATACAAAACACACATTACTCTTTATGTCCGACGAGTAAAAATCCACACGGTCATTTCCGGAGTTTCTGTGGGTACCTTGAACTCGTTGTCCTTGTCCTTGGGGGCTTTGTGGAAGGGCCGGTCGTAGCGGAATCGCCGGACGTTGTTGACTCTGTAGAAGCTCTTGATGCGGTCGGGCACTCGCTCCATCTGCAGGACGCTCACGCTCTCCGGGACCGGGGTCACGGCGTAGATCTGCAGGTCTGAGCCACGTGTCAAAGGACTTATAATTAGGGACGGGCGTGATTAGTCGACTATTCAATAAGAATTTCGTCGATCACGTTCATTTTTAATGGACAAACTGAATGTAAGGAGTCCACCTGCACATCAGTGTCCCGGGTATGATCGTTTTTTTTGAGTATCCCTGTTTGGTCATGGTGCAGGTTTACGCAGTGTCACGGTTACTGCAACAGTCGAGTGCGCAGGAGACAAACATTTTTCAGTCTTTTCATCACAACAGAAGCCAAAATAAACAAAGTGACCAACATAAATAAAGTGAAATGATGTTAAATAAAGAGCTGCACTAAACCTGCACACGTACGATCTCTGAAAACATGAACATCTCCAACGCGACAAACGCACAGAACAGACTCAGCATCAGCAGAACATCCTCTGTCACAGGGAGAACACTCATATTCCACTGAGTCGTGTCCTTTAGTCCCACAGAAGCTGAAGCATCAGCACAAGGAAAGAGCTGCTTTTTTTCAGCGTTTACAGTTTATGCAAATTAGTCATGTGGTTTTAGGTTTTGTTTCTGTAAAACGTAAACAAATGTTTAAAGCTGCATTAAACACATTCTGATCTCACACTGATGAGGCTCTACAGTGGTGATGGTTTAGATGTTGTAAAGTTCAGTTTATTTATGCAGATTAGTAATAGTAATAATAATGATGATTATTTTAATATAAAAACGTTCATGATTAATCGATAATCGATCGTTAATTCTCCCGACAATCAATTAAGAAAATGTAATCGAAAGCCCATCCCTACTTATAATACAACCTGTGTCTGAATGGTGTGAATAAACATGCATATAGAAATTAATAAGTTTGTATGAAATGCCTTTCTTAAACCAAGGATTATCGATCTTAGTATCAAAATAAATGGGTTAGGCTCTAGCTAATAGTTTAGGAAAAGCCTGCATAATGTAGAGCAAAAGAATCAAAATTGACCATTATCACTACAAATGCAATAATACCAAGGTTCTCCATCTGATTTTTAAAAAGAATATCTTAAATAAAATTGATTTTATTAAGTATTTTCCTTATTAAGTCATAAATTAGCCTTGATTTAAATTCTAGGTGTTATTGCTTTGTCAGGAATGTTTCGCAGTATGATATTAAATCTTTGTATTTCATCTCGACTAATTTACAGGTCAGATCTGTGGAGAGGCGACCCCGCTCACAGCCAGAATGCCAGTTTTTCCAGGTATCTTTGGAGCTATAAAACCAAAGAGTTACATAGTTCGCCTTTGTGTTTTTTATTTTCAGAGTGTCAATAGTAAATTAAGGCATGTAGCTTTTTATTATAACTGTTAATGAGTCAAAAGTGAATGAAAAGATCGTAAAAATATCGATGTTGCAGTTAGCTGAAAGAATGTTTTGATCAGTGACGGCTTCGAGAGGCACTTAGAAATAAACTTGTATCCGATTATGCAGTCAGTACTAGGGTGTTCTTTATTATCCCCATGGAGAAAATTGCCTTGGGCCTGTGTACAAATAGAAATGATAAATGTGGTAATAATAAATCCAAGACTCGCAGCAGCCTATTCTAATTCATCCTGGTACTAACTGAGATAGTGGCTCAAGGTCTGCTGACAATTTACCACAGACTAATATATTCAAAGATGAGTCAACAGAGGACAATAAAATACACCTACTACAGTTACCTACTTACGATTTACATTTGTGCTCTTTGCTATTATAATACATGATGATGTGTGAGCTTCTGTGTCCAAATAATTTCCCTTGTGGATCAATAAAGTTTGTCTAAGTCTAAAAAAAAGTTATGTGTATTAGGGGGGATAGGTTCAGGCTGGCACCACCTAGTGTCTCCGCTCAATTTAATTTCTCTCCGGCGATTAGGTCGGGAATCAGAAAACACTCGGCGGTTGTTGTTGTGGTCGGCGCTCCGGCCAATCAGCAAAAAGCTGTGAAGCCCTGAGGTCAAACTCCAGCGCCTCTGGGTCCTTTTGTGTCAAACAGTAAACAAAGCCTCCAGATGGATGTTGATGAAGCCGAACATTTTGTGTTGGCAACGATTCCCGACATCAAGGATTTAAAGCCGGGACAAAGAGAATGTTTGGTGAGTTTTATCAAGGGGAACGACGTTATTGCCCTTCTTCCTACGGGATTTGCTGTTGTGCTGGGATTATTTGGACACCACTGAGCGTCCGGCGCATTACATATGGCCAAACCGGCTCAACAAAGCCTGATCTCATCAGATCTCAGAAGCTCAGGAAGCCCGGACCTGGTTAGTACTTGGATGTGAGACTAATGAGAACACCAGGAGCCACAGGGGGGCGCCAGTCACAAAAAACTGTCATCATTGTGTCCTTAGGCAAGGCACTTTACCCATATTGCCTAGTATGAAAGTGGTGTGTGAGGGAGTGATGGTGGTGGTCGGAGGGATTGATGGTGCTGATTGGATTAGGAGCCGCGCTTCTGTCAGTCTGTGGCTACAACAGTATTTTACCACCACCCGGTCTGGAGTGGATGAATAATGCTCTGTAAATAATGCTCTATAAAGCGTCTATGTGACATATGTCTGTGAAAAGCGCTGTATAAATAAAATAAACAAAATAAACACATATGTCACGACCAAACAGCTGTGACTGGTTAAATAAAAAAGTACCTGCCAACCGTCGAGCGAACAAATCTTAATGCTGCGAGGTCAGACGGTTTCCACAAAGTGAAATGATGAATCAGGCTTTTGTAAGTTTTGTATACCATAATGTAAATGTGTTCCCATCGTCCCTTTGTATTATCATTACATAAGACATGTTGTGAAAAGGATACACTGAGCGTCGCAGTGCAGGATGCCCTCGTCTGGCTGGTTCGGGTGCTGCATGGCGATGGCCTGTGGAAACTCTCCCAGCATCCTTTGCTGGAACGCCTCCAGTCTCTCATAGTCATGGCCACGGCAAACAAACTCCTTGTTCTGGAGAAACAAAGCAAACAAAAATATGTATTTATTTTTATTTCTTTAAAGTGGAAATAAACAGGAAATCCAATTTTTTTGTCTATTGATTGTAATTTATTGGAAACTTTAGTGCAGACTAGGCATATTTGCAGCTTTCTGGACAAAGCGTTTGTGCTTCCCTTCAGTAACAAAAAGTAAATATTAAGAGAAAAGCAATTGTATTATCCACATATTAAAATTTCAATATGATACTGTGTTTGTTAATTGCTGTTTTTATAAAGAGAAATAAGTTGATCAGGACTGACCCGTAGAAAGAAGGGAAACTTTCTGCCGTAGAATCCCACTCGGAAAAACTCGGGCTCCAGACGCTGCTGCTCCATGATGTTGTCGTAATAGGCCGCCTCCATTTTCTTCGGAAATACACAGAAAAACATGGACAGTTTTTCGTTATGGTAACATTTAATTTGACAACAATCTCTTCATCTCAAAGACCTCTTCAAAATCAAGCTACTGTTGCTGGTTTCAGATGACGTCAGTAAAAGCAGATGGGGCCAGGAAGTAAAGACAGATGCACAGAACCCCGTTTACTCCACTGATTCTACGTCAAAATGCCTAAATTCCGTGCAGTCTGTGGTCGCTGCAAACGCTCGAATCAGGAGAAAGGAAAACGTTTTTATTTTGCGTACCAACAGTTCTGTGTCACAAAGGAGTTAGTTTCAAAAAACGTACAGAAAAAAAGACGCAAAAGTGGATCGACGATCTCCAGCTAAAAACAGGAACCGCAGAAACAGACGATGCTCGAGTTTCCAGCGATCACTTTGTAACAGGCAACGATTGTGTCATTTATGAATTAATATTTTTATTTAATAGCACCGTAAGTGACGGTAAACTGTTGGTCAAAACTTTTCAGGCAAAAAGCTGTATGTGGTGTTAATTTTAGTATCTTACTTGCCATAATTTGGCATTTTATACCTTTTTTAATCATTATTTTAGGTTCTCCTGGTGCAGTGGGCGATTTTAATTCTAAAAAGTTGTAGCCTCCAGGTTTTTAAAGTCTTTCATTTGGCTCAGTGTAATACGACGTCTGCAGCACCAGATCATTTATTACATCCATCACTTCAATGGCGAGAAAATGCTCCAAACTGTATGGAAAGTCCGACTTCTCCACATCGTACGGGTCATAACCGATATTTACACTTATTTTTTTGCGATAGCGGGTCTGTGCTGGCCAGTTCAAACCTTTTGCGTACTCATTGTCGCCCATTGTTCTGTTTTGAAGCGGTGCAAAACACCTCCTGCACCCAAATGAATTTCACACACATGCACAGTAGTTTTGCACATGTACTTTTTCCTGCAAAGTTCAGTCTTACATTTTCCACTGTTGCTGCCAATTAACCCAAAGGTTTGTAGTTCAGTCTTACCAAAACAGTTAACGTTCTCTACATAGATTGCTTCCATGTTCACAGATGTATGCATTTGTGAGAGATATCTAGCAGACCTGACAACAATTCAAGTGCCCAGGAAGGTCCACAACGGCTGTATAAATTCAGCAAACATTTCCTATTTTAATATCCTCTTGTGTTCCTTACCCGTATCCAGCTGAGGCTCTGGTAGTCGTACAGAGATTCATATTGGAAAGCCAATTCTCTGCACAGAGGGATGCCAAACTCCCAGCACTGCAACACAGAACAAAGAAAGTCCAGGCAAGTTTTGGCTGGGTTCTGACTAGACAAGGTTTTTATGGGGCTGAACTGGGTTTGGATTAGAGTTGGGCGGTAATACAGTGATATGGTATACTGAGGTATCAAAAAGTAACAGCGGCATCAGTTTCATTGCTGTAATTTAAAAAATCTGCAGCGCATAAGGACCTAATATAATATCAGGAGCATTTTGGCTTCAGGCGAATGACACAGGGGAGAGACGCAAATGTTGAAGAGCTACGACCCTGCGTCATGCTGAGATTTAACGGGATCAAAATTTGGATACCGCCCAACCCTAGTTTGTATTTATCTGGACGGAACAGGGGATGAACAGGTTTGGACAGGTTGAGACGGGGCCAGAATGTGTTTGTAAGGGCCTGATCTGGATTTGGTCTGGTATATGCTGGATTTGGTCTAGTTCAGAAAGGTCAGGGTTCAGTCAGGTCTGTATTTGGAGAGGTTCTGCCTTGGTCCAGGGACTAGAAAAGTTCTGAGGATGTTTGAGCAGGTCTAAAGCAGGTCAAAGATGCATCTACACAGGTTCTGACTGGGTTTGGGCTGATCCTGGGCATGTGCAGGACATTCACCAGTATTGTACCGCCTTTTAGCAATCTAGAAAACTGGTGCGTTCATTGTTTTATTTACTTATTTCCAAAGGGAGGTTTAGCTTTAGCCTCCAGAGCTGTTCTGGACACACGAGTAACTCCAGTCGTACCTTCCCCTTGTTGAAGTAGTGAATGACTTTGCGGCAGAGTCCTTCTTTGCGGTGCCACTCGCTCTGGGCCGGGTAGTGCAGGAACTCTCTGAGTGGACGCTCTTCCCAGTGAAGCAGCTCCCAGTACAGCAGCAGAGTGAACGCCGCCTCTGTCACAGTACACAAGTGTTTAGACTACAGGAATATTACTATTAGCACTATTTAAACCAAAGGAAAGTCTGTGATGAGCTCTACACAGAAAAAACAATATCTAGGTAAGTTAAAATGACTTAAATTAAGAACATTTTACTTGATTCATCTTGACAAGTGAAATTATGTCAGTGGAATAAGTGTTTTCTTTCTTAAATCAAGCAACATTCGATTTTGTTTCTTATTTTAAGTGCAAAAAGATGTTGTTTTTCTTATTTTAAGTGTAGCAAGATGTATTTTCATATTTTAAATACACAAATCTTACTGCACCGGCAGATAATTTTACTTGTCAAGTGAAATTTACTCAAATTATGGTAAAAATGTCTTAATCTGAGTCATTTTAGCTTGACTAGATTTTGTTTTTTGCAATGCAACAAAAATATTGCAAAATAAATCACTATTCTGGTTAAGTTTAGAGAAGAAGGGGAACTAAACTTTTATTTTATGGGGTATTAATTGATAAGACGTGACATAATTAGATCATGTTCACAGAAAACACTGTATTAACATTGAATTAGTTTCATTTTCATTTTTGATGCTCTCTTCAGGCAAGTTTTTGATGAAGAAATTACATTATTACATTGTTAAAGTGTTGACCAAGTAACTGTTTACACTTTCAGTCGATGTCCTTTGTTTTATTTCACTGCATTTTTTCAGTCAGTGTTCATGTTGGGTGCAGTGTACCTGTGTAGTTCTCCGCCTGCAGGTGCATGTCACACAGTTTGTGGATGTAGCGGATGTACATTTCCTCTTTGTTGATCTCAGATTTGTAGAAATTCTAAAAAGACAGAGAAGCAAATGGTTAAAAGAACACAAGGGCAAGGGAATATGCCGCAATTTCAATCACTTCCTCTGCTTTGCATAAACACAGAACCAGTCAAAAGTTTGGACACACTTTTTCATTTCTGTCTTTATTTACATTCCCATTGAAAGCTTCAGAATTATGAATGAACACAATGTGGAATATAGTAAACAAAACAACACAAACTCAAACTGATTTTAGAGTTTATTCTTATAGTTTTTTGGGTTTTTAAAATTGAAATAGCCACCCCATTGCTTCGGTCACTGCTGTGCACTCTTGGCAGCTGCGAAGTGAAAACCATTTCAGGAAACTTCATCAGGAAAATCATTTAGAGAAAAGATGGTTGACAAAGCAAACGATGGATACTTGCAGGTTTAGACTATACACTGGTCCCTTGTTTATCTTGAGGGTTACGTTCTAAAAATGACCTGTGAAATAGGCAAATCTGCGAGTAGTCAGCTTTATTTTGGATATTTACAATTATTATATGTGTTTTAAGGCTGGAAAACCTCTCACCACACACTTTATACACTTTTCTCAGACAGAGGACGACATAGAGAGGCTTTTTTTTCATATAAGAGTCTTAGAAACAGACATGTCAATAGGGTTGGGCAGTGATACAGTAATACAGTAATACAGTATCCCGCGGTATCAAAAAGTAGCAGCGGTATCAGTTTCATTCCCGTTATTAAAAAAAAAATCTGCATAAGGACCTAAAACCACAGCAGGACTTTCTCCCCTCCGCTCTCTCTCCTCTTCAAACGAGATTTCCATCCACACGCAGCGAGGAAGAAGAAAAAAACCTGACTGACGCTTCGTGTTTGATGTTGAGCCCAAAAGTTTGTGATGGAGACGTTTTATTGAAGCCGAGAGTCGAGAGGGGACGAGGCGCTGAAGAGGAGAAAGTTCCCGCTCGAGGGCGAAGTCAGACTTTCACGGAGGAGACGGTAAAGCCCAAATTTATGGATCTGCATCAAAACGTGTTTGTGTCAACGTGCATCTCCGAAACTTTCTAACGTCGCAGACAATAAGGGCTGTGATTGGTCCTCTCCACCGCTCTACATTTCCGGTACTCCACTCATTCTAGACTTTGAGTAATAATGTGTAGCTGTAGCTTTGCGCACATTTGTTTACGTTTTACAGAAATGAAACCACATGCCTCATTTGCATACAGTATAAGCGCTGATAAAAACAGCTTGTACCCTGATGCTGATGTGATCGAACGCACTGCAAAGTTTGGTTTGATCAGAACTTGTGCCTCATCTTCAAATATAAAGCTGCGACTCTGTTCCTGAATGGTTTAGGTGCAGCTACAAAATTGTTCTTAATTAGTCACAGTAATACCATAAACCCCAGTAAAATGCTGAGGTATAACAGTATCAAAATTTGGATACCGCCCAACCCTACATGCCGCCTTTGATTACGCAGAACAGGCAATCAGGGCGTAGAACACAATGCACATTTATTCATGCAAAATTGTAAAAAAAACAACAACAACAAAAACACAGTGAAACAGCGAGATATACTTTATAGTGAGGGAATATAGTGTAAAATATAAAAACATATATTTAGTTGTTTTATTTAACTTTAACTTTGCTCCCTAATTCTATTTATCTTGCCTCCATGTGTAAAATGTCATGTATGAAGACAGAATAATAATAATCTAAACATTATCTCCAGTTTTCCTTTAAATGTCAGTCTGATTCTGTCCAGCAGGTGTCACTGTGTCACTGTGCTCTCACCAGCAGGTTCACGGTGCAGCCGATCTTCTTATTCTCAGTCTCGTCTCCTTTCATGCAGTCCCTGAGCAAATAAACACACAGAAATATTTAATACTCCAAAATTATTCTGTACCATTAGTCCTGGCTTGTTAGTTTGGTTGGAGTTAAGTCCTTTTTCAGTCATGGTCCAGAAGACATGTTATGCTTTTTTCTAGTATTTAGTATTAAACTATAACAAACACAGGTCATTAGTAAACGTTTTGCTCATTGTAAACTGTAATATTGATTTTCAACTCTACTTATATGACCCTAAGTCTGAAAGTTTGAAGAAGAAGAAGAAGAAGAAGAAGAAGAAGAAGAAGAAGAAGAAGAAGAAGAAGAAGAAGAAGAAGACATAACACAAAGACATTTTACATGAAGAGACAAACAAAGGCAAACAAGAAATAAGATATTTAACAAAAGGTGGTGGGTTTTTAGGGCTTTTTAAACATGGGGAGTGTGGATGAGTCTCCGTTTGAGTCTGTATTTTCCGGACTATAAGTCGCTCCAGAGTATAAGTCGCATCAGCCAAAAAATGCACAATGCAGAAGAAAAAAAACATATATAAATCACACTTTTTAGGGGAAATTTATTGTATAAAATCAGAGACCAAGAACCGACATTTCATCTTGAAAGGCGAGTTATAGAAGTTATAGTGATAAAAACAACTGAATAGAAAACAATCCGTGTATCATTTGTTCATTCGTTTTTCAATATAAAACCAAAAATAATATTTGTCTCTAAAACCAAAAGATTTGTTGTTGTTTTTTTCATTTTTGTTCATATATACGATTCATATATTTGGTCTATGGGCTGTCACTGTGAAAAATGTAATATATAAGTCGCACCTGAGTATAAGTCACAGGAACCACCCAAACCCTGAAAAAAGTGCGACTTATAGTCCGAAAAATACAATAAGTCACATTTTTTGGGGTAAATTTATTTGATTAAAATCAGAGACCAAGAACAGACATTTCAACACTTCAAACTGTCGACCTCGACGTGGAAGTCTGCTGCAGTTTTTGGGACGTCGTTATCTGTGATCTGATAGAGGCGGTTGTGTTGCATGAAGCAGTAACAGCTTTTTTTGTTTTCTTCATTGCAGTTTGAGTTTCCTCCACTTTTCACGTCTTACAAGTTTCTCGCTCACTCCAAACTTTCTTTCTGCTGCTCGATTATCGTTTTCAGCTTCATATTTCACCACTTGCAGTTTGTAATCTGCAGAATATGATTTTCTTTTTGGGGGCGTTTGTGTTCAGTCTTTCTCAGCTGTTTTTATAAGTTGATGTTTAAACTTTAAATTTTCAGTGGTGCAGGAGTAATGGGAGTATGGGGGTAGTTTTGTTCCTTTTTTATTCAAACAAAGAAAAAAATCCAAACAAAATATACAGCTTTGAAAACAAAAAAAACATGTTTACATTTTTAAGATGGAAAAATATTTGATTGAGTTTTGATTTTCTTTCATTTTAAATGTGAAATCTTTGATTGCGGGCCAAAGTTTTGTTTGCAAGTTGAAAAGTTTTGAACCTCAAAATCTTTTGCAAACCAAGAGCGTTTGCTTGCAAGTTCAAATGAACGCGATGGGTAGTTTTGTTCCTTTTTTATTCAAACAAAGAAAAAAAATCCAAACAAAATATACAGCTTTGAAAACAAAAAAACATGTTTACATTTTTAAGCTGGAAAAATATTTGATTGAGTTCTGATTTTCTTTCATTTTAAATGTGAAATCTTTGATTGCGGGCCAAAGTTTTGTTTGCAAGTCGAAAAGTTTTGAACCTCAAAATCTTTTGCAAACCAAGAACGTTTGCTTGCAAGTTCAAATGAACACGATGGGCGGGATCTTAAAGAGGAGAAAGGGTGGATTTCTATTGGTAGCTTGCCTCTGATTGACAGTTGGGCTGGTGCCTGCCAGGCCCTCCCACCAACTCTTCTACTGCCTATCTGCCAAGTTACCCCACCCCCTGAAGACGGTGTGTGAATGGGAAGAAGTCCGTTGGTGGGAAATTGGAAGGTAAGTCGCTATAATGAAATAGTTTAAAATTCTAAACAGCAAGACCATACGTTGTATTGTAAAGATATTTGAATATAAATGTTTCCCTTGTCAGTGATACAAGCAAGACGGTGCACCAATTTACCTCATTTACTGGGCTAATACTAGAGACGTTACCTAGCTAGCTACCTAGAGAACCCCAGCACGGTTAAACTTAGACCTTGTTGTGCAAGAGCTTCAGCTATTTTGATTTGGTACAGAAATTACTAAAACCCGCTCAGTTAAGAGCGAGCTAGGCCTCTTACATGCTACCCAGCTAACACGGTTACGTTGTCACAACATTGCAGATTAGTGAATTCATGACCACACATACGTTGTAGCTACGGTACCTCCTGACGTGGTAGTAACATTGCAAGTGAAGGAGGTAAATACGTACCCTTGACGTAACTTGCTCAGTTAAGAGCGAGCTAGGCCTCTTACATGCTAGGATTTATAAAACATGGCTTTTGGGTATTGCTTTCAACGGGTAGAATCTGCTCTGGTTGCTGCATCTTAACCTCACAGACAGAAAGGAAAGCGAAAACTGAGTGACAAGGCTTGTTGTGCTTTCAACGTTACTACCACATCAGGAGGTACCGTAGCTACAACGTATGTGTGGTCATGAATTCACTAATCTGCAATGTTGTGACAACGTAACCGTGTTAGCTGGGTAGCATGTAAGAGGCCTAGCTCGCTCTTAACTGAGCGGGTTTTAGTAATTTCTGTACCAAATCAAAATAGCTGAAGCTCTTACACAACAAGGTCTAAGTTTAACCGTGCTGGGGTTCTCTAGGTAGCTAGCTAGGTAACGTCTCTAGTATTAGCCCAGTAAATGAGGTAAATTGGTGCACCGTCTTGCTTGTATCACTGACAAGGGAAACATTTATATTCAAATATCTTTACAATACAACGTATGGTCTTGCTGTTTAGAATTTTAAACTATTTCATTATAGCGACTTACCTTCCAATTTCCCACCAACGGACTTCTTCCCATTCACACACCGTCTTCAGGGGGTGGGGTAACTTGGCAGATAGGCAGTAGAAGAGTTGGTGGGAGGGGCAGGCACCAGCCCAACTGTCAATCAGAGGCAAGCTACCAATAGAAATCCACCCTTTCTCCTCTTTAAGATCCCGCCCATCGCGTTCATTTGAACTTGCAAGCAAACGCTCTTGGTTTGCAAAAGATTTTGAGGTTCAAAACTTTTCGACTTGCAAACAAAACTTTGGCCCGCAATCAAAGATTTCACATTTAAAATGAAAGAAAATCAGAACTCAATCAAATATTTTTCCAGCTTAAAAATGTAAACATGTTTTTTTTGTTTTCAAAGCTGTATATTTTGTTTGGATTTTTTTTTTCTTTGTTTGAATAAAAAAGGAACAAAACTACCCATCGCGTTCATTTGAACTTGCAAGCAAACGCTCTTGGTTTGCAAAAGATTTTGAGGTTCAAAACTTTTCAACTTGCAAACAAAACTTTGGCCCGCAATCAAAGATTTCACATTTAAAATGAAAGAAAATCAAAACTCAATCAAATATTTTTCCATCTTAAAAATGTAAACATGTTTTTTTTGTTTTCAAAGCTGTATATTTTGTTTGGATTTTTTTTCTTTGGTTGAATAAAAAAGGAACAAAACTACCCCCATATGGGAGCAGCAGACACTGGCACACAAGCCTAGAGCGCCCCCTTGTGGCCTCAGTGTGAAAATAACAAACATGTGACACTATATATTTAATATATAAGTCGCGCCTGAGTATAAGTTGCAGGAACCACCCACCCAAACCCTGAAAAAAGTGTGATTTATTGTCCAAAAAATACGGTAATCACCGTGAGTACAGAGCAGGGGGAGGACATAGGAGGTAGGTGAAAACGTACATTTTCTTTTCAAATATCAGTATTGGTAAGAGTATGTTTACAGTAGCTAAATACTAAATACTGCACATGTTGAGTCCATTTACCTGTAATCCAGGAGCCGCTCCATTAACCTCGTCACAGAAGTCACAAAGGAAATTCCAGTTTCTCTCCAAGTTTCCTGCTCGATCTTCTCCAACAAACTTCAAAATATAAAACAACAATAAATGAATAAATACATCCAAAAATGACTGAAATAAAATCTATTTAAAGGTGCCATGTGTAACTTTTCTGGTGGACGGTCCGTCAAATTTGTCTGTCTTGTCTTATCTAGAGTGGTATTAAACCTTTCTATCTTCACAGAGACTAACCAGACCAAGTTACAGGTCAGATCTGTGGAGAGGCGACCCCGCTCAGTCAGAATGCGACTTCTTTAGGTATTTTTGAGCTATAAAACCACTTGTAATTGAATAAATATAAGGTAAAGCTGTTTAATATCTGTGGAAACATGTGGAACATTCGTCACAGAGCAAATAGACACAAGCAGGTGACGGACGCCCAAGCAAAAAGTGACACAGTGCAGCTTTAAAGGTCAGCGCTAGAAGCAGGATTAGTATTGGTGTTAGTGCAGTCGTGTGTGAGGAGAAGCGTACCTGGGATATGGCCCAAAGAGCTGGGTTCTAGTCCCGCAGCACAAAGCAAACCACAGCAGGTTAGAGCAGGAAGAACAGTCAGTTTGTTACACAGAAGAACAAGAAGAAAGAAAGAAAAAGAAAGAACTGTGTGTTAGTGCTGAAGTCAAGAGGATTCAGACCAAACTTGGCCTCGGTCATTGATAGAAGTGGGTAGACTGGACAAAAATTTAACTCGTGTAACAAAAATCAAAGTTCTCATAATGATATTGTGAACTTCTTTGTTTAAATGTTTTGTTTTATTGCAGCAACAGCTAAAAAAAAAAGAAACTACACAGACAGTGATATTTTGTTCTATTTCACTGCAGAAAACATGGAGAAATAGTAATAATAATAATAATAAAATCTTTGACTGTACAGCAGCATCCAAAACTTTCACCATGTTGTGAAAACCTCTTCTCCACTGAATAAATTGGAAACATTTCATATGGTCCACAGTAGGATGGGCATTTGATTAAATTTTCTTAATCAGTCGTGGGGAGAATTAATGATTGATTATTGATTATTTGTTAATGCTTTTATATTACAATTATCCTCATTATTATTACTATTACTAATCTGTATAAATAAACTCAACTTTACACCACATAAACCATCACCACTACAGAGCCACATCAGTGTGAGATCAGAATGTGTTTAATGCAGCTTTGGCACATTTGTTTACAGAAATTAAAATTAAAACCACATGGCTCATTTGCATAAACTGTAAACGCTGAAAAAAGCAGCTCTTTCCTTGTGCTGATGCTTCAGCTTCTGTCGGACTAAAGGACACGACTCAGTGGAATATGAGTGTTCTCTCTGTGACAGATTTGTTTGTGCTTGTGCCGTAAGTGAGAGACGCAAGAAGTGACTACGGAAAGACTAGAGGAAGTCTTGGAGAATGCGAAATGTATGCGCTGTATAAAAAAAAAACTTAAATATCGATTTTCAGTAAAAAAAAACTGATTTGACTTGCCAACTCGATTTTTATTTTCAGTCTTTCAACTGTGGACGTTTCATTGTGTTTGAATCCATGTTTGAATCAAATGTATTTAATCTAAGGTGTGTAAATATGTTTTTATTGTATTAATGCACAGCAATAATGTTCAAATTATTGTATTTTTGGTGGAGGCTTTAATATTACACCCCTTTGGGTTTTTTGCCTCTTCCGCACAGACTTTTTATCTAGTGTGTTTTATTATTATTATTATGATGATTATTATTATTATGATGTTATATACATGCTAAATAAATAAATAAAATAAATTGGCCTAGTAAGGTAAGATCTATTTATCATACATTTATTCATTATTATTATTATTATTATTATTATTATTTTATTACAGGACTTTCTTGGTCAGAATTGGGTCAAATGCAGAGGACAGATTCTCTTTGGGGACTATAAACTGTACCTTATCATCAAAATGTCTTAGAATTTCTATATTCTTGAGTAAAAAAACCCAATCTTAGAGTTAAATATGGTCCTGACGACTATAGTATGAATAAGTTTTCTGTTTAAGTATAAGTACAGAGCGGTATATTGTGTAAGTGTGGATTTACAGCAGACTGAAGAGCTCCCTGTAGTTCTCGTCTCCTTTGCCCTCGGACACCAAACTGTCCAGTTTGTCGATGAGCTCTGCCTCCACCTGCACACACCATCAGAAAATAGATTTATGTCACCATTTATAATATAAATGACAATAACACTTTTTTTTTATTGTTATTATGAGTGAAAAGCTTAATTAAAGTATTACAGTACCACATTTCTGTCTGTATTTTGTTTGCTATATGCTTTTTTTAATAATCATATCCTCTGTCTTATGGATTAGTAGCAATAAAACAAGATTAAAGTTACATAAATATACAGAGAGGTAATATAGTTTGTTTATTGTCAACTGCTATACTTATTTAAAACGGCTTAATCGTAGAAAAATGCTCATTAGCTTCATCTTCAACACTGTAGAAATGAAAAATCTGTCTCGTTATAGTGGAATTTCAACACAGGAAGCAGCGGATTTTCATTTACACTGATTTTAGTTTAGAAAAATGGCAAAGAGGCAATTATAAACATTTGCGTATGATCCTGACTCTGAATTTTAAAAGTACAGAGCTGTGGCTGGTGAAGACATTTTCTAAGCGCTCAAACATGTGTGAATTGCTCAAATTAAAATAAAAACATCTCAAAAAGGTAAAAAATTAAGCTGATTTTACATTTAAATAGTCAAATCTTTCCACTAAACTGAACTTAAACCGCGTCTTTCCCACATGAGTCGCGGACTGCAACCATAGATCTGTATTTAGACCTGTAAACAGATGTTAATGTGTGAGACCTGTACATTTTATACTAATGTTGTAAGTTTGTATTCCTGTGTATATTTATTAGTGCTGCCAATCGATTAAAATATTTAATCACAATTAATCTCATGAATGTCATAGTTAACTTGCATTTAATCACAAATTACTGCACATTTTTGTTCCTTGAAAAATCATCTTAATCCTCTTATCAGCATAGAAAAGTGGATAGGCTTTGTGCAAATGTTTTTTTTAATTGTAACTGTGTTTGTGACCGTGTTTATCTGCCCCAACCATAGAACTATAATAAAATCTATTATTAAAATGTATTATAGATCCATGACCCCAACGCTGCTGCACTGAGGGTGAGGACGTCATCACACGGAGCTGTTTGTTTACATGTGGCAGCAGCTCGTGGGTCTGCAGCAGCGACGCTTTAGTGGAGAAAATAAGTCCAGCGACAGAAATATCTATTAAATAGTGAGACTGATTTGAGTCCTGCTGTGATTCGCTCCTCCGTGAGTTTATGGATATAACAACAGCTCGGAGCAGTGAGGACAGGAGGAGAGAGGCTGAAACACTTCTGTTTCTGTCACAGTCCTTATCAAAGGACATAAGATAATAATAATAATAATAATAAAATAATAATAATAATGATACATTTTATTTATTAGGCATCTTTCTGGACACCCAAGGTCGCCACAAATTAAATGCCATTAAAACATACAGTTAAAAGTCTACAGTTAAAATGAGACAGTATTTAACTGGCTGATTGTATTTAGTATTGTATTTTATTAGTATTTAGTGTTTAATATAATCGAAGGTAAGTGCGTGTTCGCTGTATGCTTTGGAGTGACTTTATTTTGTGTTTTCCTCGTATGAATAACATCAGCACACCTGACAGGGCTTCTCAGTTTAGTACAAATTGTTTTCCTTCCTGTTTACTGCCGGATCCTGTAGATTTTCTAACGTTACAGCTTATGAAAAAACTAGTTTGAGCTAAAAAACGAACGCAGTTAAAATTGTTTTGCGTTAACTCATTAATAACACAATATTTTTGACAGCACTAACATATATTTTTTGCATTCTGCTTTTTTAATATGCATTTTCCTTTTAATAAATAGATACAAATACAAAACACAAATAATATGTCACCTTTACACTATGACAGTTTAGTGAAATCGTCTTAAGCTGTTCGTCACCTGTTTGAAGTTCCCGTTCTTGCGCTGCTCCCAGTCCATCATGTCGTGGAAAATCGGGATCATGATGTTCCTCACCTCCACCTGAGGAACCAGAGTCACCCCCAGGAACGGCCCGATCATCCCGGGGATGAAGTGGATTTTGTTTTCACCTAAAATCAAAAAGTTTAGTTAGATCCTAAATCACAAATCCACCAAAGTTTTTATTTTAAATCAGACGTGGAAGCCTCACCCAGGTTCTGCCACATGTTGAACAGGTCGTAGGTCATCATCACTCTCATGTCTCCATATCTGAACATCAAATATGCAATTAAATCAGATCAGCAGAACATTAAAACGCAATAAAAATAAGAATTCACTTGAGAAATGAAGCATAATTTATGATATGGTCGTGGCGGTCCCTTAATTTCACCTTAATTTCATTCATGCCCACACAAAAAATAGATCATTTAAAAAAAAAAAGTTTAACCAGGTGGGGTCGTAATAATAACAATATAATTTTATTAGTGTATAAATTTAAGGTTTAAATTCTGTACTGTGACTTTTTTATTATTCAAAGTTTATTAAAAGAAGAAAATTACTTCTATTGGATATTAACTGTTAACTCATAATATATTTAGATCACCATGTTACTTTTGTTTTGAAAATGTGATATAAAAACATTCTCTTTTTTTTGATGCTCTGAGTCTCCTCACCCTTTGCTCTCTGCACTAAGTCGCTCCCCCTTCAGAGCGCTGCATCTCCCTAATGCATCTCCCTAACTACTGCACATCGCATCAGGTTTGTCAAGTTGTCATGCACTGTTTTGCATCACGCTTTTGTATATTTACAGAGAATTGTTGTGAGGAAGCAGGGGCGGCGTAGGGTTGTTGCACAAATTCTTACAGCTAAACCTAAAGGAGGGTTTGAAAAGGGCCCGGGAGAGATCGCTAAATTACTGAAACATGCATGGACGACATTTAAAACAGATCTTCAGGTGGCTCCTCCAGGACCTTCACGACTCTTGACCTGCCTCCCTGTGCAGCTGAGAGCCACACAGAGCCTGGAGTCTTTTAAAGCGAATCTAAAGAGTTTTCTATTTAGAAAAACTCACTGTTGATGCTTTTAGTATTTAGCAGCTACTATTGTTTTTTAAGTTCTTGTTTTATTGTAAAACTCTGAGATTTTATGGAATGAAAGGTGCACTATAAATGAATTGAATTATTATTATTATTATAAAACATTACATTACATTACAACATGACAGAAAGCTTAAAAAAAGATTTTGCGTAATACCCCCCGTTTAATAAAATATAATTGTAAAATAAGTTGTGCTGTCAATCGATTAACATATTTAATCGTGATTGATCTTATGAATCATGGGTGGCACAGTAGCACTCATGCCTCACAGCAAGAAGGTTCTTTCTGTGTGGAGTTTGCATCTTCTGCCGTGTCTGGATGGGTTTCCTCCGGGCTCCGGTTTCCCCCATCAACCCAAAACATGCTAGCACCCTTATGAAATGAAATCAAGGACCCGAAAGGGCAACGTGCGGCGAACAGCTGCCCCCACGACCCAGCCAGATAAAGCGAAGATGGATGGATAATCTCATGAATATCATAGTTAACTTGCGATTAATCACAAATTAATTGCACATTTTTGCCTCTTGAATCATCATTTAATGCTCTTATCAACATAGAAAAGTGGATAGGCTTTGTGCAAATGCTTTTTGTTTGCAACTGTTTGTCGCCCTAACGCTGCTGCATTAAGGCAGGCTGACCAAACGTCCGGAGCGAGCAGACACAGTCGGTCAACCTGCAACATGCCGAGTGGGAGGCACCGTCCACCCATCCCCGCTAAGGTGTTGGAAATATGGTCACCTTTTACTAACGGCGATAACGCTGTTTGTTTACATGTGGTGCAGCAGAGCTAACGCTTTTAGTGGAGAAAATAAGTCCAGCGGCAGAAGTATTTATTAAATAGTGAGACAAATATGAGTCCTGCTGCGATTAGTTTATGGATGCTCAGCTCAGAGCAGTAAGAACAGCTGAAAGAGAGGCTACAAAACTTCTGTCTCTGTCATAGTCCTTATCAAAGGGCAGTTTTGGTCAAGGTATGTTTTGGAGTGACTTTATTTCGTCTTTTCCTCATATGAATAACATCAGTGCACACACAGGGCTGCTCAGTTTCGTACAAATCGTTTTCCTCCCTGTTTCCAGCCGGATTCTGTAGATTTCTAACATTAGCAGTGGCCACAGCTTATGAAAAAACTAGTAAAAATAAGTAAATAAAGCAATAAAATAGTTGCTTAGTGACATAAATTGAACCGATGGCTGCTGTGCTTTAACTTTGTCTCCTCTATACAGCCCCAAAAATATCACTTTATTTTACGTACACTTATTTTGTGCTTGACGTAGCCCTAGTTTTAATATGCACTACCCCATATTACTACTGGGGACAATTTAGAGGAGAACACCTATTAAAAAAGTAAATGAGCTTCCCCCACGGTTACAGGTCTCAGATTCAGAAAGTAGGGCAGAGCTTTACTGTCACCACTGCATTATAAATACACTTTCAGCTCCTCAACGTGACATTTAGAAAGCTCCACGTGGCGGTTATGAGGCGAGATTTTACAGAAATATGCAAGAAGAAGAGCGCTGTAAGGAGGATCGTACTTGTCTAATATTTTCTTCTTCTTGGTGGGGCTCAGGTTCTCCAGCTGGAGGCTCGGCTGGTTGATGTAGAGCACGGCCAGACTGAAGTAAGAGTTCCACACCTGCACAGAAATACCAAAAATACCCAAAAAAAAGTCATTTAGTCGTTTAAAAGAACTTGGTTGGTACATTTTTAATCATATTTCCAATCCAAACCACTTAATTTCTATAGCACATTTTATAAACAAAGACTGCAACAACTGAGTAAAAACAAATAAATATAAAACAGTGAACTAGACCTATAAGAATAAATAAAGAAAATGAATAAAACAAAAGAATAAAAGACAACAAAGAACCACACAACTTACACAGGGTTATTTGTTTAATTGCTAAATGAAAATGGACATTTCGTTCAATTAGTAGCCGACTTTTTGTTTGTGCGTTGATTTTTTTTTTTTGTTTATAATACTGTGTTTTCTCAACCAGATTATCCATTCAAAAAGATCTGTACTTTGAGTTGCCAGATCCTACAACTAAAACCAGTTTGCAATAAATGTAAAAAAGGTCTCTATGATACAATATGTCTTTCAGTATGTGGCTAATAGCATCTATGTTTAATTTGGGATAATACTGATAACTTTTTGCAGGTTATTTCAATTTTCCTCAGGATCAAGGCCGAACTTTCCATATTTATCCAACCATTCACAGCCAGTGAGGGGCACAAAATGACAGGAACATGGGCCCATCCAATACTTTTCTTTAAAATAAAATGATTTCATAATATACTGAGGCGCTAAATACATAAAGAACCAATGGAAACAAGTGCTAGTATTTAAGCTTCATTTAGAGACAGTAAAGTTTGAGCAGTGCAGGGTTATGTCTTATACACATCTGCCTCACTCATGGTCTGGACACACCTACAGAAAATGACTCCATTATTAGCCCCAAAGAAAGAGAGAAGGGAAGAGAAGAGGAGGGGGAAGAGAGAAGAGGAAAGAAGAGAAAGAGACAGGAGAGAAAGAGGGGGGAGAGAGAAAGAGGAGAGGGACAGAGAGAGACAGAGGAGAGGGGAAAGGGAGAACGGAAGAGTAAAAAGAGAGAAGAGAGAGACAGAGTAGAGAAAAAAGGAGAGGAGAAAGAGGGAAAAGAAAGAAGAGGAGAGACAGAGGAGAGAAGAAGAGAAAGAGACAGAGGAGAATAGTTTGTCCAGTGCAGGGTTATGTCTCGTACACATCTGCCTCACTCATGGTCTGGACACACCTACAGAAAATGACTATCACTAGCCCCAAAGAAAGAGAGAAAGAAGAGAGAAAAGAGGATAGAAAGAGAGAGGAGAGAAAGAGGATAGGGACAGAGGGAGACAGAGCAGAGAGAAAAAGGGAGACAGAGGAGAGAGAAGAGAAAGAGAGAAGAAGAGAGAGACAGAGTAGAGAGAAAAGGAGAAGAGAAAGAGAGAGGAGAGACAGAGGAGAGAAGAGGAAAGAAGAAGAGAAAGAGACAAAGGAGAGGAATCTGAGCAGTGCAGGGTTATGTCTCGTACACATCTGCCTCACTCATGGTCCGAACACACCTACAGAAAATTACTCCATCACCAGCCCCAAAGAAAGAGAGAAGGGAAGATAAGAGGAGTGGGAAGAGAGAAGAGGAAAGAAGAGAGACAGGAGAGAAAGAGGGGGGAGAGAGAAAGAGGAGAGGGGCAAGGGAGAAGAGAAGAAGAAAAAGAGAGAGACAGAGCACAGAAAAAAGGAGAGGAGAAAGAAAGAAAGAAAGAAAGAAAGAGGGAGAAAAAAGAAGAGGAGAGACAGAGGAGAGGAGAAGAGCATGAGCAGTGCAGGGTTATGTCTCGTACACATCTGCCTCACTCATGGTCCGAACACACCTACAGGAAATGACTCCATCACCAGCCCCAAAGAAAACCTTCCCATAAAGCTTTGCGGCCACGTTTAAAGGTCGTTATAATATTTTACTTATGTCAAGAATGATTAAAAATCAGAAAATAATCACATAATTTGTTCTAAAATAGTAATACAGTCGTGGCCAAAAGCTTGGAGAATGACACAAATATGACATTTTCACAGGTTCTGCTGCTTCATTGTTTTCAGGTGTTTTCTCACATGTTTTTATGGTTTACTGAAATATAATTACAAGCATTTCATAAGTATCAAAAGTTTTTATTGACAATTACACGGAGTTCATGCAACAAGTCAATATCTGCAGTGTTGACTCTTCTTTTTCAAGACCTCTGCAGTTCTCCCTGGCATCAACTTCTGGACCAAATCCTGACAGATGCCTGTTCATTCTTGCATAATCAAAGCTTTGAGTTTGTCAGAATTTGTGGGTTTTTTTGTCCACCCGCCTCTTTAAGATTGACCACAAGTTCTCAGTGGGATTAAGATCTGGGGAGTTTCGTGGCCATGGACCTAAAATCTTTATGTTTTGTTCCCCGAGTCATTTAGTGATTACGTTTGCTGGAAAAGGCTTTGTTCATCACCAAACTGCTCTCGGATGGTTGGGAGAAGTTGCTCTCGGAGGACGTTCTGGTACCAAAATTAATATTTGTGTCATTCTCAAAACTTTTGGCCTTGACTGTATGTATTAAAAGCTTACGTTGATGTCTCTATGTTCAGCAGACAGTGGCACACAGATGGAGCATGGATCTATGATGGAGCCCCGGCTCTTCCTGCTCTCAGTTTGAGCAAATTCACTGTGTTGACAGACAAATAATCCATCTATTTTATACAGTCTAAGGCAGGAGTCACTAACTGGAAGGCCGGGATCCGAGTCCAGACGCAGACACCATCCCATACGGACTTGTGTTTATGTTTATTTATTAAAGATGGGACAGTGCACATTAATCAGCATGTGTTAGTACAGCTGTAAATGTGCCAGAGCCGCTGCGCAGGATCATTTTCATCCATAGTCCCACTGACAGGTTGATGACGAGACAAAAACAGGACATGGGCACAATAACATCGTGTCGCAGTTCTCTTCGCGTCCTCCTCAGATGCAGAAAGAAAACAGCTCTATAAGGACTTACAGCTGAAATATTCTAACAGAGGAGGGTTTTATCTTTCAGAATCTTTTTATTTTACGTTGATAGACTCAGGAATGACAAAGATATTCACTTTTACATACTTTAGAATGGCTTTTGGCTTTAGAGCAGCTTTAATAAAATGCACTCGTATACGCACATGTGACGTGACTCGCGATATACACGATCACCTGTGAAATATACAGCCCAAGAGCACCATAATGTCTTAATACAGCCCTGATCGCGATTAACCCCCGAAGACCTAAGGGCAATTTTAGTACATTTCTCCTCGCCTGGATTTTTTTCTTAATTTTGCTTTTAAAACTGCCCCTTTTACCCCATAATGAAGTGTTCTACCTCCTTTTGTTCAGTCCAACCTGTTATTTCACAATCTGCTGCTGTAGTTGTGTCATGAGGCTGTGATAAAAGCTACAGGACCAGAAAAAGAGATGAAAAAGAAACAACCTGAAAATAAAATTCACACTCTTTTATACATGCAAACATGTAGAAACAACTTTTTGGACATAATAAATGCTTAATTTAGGGCCTTAGCTACAAAAATGCAAAATCTCAAGTCTGTAAGTAAATTAAAAATCTCCTTATTGCCCTAAAAACAAAAAAAAAGTGCAATCACTCCATGACTTTCCTGGTCCAGTCCTGGAAACAGCTCCGGGTCCAGGGCCAGAGCCACAGCACTTCTGCATTTCCAGGGTGTTTATTACATTTGGATTTGTTCATTTTGAGTGAAATAAACCTTTCAAATAAAAAGAGAAAGGGATGCACAATTACGCACACCAAGATGTGTAATTGTCCATGTATGTGAGAATTAACTCCACTTAGAGCGTCTTTTTCCCTCGTTATAAACACACACAGTCAGAGGAGTCGACCATCTTGACTCACTTCACTCTTTGGCAAAGTTTGGCTCGATCAAAATGGACGGAGCGCATGAGTTTGGGGAAAACAAAGTTCCTATTGGACACTCGTTTTGCTCCCGTCATCACACAGCGTGAGTGTGACGTAGGATAAAGCCGCAGAAATGTACGGAAACCTCTATGTCTGCACTTTCAGAGGGGAAAAAGTAAATTTCTATCTTTTACGGTTAGAAAGTTCTGCGCGGTTATAGAAAACATATTCCTCGTTATCGTATATGATAACGTAGGTTTTTGAGGGTTAATAAAGTCTTAATCTTAGTCTTAATCTGTCTGTCTGTTACAGCTATTACCTTTAAATGGTGCATCATGGGGCACTGAGGTTCATCACAAACTCGTTGGTTCACTTTCATCTATAAGTCACTACTTGGACTATCGCCCACCTACATTTGTTCACTAGCGTCACAGAGAACAACCGGTTCACCTTCTCTTCGCTCACAGGATCGTCTCTCGCTCTCTGCTCTACTTTTGTCGACTCTGCACCTTCATCTTGGAACATGTTGCAGAAGGAACTTGGTTGATTTCATTTCTCTGGATGCTTTCAAGTCTAATCTAAGAGTCCGAGAGACCAACTCCATGACCTGCACTTGTTTTACGTAATTGTTTTTATCTCCTCTGTATTTGTCTGTAATATTTTGTAACTGTGTGAATTTACTGCCGCCTCTTGGCCAGGATCTCAACGGGACTTTCCTGGTTAAATAAAGGTTAAAACTCAAACGGATTATTTGAATACACAGGAGGAAAGTGAATTTGCAGGTTTGTTTATTTTACTAATAGAATTCGACATTTGTATTATTGTAATTTATGTAAATCTACAGCAGATACGGAGGTGACTTTGCCCTAGAAAAGCAAATTCACCTTAACACATTTTTCAGTGGTTTATAAACTTTTCACTTTATTATTTTCTTCTTTAAATTAGAAAACCGTGTGACGTGTCGGTACCTTAAAATCAAACTCGGCGTCGTTGAAGTTCTTGTGAAGAGCTGGAGAGAGACACTGTGTGGTCGTCAGGATGATGCTGGGGAGAAAACACAGAATAATGTCCGAAATTTAAGTAAAATGTAAAAGAAATGAGTAAAATGTGATCAAAATGTTACTCAGAACAATGTGGGGTCTGTAACTTTAGTTTGTGTCGTTTCAGTTTGTGTCGTTTCAGTTTGTGTCGTTTCAGTTTGTGTTGTTTCAGTTTGTGTCGTTTCAGTTTGTGTCGTTTCAGTTCGTGTTGTTTCAGTTCGTGTCGTTTTAGATTTAGTTTGTGTCGTTTTAGATTTAGTTTGTGTCGTTTCAGTTTGTGTCGTTTCAGTTCGTGTCGTTTCAATTCGTGTTGTTTCAGTTCGTGTCGTTATCGTTTGAGTCGTTTCAGTTTGTGTCGTTTTAGATTTAGTTCGTGTCGTTTCAGATTCAGTTTGTGTCGTTTTCGTTTGTGTCGTTTCAGTTTGTGTCGTTTCAGTTCGTGTCGTTTCAGTTTGTGTCGTTTCAGTTTGTGTCGTTTTAGTTTGTGTCGTTTCAGTTTGTGTCGTTTCAGTTTGTGTCGTTTCAGTTTGTGTCGTTTCAGTTTGTGTCGTTTCAGTTTGTGTCGTTTCAGTTCGTGTCGTTTCAGTTCGTGTCGTTATCGTTTGAGTCGTTTCAGTTTGTGTCGTTTTAGATTTAGTTTGTGTCGTTTCAGTTTGTGTCGTTTTAGATTTAGTTTGTGTCGTTTCAGTTTGTGTCGTTTCAGTTTGTGTCGTTTCAGTTTGTGTCATTTCAGTTTGTCGTTTTAGATTTAGTTCGTATCGTTCAGATTCAGTTTGTGTCGTTTCAGTTTGTGTCGTTTCAGTTTGTGTCGTTTCAGTTCGTGTCGTTATCGTTTGAGTCGTTTCAGTTTGTGTCGTTTTAGATTTAGTTTGTGTCGTTTTAGATTTAGTTTGTGTCGTTTCAGTTTGTGTCGTTTTAGATTTAGTTTGTGTCGTTTTCGTTTGTGTCGTTTCAGTTTGTGTCGTTTCAGTTCGTGTCATTTTAGATTTAGTTTGTGTCGTTTTAGATTTAGTTTGTGTCGTTTTAGATTTAGTTTGTGTCGTTTTAGATTGTGTCATTTTAGATTTAGTTTGTGTCGTTTCAGTTTGTGTCGTTTCAGTTTGTGTCGTTTCAGTTTGTGTCGTTTTAGTTTGTGTCGTTTCAGTTTGTGTCGTTATCGTTTGAGTCGTTTCAGTTTGTGTCGTTATCGTTTGAGTCGTTTCAGTTTGTGTCATTTTAGATTTAGTTTGTGTCATTTCAGTTTGTGTCGTTTCAGATTTAGTTTGTGTCATTTCAGTTTGTGTCGTTTTCGTTTGTGTCGTTTCAGTTTGTGTCGTTTTAGTTTTAGTTTGTGTCGTTTCAGTTTGTGTCGTTTCAGTTTGTGTCGTTTCAGTTTGTGTCGTTTCAGATTTAGTTTGTGTCGTTTCAGTTTGTGTCGTTTCAGTTTGTGTCGTTTCAGTTTGTGTCGTTTCAGTTTGTGTCGTTTCAGTTTGTGTCGTTTCAGTTCGTGTCGTTTTAGATTTAGTTTGTGTCATTTCAGTTCGTGTCATTTCAGATTTAGTTTGTGTCGTTTCAGTTTGTGTCGTTTCAGTTCGTGTCATTTCAGTTAGGTGTGCGTTTTAGATTTAGTTTGTGTCGTTTAAGTTTGTGTCATTTCAGTTAGTGTCGTTTTAGATTTAGTTCGTGTCGTTTCAGATTCAGTTTGTGTCGTTTTCGTTTGTGTCGTTTCAGTTTGTGTCGTTTCAGTTCGTGTCATTTTAGATTTAGTTTGTGTCGTTTTAGATTTAGTTTGTGTCGTTTCAGTTTGTGTCGTTTCAGTTTGTGTCGTTTCAGTTTGTGTCGTTTTAGATTTAGTTTGTGTCGTTTCAGTTCGTGTCATTTCAGTTTGTGTCGTTTCAGTTTGTGTCATTTTAGATTTAGTTTGTGTCGTTTTAGATTTAGTTTGTGTCGTTTTAGATTTAGTTTGTGTCGTTTCAGTTCATGTTGTTTCAGTTTGTGTCGTTTCAGTTCGTGTCGTTTTAGATTTAGTTTGTGTCGTTTCAGTTCGTGGTTGTTTCAGTTATGTCGTTATCGTTTGTTTCGTTTTCAGTTTGTGTCGTTTTAGATTTAGTTTGTGTCGTTTTTCAGTTCATGTTGTTTCAGTTTGTGTCGCTTTCAGTTCGTGTCGTTTTAGATTTAGTTTGTGTCGTTTCAGTTTGTGTTGTTTTAGATTTAGTTTGTGTCGCTTCAGTTTGTGTCGTTTAGATTTAGTTTGTGTCGCTTCAGTTTGTGTCCTTTTAGATTTAGTTTGTGTCGTTTCAGTTCGTGTTGTTTCAGTTTGTGTCGCTTCAGTTCGTGGTCGTTATCATTTGAGTCGTTTCAGTTTGTGTCAGGCCGTTTTAGTTTCTGTCGTTTCAGTTTGTGTCGCTTTAGATTTAGTTTGTGTCAAGCTTCAGTTTGTGTCGTTTTAGATTTAGTTTGTGTCATTTCAGTTTGTGTCGTTTTAGATTTAGTTTGTGTCGTTTCAGTTCGTGTTGTTTCAGTTTGTGTCGCTTCAGTTTGTGTCGTTTCAGTTTGTGTTGTTTTAGATTTAGTTTGTGTCGTTTCAGTTTGTGTCGCTTTTAGATTTAGTTGTGTCGTTTCAGTTAAGTATCGCGTTTCAGTTCGTGTGTCATTTCAGTTAGGTCGCGTTTTAGATTTAGTTTGTGTCATTTCAGTTTGTGTCATTTCAGTTTGTCGTTTTAGATTTAGTTAGGTCGCTTTCAGATTTAGTTTGTGTCGCTTTCGTTTGTGTCGCTTCAGTTAAGTGTTGTTTCAGTTAGGTGGCCGCTATCGTTTGAGTCGCTTCAGTTTGTGTCGCTTTGATTTAGTTTGTGTCGCTTCAGTTCATGTTGTTTCAGTTTGTGTCGTTTCAGTTCGTGGTAACCGTTTTAGATTTAGTTTGTGTCGCTTCAGTTTGTGTTGTTTCAGTTTGTGTATAGCGTTTCAGTTCGTGGTAATGCTTAGATTTAGTTTGTGTCGTTTCAGTTTGTGTTGTTTTAGATTTAGTTTGTGTCGTTTCAGTCTGCGTTGTTTCAGTTTGTGTCGCTTCAGTTCGTGTCGCTTTAGATTTAGTTTGTGTCGTTTTCAGTTCGTGTTGTTTCCGATTCGTGTCGCTATCGCTTGTTTCGTTCAGTTTGTGTCGCTTTAGAAATTTAGTTTGTGTCGTTTCAGTTCATGTTGTTTCAGTTTGTGTCGCTTCAGTTCGTAATGCTTTTTAGATTTAGTTTGTGTCGTTCAGTTTGTGTTGTTTTAGATTTAGTTTGTGTCGTTTCAGTTTGTGTCGCTTTTAAAATTTAGTTTGTGTCGCTTCAGTTTGTGTCCTTTTAGATTTAGTTTGTGTCGTTTCAGTTCGTGTTGTTTCAGTTGTGTCGTTCAGTCTGGTATACGTTATCATTTGAGTCGTTTCAGTTCGTGTCGTTATCATTTGAGTCGCTTCAGTTTGTGTCGTTTAGTTTGTGTCGTTTCAGTTTGTGTCGCTTTAGATTTAGTTTGTGTCGTTTCAGTTTGTGTCGTTTTAGATTTAGTTTGTTTCGTTTCAGTTTGTGTCGTTTAGATTTAGTTTGTGTCGCTTCAGTTCGTGTCATTTCAGTTCGTGTTGTTTCAGTTTGTGTCGTTTCAGTTAGGTAATGGTTATCGTTTGAGTCGTTATCGTTTGAGTCGTTTCAGTTTGTGTCGTTTCAGTTTGTGTCGCTTTCAGTTAACGTATCGTTATCATTTGAGTCGTTTCAGTTTGTTTCGTTTCAGTTTTTGTAGTTTCAGTTTGTGTAGTTTCAGTTTGTGTCGTTTCAGTTTGTGTCGTTTCAGTTTGTGTCGTTTCAGATTTAGTTTGTGTCGTTTCAGTTTGTGTCGTTTCAGTTTGTGTCGCGTTTCAGTTCGTGTCGTTATCATTTGAAAGTCGTTTCAGTTTGTGTCGCTTTAGTTTCTGTCGTTTCAGTTTGTGTCGCTTTTAGATTTAGTTTGTGTCATTTCAGTTTGTGTCGCTTTAGATTTAGTTTGTGTCGCTTCAGTCTCGTGGTTGTTTCAGTTTGTGTCGTTTTCAGTTTGTGTCGCTTTCAGTTTGTGTCGTTTCAGTTAGGTCGTTATCATTTGAGTCGTTTCAGTTTGTGTCGCTTTAGTTTGTGTCGTTTCAGTTTGTGTTATTTCAGTTTGTGTCGTTTCAGTTAGGTCGTTTCAGTTCGTGTCGTTATCATTTGAGTCATTTCAGTTTGTGTCGTTTTTAGTTTGTGTCGTTTCAGTTTGTGTCGCTTTTAGATTTAGTTTGTGTCGTTTCAGTTTGTGTCGCTTTTAGATTTAGTTTGTGTCAAGTTCAGTTTGTGTCATTTCAGTTCGTGTTGTTTCAGTTTGTGTCGTTTCAGTTGGTGTCGTTTCAGTTTGTGTCGTTTCAGTTTGTGTCGTTTCAGTTCGTGTCGTTTTAGATTTAGTTTGTGTCCTTTCAGTTCGTGTCATTTCAGGTCGTGTCGTTTCAGTTTGTGTCGTTTCAGTTTGTGTCGTTTCAGTTCATATCGTTATCATTTGAGTCGTTTCAAGTTTGTGTCATTTAGTTTGTGTCGTTTCAAGTTTGTGTCGTTTAGATTTAGTTTGTGTCGCTTTCAGTTTGTGTCGCTTAAAATTTAGTTTGTGTCGTTTCAGTTTGTGTCGCTTTAGATTTAGTTTGTGTCGTTCAGTTCGTGTCATTTCAGTTCGTGTTGTTTCAATTTGTGTCGTTTCAGTTTGTGTCAAGCATTCAATTTGTGTCGTTTCAGTTCGGTCGTTATCGTTTGAGTCGCTTCAGTTTGTGTCGTTTCAAGTTTGTGTCGTTTCAGTTAAATATGCGCTTCGTGGTCGTTATCATTTGAGTCGCTTCAATTTGTGTCGTTTTAGTTTGTGTCGTTTCAGTTACGTGTTGTTTCAGTTTGTGTCAAGCTCAGTTTGTGTCGTTCAGTTTGTGTCGTTTCAGTTTGTGTCGTTTCAGTTCGTGGTCGTTATCGTTTGAGTCGTTTCAGTTTGTGTCGCTTCAGTTTGTGTCGCTTCAGTTTGTGTCATTTCAGTTTGTGTCGTTTCAGTTTGTGTCGCGTTTCAGTTCGTATGTCGTTACCGTTTGAGTCGTTTCAAGTTTGAGTCGCTTCAGTTTGTGTCATTTCAGCTTTGTGTCGTTTCAAGTTAGTGGTCGCTTCAGTTTGTGTCATTTCAGTTTGTGTCGCTTCAGTTTGTGTGTCGTTTCCAGTTCGTGTCTTATCGCTTGAAAGTCGTTTCAGTTTGTATCGCTTTAGATTTAGGCTTGTGTCGCTTCAGTTTGTGTCGTTTTAGATTTAGTTTGTGTCGTTTCAAGTTCAGTCGCGTTTCAGTTCGTGTCATTTCAGTTCAGGTCGTTTTAGGATTTGGTTGTGTCATTTCAGTTTGTGTCATTTCAGTTTGTCGTTTGGATTTAGTTCGTACGTTTTCAGATTTAGTTTGTGTCGTTTTTCGTTTGTGTCGCTTCAGTTAGTGTTGTTTCAGTTCGTGTCGTTATCGTTTGAGTCGTTTCAGTTTGTGTCGTTTTAGATTTAGTTTGTGTCAAGCTCAGTTCATGTTGTTTCAGTTTGTGTCGTTTCAGTTCGGTGTCGTTTTTAGATTTAGTTTGTGTCGCTTCAGTTTGTGTTGTTTCAGTTTGTGTCGCTTTCAGTTAGGTCGTTTAATTTAGATTAGTTTGTGTCGTTTCAGTTTGTGTTGTTTTAGATTTAGTTTGTGTCGTTTCAGTTCATGTTGTTTCAGTTTGTGTCGCTTCAGTTAAGTGTCGCTTTTAGATTTAGTTTGTGTCGTTTCAGTTCGTGTTGTTTCAGTTCGTGTCGTTATCGTTTGTTTCCTTCAGTTTGTGTCATTTTAGATTTAGTTTGTGTCGTTTCAGTTCATGTTGTTTCAGTTTGTGTCGTTTCAGTTAGGTAACGCTTTAGATTTAGTTTGTGTCGTTTCAGTTTGTGTTGTTTTAGATTTAGTTTGTGTCGTTTCAGTTTGTGTCGTTTAGATTTAGTTTGTGTCGCTTCAGTTTGTGTCCTTTAGATTTAGTTTGTGTCGTTTTAGTTTGTGTCATTTCAGTTTGTCGTTTCAGTTCGTGTTGTTATCATTTGAGTCGTTTAAGTTTGTGTCGTTTTAGTTTGTGTCGCTTTCAGTTTGTGTCGTTTTAGATTTAGTTTGTGTCGTTTCCAGTTTGTGTCGCTTTAGATTTAGTTTGTGTCATTTCAGTTTGTGTCGCTTTTTAGATTTAGTTTGTGTCGTTTCAGTTCGTGTTGTTTCAGTTTTGTGTCGCTTCAGTTTGTGTCGTTTCAGTTTGTGTTGTTTTAGATTTAGTTTGTGTCGTTTCAGTTTGTGTCGTTTTAGATTTAGTTTGTGTCGCTTCAGTTCGTGTCGCTTCAGTTCGTCATTTCAGTTCGTGTCGCTTAGATTTAGTTTGTGTCATTTCAGTTTGTGTCATTTCAGTTTGTCGCTTTAGATTTAGTTAGGTCGTTTCAGATTTAGTTTGTGTCGCTTTTCGCTTGTGTCGTTTCAGTTCGTGTTGTTTCAGTTCGTATGCGTTATCGCTTGAGTCGTTTCAGTTTGTGTCGTTTTAGATTTAGTTTGTGTCGTTTCAGTTCATGTTGTTTCAGTTTGTGTCGTTTCAGTTCGTGTCGCTTAGATTTAGTTTGTGTCGCTTCAGTTTGTGTTGTTTCAGTTTGTGTCGTTTCAGTTCGTGTCGTTTAGATTTAGTTTGTGTCGCTTCAGTTTGTGTTGTTTTAGATTTAGTTTGTGTCGTTTCAGTTCATGTTGTTTCAGTTTGTGTCGCTTTCAGTTCGTGGCTTAGATTTTAGATTTAGTTTGTGTCGTTTCAGTTAGGTGTTGTTTCAGTTCGTGTCGTTATCGTTTGTTTACATTGCTTCAGTTTGTGTCGTTTTTAGATTTAGTTTGTGTCGTTTCAGTTCATGTTGTTTCAGTTTGTGTCGTTTCAGTTCGTGTCGTTTTAGATTTAGTTTGTGTCGCTTCAGTTTGTGTTGTTTTAGATTTAGTTGTGTCGTTCAGTTTGTGTCGTTTAGATTTAGTTTGTGTCGTTTCAGTTTGTGTCCTTTTAGATTTAGTTTGTGTCGTTTCAGTTCGTGTTGTTTCAGTTTTGTGTCGTTTCAGTTAGGTAATCGTTATCATTTAACGAGTCGTTTCAGTTTGTGTCGTTTTAGTTTCTGTCGTTTCAGTTTGTGTCGTTTAGATTTAGTTTGTGTCGTTTCAGTTTGTGTCGCTTTAGATTTAGTTTGTGTCGGTTCAGTTTGTGTCGGATTAGATTTAGTTTGTGTCGTTTCAGTTCGTGTCATTTCAGTTTGTGTCGTTTCAGTTGGTGTCATTTCAGTGTGTGTCGTTTCAGTTCGTGTCGTTATCATTTGAGTCGCTTTCAGTTCGTGTCGTTATCATTTGAGTCGTTTCAGTTTGTGTCGTTTAGTTTGTGTCGTTTCAGTTTGTGTTGTTTCAGTTTGTGTCGTTTCAGTTTGTGTCGTTTCAGTTCGTGTCGTTATCATTTGAGTCATTTCAAGTTTGTGTCGCTTTTAGTTTGTGTCGTTTCAGTTTGTGTCGTTTTTAGATTTAGTTTGTGTCGTCTTCAGTTTGTGTCGTTTTAGATTTAGTTTGTGTCGCGTTTCAGTTTGTGTCGCTTAGATTTAGTTTGTGTCGTTTCAGTTCGTGTCATTTCAGGTCGTGTCGTTTCCGTTTGTGTCGTTTAAGTTTGTGTCGTTTCAGTTCATGTCAAGTTATCATTTGAGTCGTTTCAGTTTTGTGTCGTTTTAGTTTGTGTCGCTTCAGTTTGTGTCGTTTTAGATTTAGTTTGTGTCGTTTCAGTTTTTGTCGTTTTTAGATTTAGTTTGTGTCGTTTCAGTTTGTGTCGTTTTAGATTTAGTTTGTGTCGTTTCAGTTCGTGTCATTTCAGTTCGTGTCGTTTCAGTTTGTGTCGTTTCAGTTTGTGTCATTTCAGTTCGTGTCGTTATCGTTTGAGTCGTTTCAGTTTGTGTCGTTTCAGTTTGTGTCGTTTCAGTTTGTGTCGTTTCAGTTCGTGTCGTTTCAGTTTGTGTCGTTTCAGTTCGTGTCATTTCAGTTTGTGTCGTTTCAGTTTGTGTCGTTTCAGTTTGTGTCGTTTCAGTTTGTGTCGTTCAGTTTGTGTCCTTTTAGATTTAGTTTGTGTCGTTTTCAGTTCTAAATTGGTTTCAGTTTGTGTCGTTTCAGTTCAGGTATTAGTTATCATTTGAGTCGTTTCAGTTTGTGTCTATTTTAGTTTCTGTCGTTTCAGTTTGTGTCGTTTTAGATTTAGTTTGTGTCATTTCAGTTTGTGTCGTTTAGAATTTAGTTTGTGTCAGGTTTCAGTTCGTGTTGTTTCAGTTTGTGTGCGTTTCAGTTTGTGTCGCTTTCAGTTTGTGTCGTTTCAGTTCGTGTCGCATTTCATTTGAGTCGCTTCAGTTTGTGTCGCTTTTAGTTTGTCGTTTCAGTTTGTGTTATTTCAGTTTGTGTCGTTTTCGTTCGTGTCAGTTCGTTAAATATGGGTTATCATTTGAGTCATTTCAGTTTGTGTCGTTTTTAGTTTGTGTCGTTTCAGTTTGTGTCGTTTTAGATTTAGTTTGTGTCGCTTTCAGTTTGTGTCGCTTTAGATTTAGTTTGTGTCGCTTCAGTTTGTGTCATTTCAGTTCGTTGTTTCAGTTTGTGTCGTTTTAGTTTGTGTCATTTCAGTTTGTGTCGTTTTAGATTTAGTTTGTGTCGCTTCAGTTTGTGTCGTTTTTTAGATTCAGTTTGTGTCGTTTCAGTTTGTGTCATTTCAGTTCGTGTCATTTCAGTTTGTGTCGTTTCAGTTTGTGTTGTTTCAGTTCGTGTCGTTATCGTTTGTGTCGTTTCAGTTTGTGTCGTTTCAGTTTGTGTCGTTTAAGTTTGTGTCGTTTCAGTTTGTGTCGTTTCAGTTTGTGTCGTTTCAGTTTGTGTCGTTTCAGTTTGTGTCGTTTTAGATTTAGTTTGTGTCGTTTCAGTTCGTGTCATTTCAGTTTGTGTCATTTCAGTTTGTGTCGTTTCAGTTTGTGTCGTTTCAGTTTGTGTCGCTTCAGTTCGTGTCGTGATCGTTTGAGTCGTTTCAGTTTGTGTCTTTTCAGTTTGTGTCGTTTCAGTTCGTGTCGTTTCAGTTCGTGTCGTTATCATTTGTGTCGTTTCAGTTTGTGTCGTTTTAGTTTGTGTCGTTTCAGTTCGTGTCGTTTCAGTTAGTGTCGTTTCAGTTAGTGTCGCTTCAGCTTCAGTGCGTTTTAGTTTGTGTCATTTCAGTTTGTGTCGTTATCGTTTGAGTCGTTTCAGTTTGTGTCGTTTCAGTTTGTGTCGTTTCAGTTTGTGTCGTTTTAGTTTGTGTCATTTCAGTTTGTCGTTTCAGTTCGTGTCGTTATCGTTTGAGTCGTTTCAGTTTGTGTCTTTTCAGTTTGTGTCATTTCAGTTCGTGTCGTTTCAGTTCGTGTCGTTTCAGTTTGTGTCGTTTCAGTTTGTGTCGTTTCAGTTTGTGTCGTTTCAGTTCGTGTCGTTATCGTTTGAGTCGTTTCAGTTTGTGTCGTTTCAGTTCGTGTCGTTTCAGTTCGTGTCGTTTCAGTTCGTGTCTCACTGGCTGGTGAGGAGCCTCATGACGTTCCAGTCTCGAGGGAAAATACTGAGCTTCATCAGATTTCTGAACACGCACAGAATCTTCAACAGAAACTCCTGCAGAGAGAGAGAGAGGGAAGGAGGGAGGAGAGAAAAGAAGAGAGAGAAAAAGAAAGAAAGAAAGAGGAGAGAGACAGAGGGGGAGAGAGAAGAGAAAAGAAAAGAGAGAGACAGAGGAGAGGAGGTAGAGAGAAAAAAGAAGAGGAGAGAAAGAAAAAGATAGAGGAGAGGAGAAGGGGGGAAGAGAAGAGGAGAGGAAGAGAGGGGAGAGAAGAAAAGAGTGAGATAGAGAAGAGGAGAGAGAGAGGAGATGGGGAGAGAAAAAGAAGAGAAAAGAAGAGGAGAGAGAAAGAGAGACAGAGAGAGAAACAGAGCGAGAGACAGAGGAGAGAGGAGAGGGGGAGAGAGAAAGAAGGAAAGAAAGAAAAAGAAAGAAAGAGAGACAGAGGAGAGGAGAGAGAGAAGAGACAGAGGAGAGAAAGAGAAATAGAGGGGGGATAGAAAGAGGAAGAAGAGAGAAGTGAAAGAGAGTGAGAGAAAAAGAGACAGAGGAAAGAGAGAAAGGGAGAAGAGAGTGAGAGAAGAAGAGAGAGAGCAGAGAGAGAGACAGAAGAGAGGAGGGAGAGAGAAAAAGAGGGAGGAGAGAGACAGAGGAGAGAAGAGAGAAAAGATAGAAAGAGAGAGAGAGAAGAAAGAGAAGAGAGAGAAAGAGGAGAAAGAGAAACAGAGAGAGTGAGAAGAGGAGAGAAAGAGACAGAAATAAAGAAAGAGACAGACAGAGGAGAGAGACAGACAGAGGGAGAGAAAGAAGAGAAGAGGAGTGAGAGAGTGGATTCAGCAGGTTTAGTGCTGAAATATCAGCTCCATAATATGTGAATTATTAAACCAAACATACAGAATATTCAAGTCTTTTACCTGCACTTTAGACACACAAATACACGACCTAATAAAACCTAAATAAAACGTAAAGCAGCTTAAAAAGATGTTACTTTTCTGTTTTCCCTTTGTTTTGTCCTCGGAGATCCTGTATTATGCAGTAATTTGGGCACCTCAGCTCCGACGTGTCTCGTTTAACTCAGAATATACGTGTTTAGAAAATACCTCCAGGCTTTAGGTCCCATTAAGTGTGATTAAACTGTGTATTAATAGTGTTTTAATGACGTTATCTGCTGGTCCAAATTATGTTTTGGCAACTTTAGTGCAAACAAGGTAAATGTGCAGTTTTGTGGCCAAAAAGTCCAAAAGTTTGTCCAGTAGTTTGTGACGTCACACAGAACTGTCCTCATGACGAACGTCTGGTTCAGGGGTAAAGTTTAAAGTGTGGATCCCTGTTAAACTAACCACCCTGTTCCTCATGCCCCAGAGTCCTGCGCGGGTCTGAGTTTGACAAACCGCACCGGCCCGTACCCGTCATACCTCAGTCAAGGATTTTCAACAGGCAAATTTTAAAAATATACAAAAATATCAGTTAGGATCAAACTTTTTCAATTAATTACAGTGTCAGGTGCATAAATTTATGTTTAACATTAATATGAAGCATTTTTAGTGTAAAATGTCATGTGGTCTGACCGAGAATAAACTTAAAATTGTTTTATTTTCTGTCACCTGTTTGTATTTACTGAACAAACCACCACCCTGTAAAATGGATAAAATGAAGAAAAATTCCTAAAGAATCCCATTCACCCAAGTAGAGCTGAGCGATTCATGATTCGATCGATTCGACCGCACAGCGAGACTCCAAAACTTTCACCATGTTATAAAAACCTCTCTTCTCCACCAAATAAATCAGAAGCATTTTATATGGTCCACAGTGGGGATGGGAATTTGATTAAACTTTCTTAATCGATCGCAGTGAGAATTAATGATTAATCCTTAACGTTTTTATATTAAAATTATCATCATTATTATTAACATTACTAACCTGCATAAATAAACTCAATTTTACGATATATAAACCATCAGCACTACAGAGCCTCATCAGTGTGAGATCAGAATGTGTTTAATGCTTCTTTAAACATTTGTTTACGTTTTACAGAAACTAAACTTAAAACCTCATGGGTCATTTGCATAAACTGTAAACGCTGAAAAAAGCAGCTCTTTCCTTGTGCTGATGCTTCAGCTTCTGTCGGACTAAAGGACACGACTCAGTGGAATATGAGTGTTCTCCCTGTGACAGATTTGTTTGTTTCTGCCTGTGCGGTAAGTGAGAGACGCACTGCAGGAAGTGACTACCGAAAGCCAATAGGAAGTCTTGAGGAATGCAAAATGTACGCGCTTTGTACATATAAAAAAAAAATCTTAATTATCGATTTTCTGAAAACATTACTTGATTTGACTTTCCAACTCAATTTTTATTTTAAATCGATTATTTGCCCAGGCCTACACCCAAGTCTACTTTGTCTGTTTCCAGCCACAGAATTACTGCTGTTATTAGTCGCACCACATGACATTTTAACACTTTAAGTACAAAAAACATGCAGAATAACTCATGATTTCTGAAAAAAAATTATTTGGTTCCATGGAGGTCAGAGGTGCTACAGAAATGTGGTGAATTATTATGAAATTTGAACCTTTTTAACTAAAGAAATCACAATTCTTGCAAGTGAGATTAGCACTTTTACTACCGTTATAATGCTTTTACTTTATTCAGACTGTTCATATTTAAAACTAAACATTGCATAAGTACTAAAGTAAATGTGAACCTTGAGCTCGTCTTTGCTCTGGAAGTTCTCCATCATGCGCTGGAAGTGGACGTCCGTCATCTGTCGGAGGAGGGACAGGAGGCAGGACACGTACTCTCCCTGCCAATAGGACGACAGGATCACGCACAGCAGCCAATCAGAGGGAGGCAGAGATTCAAAACGACAACAGCAACAACAAAAACAACAACAGGAAAACGCAAAACGGGATGGGAAAAACTGTAGAGCTAAGTAAAAGCAAAAAGTAATAAAAATGTAGTCCAAAAATCTGAGTAGTGCAGATAAAAAGTGGTTTTCAAAAATAAAAAACAACATAAAAAGATTGAAAGCAGCAAATTTTCACAAATATGAGTCTGCGTTCACATTTCCTGATTGGACCCGGGTGGAGCCCAGATTAGTCCCGACGTGATCTTAGTTTGGTCTTGGATTAGTTCTGGTTTAGTCCGGGTTTAGTAGCATCAGTACTTTAGATGTAACGTGTGTGTGAACGCAGCCTCGTTCACGACAAACAAAAAGGCGAATGAGCAGAAGAAGAGAATGGGGTAAAAACTAAAGATCGGGCAGTAGTTACTCGTATGAAATCACATTTTATTGGCCTCATAGAATAATTTAGTCGAAGTCGAAGTTTTTGGGAAAGTATAAATACAAACTGCTTAGGTCAATAATATGACTGGGGCAGTTTGTGCTTTTTTGGCAAAAATTGGCCGACGACTGAGCCAATTACAACCACAGATCAGAGTCCTGCACGGGTCCATTTTTGGAGACCCACACCCATGATAAATAACACACAAATTAGAAGCATTCAAACTGACGCACGTTATTTTCTTCGATGCGTTTCGGTCGTCGCTAAACCTTCAACTAGTAACACACGATACACTCCATTTTTTTCTTTTCTTTCCACTTTTCGTAGTTGCGTAATCACTGGGAGGTTAAACTCATGGGCTAAACATTTTGCTCCCCCTGAGCCCTAAACAGCACAATAACAACGAAACAAACAACAATGAAAAAAAAAATAACCAATGTCAGTTTAACACAAACTAAAAGCCTTAATTTGATCCAACCAAGGTCACTGTGCAGGAACAGTATCGTCCTCAGTTCCAGGTTTCGGCTGCGTTCTGTGTTCTTGGATCACAAATCCAGCAGAGGAAAAGTCTCTCACTGCAGCGCTGGATGTGGGATTGAGATCACACCACCTGAACCGCCCGTGTGTGATCACTACACGCCCGCATACCCACCCGTAAAATCCCAAAATATTAAAACCCGCCCGTTTCAACAACTATTTGCGGGTCAGGTACCCATGGGCACTTGACCCGGTGCAGGACTCTGCTACAGATGCAGCAGGGTCTGGAGAGTACTGAAAATGAGTAGGAAAATTTGGTCTAAAAATTACTTTTGCTGTTATGTAAAGAGGCTGGCAATGATAAAAAATAAAATATTATATCTTCTGAACGGGAAAAGTCCTTAAAATGTAAACAGGAAGTTAAATCTAAACAGAGTAAGTACTGCCCAGAGAGAACACACATGTGCACACAGAACAGAGGGTGGGGAGGTATTAAAAGTAGTAGTGGAGTGTTAGTTACTAACAGTGATCTCCGCGGTGCACTGCGGACAGCGTTGGCCTCTTACCACCTCCTGCGATTGGCTCTTGCTCATGATTGACAGCAGCGTCTGAAGGAGGACGTCCAATAAGGACTCCACCATCATCTCCACCTCCTCCTGCACCGAGCTCTCCTACAGCCACACCGACATTCAAGCACGTCAACAAAAACAAGCCAAGACTCTTTGCCTTTCAAACAGAGAATGTGTGAGAGGTTCATATGTGGATGTGTACAGCTCTGAGTCTAGGGGGCGCTATCTCCCCCAGAACAGCCCCTGTGAATCCACCCTGCACATAAACCCTGTGGCGTTAAAGCTCTAGTGCCCGCCTGAGTTACCCTGGCGCAGTTGTTGATGATGGAGAAGATGGAGCTGAGGATCCCTGAGCAGATGAGGAGCTCCTTCTGCTGTCGGAGGTGCAGGTGGATGTGATGGAGGACGACAGGCAGAAGAATCCTCCGAGACTCTGAGGAACCACACAGAAGAGCACAAGACGTACAGAGGTCAGATGTTTTCAAACTAAAGTCCATCTAAAATGCACAGATAATTTAAATGACACTTTAAACCTTCATTTAACAAAATAAAAGTGTTGTCATGTGTTTTTATTAGTCTAATATGGAATTACCTGTTAAACCAGGAACTACAATTACAAACTTAAAGTTTAACTCCGGCACGTTTGAAGCTAAAGTTTGTTGCTAGAGGAGGTCAAATTCTGTCAGAAGCCAAAAAACGGCACAGATCAGTGTTTCCTCGGTGGAGATCTCACTGTGGCAGTGAGTCTGTCAAGGCAACAAACTAGTGTAGTGATGGGGGCAAGTTCTGAACTTCCACGTAAGACGCCAATTTGCAAAGAAGAGGCTTAACGCCACTTTCTAATCCAATTTACAACAGCTACAATCAAAAACAAAAAAAACGCTCTGCCTGGTTCACTCATTAGTGTCTGGAAACATTAGAAAACAACTTTATAAGCACCTCACACTTCCCTCTGTTGATTTCCCACTGCACAGGCCAAAGCCCAAAAGACTCGATCGCCGATGTTGTTTCTAATCCCTTTTATTTACAAGTGAATTATATTTTTTGAAAATGAAAAAAAAAAAGCCATTCCCGAACCATTTTCTTTCAACAACTTTCAACCGTCAGTAGTCGATTCTCACTTGTTGTTTCTGGCAGCTCGAGCCTTTCGCCGCCGCTGGAGTCGACAACCGAGTCTTTTGAGCTTTGGCCTGTGCAGTGGGAAATCAACAGAGGGAAGTGTGAGGTGCTTATAAAGTTGTTTTCTAACGTTTCCAGACACTAATGAGTGAACCAGGCAGAGAGTTTTGTTTGTTAGACTCGTGGCTGTTGTCAGATGGGTTAAAGTGGTGTTAAGCTTCTTCAGTGTGAAGCAAATTGGTGTTTTACGTGGAAGTTCAGAACTTGCCCCCATCACTACACTAGTTTGTTGCCTTGACAGACTCACTGCCACAGTGAGATCTCCACCGAGGAAACACTGATCTGTGCCGTTTTTTGGCTTCTGACAGAATTCGACCTCCTCTAGCAACGGACTTTAGCTTCAAATGTGCCGGAGTTCAACTTTAAAAAACGAAATTCATTTGGCAAGATGTTTTGTGAAATGAGGAACCGTGGTTAGCCAAGAAATCACTCCAGAAATAATAAATATAGTCAAGTATTGTCTATTATTTAAGCTCCTCTTGTATAAATGTCACCACCAGAAAAGATTGCAGGGTTGATTATATTTTTATACTGTTGTGTTCAGTGAATTATAGAGGAGCTTAGAGCAGGATCTTGATGTTAGACAAGAGCAGTGAGTTTGCATTAGGGATAGAAAGCTTCTGATTCATTCTAAAGGGCACATATTTATGACTAACACAATAATATAGCTATAATACATCTGATTAACTATAAAAATGCATGTATTTTATATTATTGTGTAAAATCGCTCGGTCGTCCACGTGGAATCCAAAGGAGAGAGTTCAATTTGTCAACTGGACAAGCGTTTATTGGACTGAAGCAGCAGCTTGGGTGAGCGGCGAAACGTATTCAACCAAATAAACTCTTGTCCAGTTGACAAATTGAACCCTCTCCTTTGCCGTTTTATATTATTATTACTTTTTATTATCTATTGTTTTATGTTGTCCATAACAGCGAAGCGAGTTCCTACTTTGAACATTTTTTGTTCACTGACAATGGCATTAAAACGATGATAGAAGTGTTTACCTTTGTGTTATATTCATTTAATTATATCATAGTGTAAAAGCTACAGCATCGTGTTACTTCTGTTTATGTAATAACTAATGAACCTGCATGAAGTTGGCCCCATCAAAGGCAAATCTACACAAAAACTATGTCAATCGTTTGTGCTTCAAAAAGTTTCGTTGGTGCTGCTTTAGTTTTGGAGAAATTAACGCTTCTTTTACAGGTCAAATTGGGGTCAACCAGCTTCACGGGAAGATTAAAAATGCTCTAAAACGTCCAAAATGGAGTCAATCGTTTGTGCTTCATTTGTGCTGCAAAAAGTTTTGTTTGTGCAATTCTGGTTCTTAAGATATTTCCAGTTTTATTTTCGGCCGATGACGTCGTCCAGAACCTCAGAATGTGAAACAGCAGAACAGGAAGAAAATTATAGAAAATGTTTGTATTTCGTTTGTTCCGTTTTGTGCTGTGATGATTTTCATTTGTGCGAGTTTATGTCTAAAATTATTCGTTATTATTTTTGTGGCAATTATAGGACGTCATTTCAGTTCAGTTGGGGGGCGGCGACTTTAGAAAAAACTCGACAAAACTAGTGGCTATAAACAATCTCAGGCTGCAGAAAAGTCTGTATTAGTCTTTACGAATTTTCTTTTCCACAGCCTGAGATCATTTATCGAATTTGCCGCAGTCAGCTGAGCGGAAAAGACTAGTGCTGCCACTAACGACTAATTTTCTAACGATTAATCTCTCGACTAATTTTTCGATAAGTCGACTAATCTAAACGACTAATTAAAAAAAAAACAAACAAGCGGTTCTAACACACACAAGTGTGTGTGTTAGATTTTCCCGGGAGGTTACCTTGTGTGTGCTGTGCGTGCGAGTTGCAAAGGTTATTGCTGTTATGTCTGTTGTGTTTGCTCATTCGACAATATTGAACAACGATATGCACACACAATTTAACGAGTATGCACGAGCAGCATATTGCAACGGTATTCTCAATACCTCATGCATCGTGGTCGTGCTCCCGTGATAAGCCAAAGAAGTCTTACAGAGTGTACAAACCACTCTATCACCATCTGTCCGAAAGTATTCCCAGACTTTCGAGGCTTTAGGTCTTGGTCTAGAAGAAGTCGCCACTGTTCTTGGATCCGACTCTGACCCACCGGCCGCTGCCATTTTCATACCGCTCTCAAATGCTCAAATCGGGGGAAGGGGGAAGAGAGAAAGAGAGAAAGAGAGAGACCAGCCAGCAGAGTGCGCACGGCAAATACTTCCTCAAGTTTGTTTTCTTTGGCGGTGCCATTATTTACCACTGCTGTTAGCCTTTGGTGAAGTCGAGGTTAGCCACCTCGGCGTCAACCCCGGATGTAGCCGCTGTCAGCAGCACCGGTGTCCGCCTGGGGCGCAGCCGCTGCCCGCCGCACCGGTGTCCGCCTCGGGTGTAGCCGCTGTTAGCCGCGCCGGTGTCCGCCTCGGGCGCAGCCGCTGCCCGCCGCGCCAGTGTCCGCCTCGGGCGCAGCCGCTGCCCGCCGCGCCGGTGTCTGCCTCGGGCGCAGCCGCTGCCCGCGGCACCGGTGTCCGCCTCGGGTGTAGCCGCTGTTAGCCGCGCCGGTATCCGCCTCGAGTGTAGTACGACTAGTGGTGTGGAGGGGAAATACCTGATCTCAGGCAAGCAAAAGGTCTCTGGACGAGCCGTTTGAGACCAAAAATAACTAAAGGCGAATATTCGACCAAAAAAATTGTATTCGACTCATTTTCACATTTGATTATGTCGACAACGCCGAATAATCGCGGCAGCACTAGAAAAGACGTCCTATAATTACCGCAGAAATAATAATGAATAGTTTTAGACATAAACTCGCACAAATGAAAATTGCCACAGCTGGTGCTGGCTCGCAGCTAGAAACCGAAACATGTCAACAAGGTAAAATGAATATTTTTGGCGCCACCGCTTTCTTTTTTTGCTCGATGTAGTTTGTATGAAGGGAAAATATTAAGAAAGGAATAACACGTCACCATCACGACAGTCACAGACTATTGCACGCACAAAATTTCCTGCAGCCAATAACGGCCAAACGGGGCGTGTCATCACTAATCATAGGAGCTGGATGTGTGTCTGACCCCTGAACCCCTGAGATTGGCTCACCAAACCCCTGGGGGTCGATCGAACCCAGGTTAAGAACCAGTGGCCTAGAGCAACTACGTCAGCGTATCTGTGTTTTCGCTCGTCCACACGGTGCTGGATCAGATCTGTGCTCAGATGAATCCCTGGGAGTTGGCGTATCCAGATCATTCTGTGTCCAGAGTCGTTTTCCATTGGATTAGTGTAGACGAACACTGCATCCGCAACGAAAACGACTCATACTAGTGTGGACAGGGCCTAAGTGTAATGCCATACTGTGGAACATTCCAGACAAAGCTATAGCATCTCCATGAATCGCCAGGGCGATGGACCGGTCCCCAGTACAGTTCCCCAGATCCACCCTCCTGCAGCGTTACCTGGGAAGGAGAAGAGTTTGCTGTCCACAGTGCGGGCGATGGACTGCAGCTTGACCACGTCCATGGACTGGCCGATGTGCACCGTGGAGGGCATGCTCCCCAGGGTGCCACGCACAAACTCAGCCACCTCCTGCACCGAGAACATCTGCAGGAGCTCGTCGAAGATGGCCGGGAAGGAGTTGAGCAGAGCAGCCTGGAAAACACAGGAGGAGGGAGGAAAAGAGGTGGGAACCCGTGAAGATACATAAAGAAGAAAGATTAGCGGTGAAAGACAAGAGTTAAATTTCAAAATGGTGCTGAATTTGGGTGGATTTGGGTGAAAATAAAGGGGAAACTTTTTTATAATAATAGTGCATCATGGAATTTAACTCTTTTTCAAGTTGTAATAGAGTTAAATCAAGATGTGAAGCATAATATTGTAGAGGAGACATGCCAAGTATCTGTGTCGTTCAGACGGTCATTAAAAGATCAGATACAGATTTTACAGGGGTGAAAAAAATCTGATTTGGGGCACTTCAGGCTGCAGTCTGAACGTAGCCTATGTTGTCATTTAGTGTTTTGGTTCTCAAGACGATTATCCTATCAGAAAGCACAATGAGCCTCACACGATTCTCAAATTTGAGCTATGCTAAAATCCAATTGGTTTAAACTTAAAATGCCTTTCTATAACCTGAACCCTGACTACACAAACTCCAGCATCTGCAGCCAGTCATGAATCAGTGCTAGTGCAGCCCTGGTTCTGAGCTTTCACATTAAGGCACATAATATTCTGCGCTCTCAGGATATCCAAAAGATGTTCAAACCTAGAGAGAGTGGGTTCAATATGAGAGAATCGGAATTCTTTCAAAAAACGAATGTGAGGACGAGCCTGAAAAGATGCGTCTCCATCAGAAGTGTTAATCTGTGGAATAGTCTGGATGAAACATTAAAGTGATAGTTTGGGTTTTTTGACATGAATCTGTACGTCCAGTGTCATGCATCAACACTGACGGACTACTTTCATACAGATTCATGTCAAAGGTTTCATACAGTTCATTTAACATTAACTAAATGCATCTATTTTGATATTTATAGACAACATTTTAATCCAGTCTAAATGAATGAATTACTTTGTGTAAACACAGCTAATAACTGGCTGTGTTTGTGTTGTCGTTTTTCCCTGTGCTTTTATGTACCCAAAACTTCTTTGCAGTTTTACTCAGTGCTGCGGTCTTTGCTTAAATGATGCATTCAGTGCCACCGGTTTTGCTGTAAATGGCAGTTTTGCTTAATGAATGCTGACATCAAGGCCTGACTTAATGGAGCCTGAACAGCCTTGGCGCTGAGGGGCGTTCACTGCATCGGGACATTTGGACGTCTGCTGATGGATGGATTATTATGGACAGGGATGTGACAAGTGAATAAGTGCAGAGTGGAGCTGGAGTTACTTGTGTTTGTGATGCATTCAAGGGAAATCAAACAGTGGAAATGGATGAATCCAGAGCATATGTTTGTTTAGATAGTGAGTGTAAGAAACTCCTGTAAATTTAAAGTTGAACTCTGGCACGTTTGAAGCTAAAATCCGTTGCTAGAGGTGGTTGAATTCTGTCGGAAGCCAAAAAACGGCACAGATCAGTGTTTTCTCGGTGGAGATCTCAATGTGGCAGTGAGTCTGTCAAGGCAACAAACTAGTGTAGTGATGGGGGCAAGTTCTGAACTGCCACGTAAAACACCAATTTGCTTCACACTGAAGAAGCTTAACACCACTTTAACCCATCTGACAACAGCCACGAGTCTAACAAACAAAACGCTCTGCCTGGTTCACTCATTAGTGTCTGGAAACATTATAAAACAACTTTATAAGCACCTTACACTTCCCTCTGTTGATTTCCCACAGCACAGGCCAAAGCCCAAAAGACTCGATCGCAACAAGTGACTACTGACGGTGAAGAAGAAGAGAAACTAAAAGTTGTTGAAAGAAAATGGTTCGGGAATGTATTTTTTAGCGTTTTTCAAAAAATATAATTCACTTGTAAATAAATGGGATTAGAAATGACATCTGCGATCGAGTCTTTTGAGCTTTGGCCTGTGCAGTGGGAAATCGACAGAGGGAAATACTGCCAGTGACCACCTCCTTTTCACATCTGTCTCTGAAATAAATCTGATTGGATGATTATGTTTGGTTTTGGCTCGAGATGCGATAGAGGGAGCAGAGACTAGAATAGGGTTGGGCGGTATCCAAATTTTGATACTGTTACACCTCAGCATTTTACTGTGACTAATTAAGAATTATTTTGTAGCTGCACCTAAACCATTTAGAAACAGAAGAGCAGCTTTATATTTGAAGATGAGGCACAAGTTCCGATCAAACCAAACTTCACCAGTGCAAATCTCCCTCCATTTAATGATCTGGGACACGCCGAGACGAGAAAAGCGCAGAAGAGACAGATTCACAATAAAAAGTAAACGGCGACAGTCCAGGGCGTGTGATATTTCCCACTGCAGCATGTTGTATCTGACAGACCCGCGCTCTCGGCACTCGGAGAAGTTCCCGTCTCCTCTGTGAAAGTCTGACTTCGCCCTCGAGCGGGAACTTTCTCCTCTTCAACGCCTCGTCCCCTCTCGACTCTCGGCTTCAATAAAACGTCTCCATCACAAACTTTCCCACTCAACATCACACACGAAGCGTCAGTCAGGTTTTTTTCTTCTTCCTCGCTGCGTGTGGATGGAAATCTCCGAGCGTAACGAGGTTTGAAGAGGAGAGAGAGCGGAGGGGAGAAAGTCCAGCTGTGCCTCGTGTCTGAAGCGACTGTGGTGGGATCTCTGGCCTGACACAGGGTCGTAGCTCCTCAATATTTGCTGTTCGCCTGAAGCCAAAATGCTCCTAATATTGTATTAGGTCCTTAAGTACTGCAGATTTTGTAAATGACGGTAAAGAAACTGATACCGTTGCTACTTTCTGATACCTCGGGATACTGTATTACCATATTACCGCCCAACCCCAGACCAGACTGATCTCCCTCTGTATAAAAAATAGTCAGTGAAAAATATAGTGAGTTCATTCTGGAATCATCAGGCAAGAACTTTAGGGTTGCAACAGTGAAATTTTCTTAATGTGTCATAAATATGATATAACCCCCTCCTCTGGTTATCCATTCATTTCCACTGTGTGTGTGTTTAAAGTGTATTTCGGTGCAAATCCAACGTGAACTCATCTCATCGCACAAAGTCAGTGATCCCAAACACGCAGCAGGTAGGGGGCGCCGTACCGGGCTGGACTCCCCCTTCCCCCCCACGCTGCTCTGTACTCACGGAGAGAGGAGAGGCCCGAGCTGCACCGGAGCCGAGGGCCTGGGTGCAATTCCCCTGCCCACCACCAGGGGCCTGTCCGGGGCCGGGGGGTAACGTTTGACCCAGGGCACCGGATAGAGCTAAGGGAGGTCCGAGAGAGGGGCCGGGGGGCTGGGCTGAACCGGGGCAAGGCTGGGAGCTCTAGGGTGCACCCGCAGAGCAAAGGATTGTGGGAAAATAGCAAAAAAGGATGAAGATATAGGTCCAAATGGGAGGTAGAAAGGAGAGAAAGGATGGTTAAATAAATAAAACTAGTAAATTAAAAGAGGCATGCCAACACAAACGTTAAGGCTACTCTACAAGCGACTAAAAAAGGTTTAGCTACATTCAGGGAAAGACTTCGAGGTAAAATTGTAGTTCCCAAAGACTGGAGAGGGCCCAATCCAAGCATATAATTTGTGTTTATGTGCAAAAAAAGTCAAATTTTAGCATAAAACAGTATTTGTTGCTATATTTTTTTCTATTTTATTATTATATTTTATTCTGGCTTGGTGAGGCTATTGATATATTTTGTTCGGTTAACTTGTTTTACAAATAAACTCATAATTTAATATATAGCCATGACAATTTGGAGTAGTGGTGCTTGGCTTTGAATATTAAAATGTTTCTAATATAGAACATTTAAAAGAAAGAAAGAAACTGTGAAAATAATAATAATAATAATAATAATAATAATAATAATAATAATAATAATAATAATAAATATTGAGTAAAACAAAATTAAAATAAAGTGTAAACAGAACAGAAAAAAAAATAAAAAATCTGAGTAATTTATAATGGAAAAATGGCGTTACCCATTGCATGTACCAGGTCGATATAGTAAATAACAATAGTTTTCAGTGTTCTGCGTGGTAAAAAAGGTTTCATAAATCTCCATGTATATACAGTTGCGTTACCTGGGTGAAGATGAGCGTCTCGGAGTTGCGGCTGTCCAGGCTCAGCACAAACCGGATGGACTGGAACAGCTCCTGGATGCTGGTCCTGAACTGGTCCTCCTCCATCCCACAGGTGGCCCTCGCGTACAGCACACGGGACTGCACGATGAACTTAAACAGGTACTCCAGAGCCTGAAGGGGAGAGTGTGAAGGACTAATTATTGCAGAGCTTGTTGCGTATTTTGGTCCTATTTTTAAAGATATAGTATTATTATTCAGTTATGGCTTTTGCTTAGAATCTTCCAAAGTCTGGCATTTAACTTTTGTATCTTGCAGTTATAGTGGTAATAGATTAAGTCTGCTGATCTGCTTGTCTCCATGGAGACAGATGCATTTACAGACAGATGCAGTTTTCTGTGTGTGCCAGTCTTAAAGATCAATATTATCATCAACTGGATACAACATTTGAAAATATAAATGTACATAAACATGGTGTAATAATAATTTTGTCAAAATCTGGAACAATGAAACAACTAGTTACAGATCTGACATTATGTTCTGCCCTAATTAAACTGAGACTAAAGTCCTCACATAACCAGAGCTGGTAAACTGCACAGAATCTGGAGGACTAAAAAAGAGAGTGATGGGGGAGGAGAAATGGAGTCTGGAGGTGTAAGAAACAGTGTGGTTGGTCTAAAGGCCGATTTATGGTTCTGCATCAAAATGTCTTTGTCGCGACGCAGAGAATCTGCATCGACCAACGTGCACCAGAGTCCTACACAGGTCTGATTTTGACAACCTGCACCCGCCTGTACCCGTCATACCTCAATCCACACCCGACCCGTTTTCTGACAGAATTTAAATAAAATTCCGTAGTCGATCCGACCCGCTGTAAATACAAACCGACATCCGAACCGCACCCGAGCCGTAACTTGTACACTGCACTGGCTAATTTTCTTTTTAGCTCCTCGCGAGTCACTTTGAACTGCAGGACATCGGATGCATGGTTTGAAAAAAATTGTGGGAATGCGCACGTGCAGCAAAAACATATGGATTTCACATTTAATCATCTTGTAAAAACAATGGCAGGTTTGCATTTGACTAAAATACAGCCGTTTTTTGTTAGCACATGATGTTTTGTAAACAGCAGATTAGACCCTCGCTCTCCTGCGTCCGACACAGCACATTTTTCGCCCGTCGGGTGTCCGCGGGTATACGAACCCATGCAGGACTCTAACGTGCACCACCAAAATTTTCTTACTATGCATTAAAACGATGCAGACAATAAGGGCTGTGATTGGTCCTCTCCACCGCTCTACATTTCCACTGCTCCGCTCATTCTAAACTTTGAGTAATAATGTGTTTAATGCAGCTTTGGCACATTTGTTTACGTTTTACAGAAACAAAACTTAAAACCACATGGCTCATTTGCATACAGTATAAGCGCTGAACAAAAACAGCTTGTGTCCTGACGATTCAGTGGAATATGAGTGTTCTCCCTGTGACAGAAGGATGTTCTGCTGATGGTGAGTCTGTTCTGTGTGTATATCATGTTGGAGGTGGTTCATGTTAAACTTTTCAGAGATTATACATCTTCAGTACACATAGGCCGGTTTAAACATTCGAGGTCTAGTGTTGTGGCGATGAATTACTTCGTGGCGCATAGACCTCGACGCAGAGCCATAAATTAAAAACGACGGCGACAAGGTGACAGAGGTAGTGTGCGCTGAGTCGACACAGAACTATAATTAACAGGTATCTACTCCGCCCCTGCAGCCAGTTGCTTTTAATCCAAAAACACTTGGCTGCAATCAGGGCAAAAATTACTTGAAATTACAATGCCTAAAAAGATGAAAATGTACCTAGTTTGCATCAAAATTACCATTAAGGACAATGAACAGTAGATAATATTATTAAAACATCACAAACACCAGTAGTAAAAAGTTGATTTAGTGTCAGTTTAGTTCCATTTTATGTCACGTTCACTGTACATGCATTAACGCAACTTAATGTCAAATCCTAAAGTGGCCACAGTTAGTATTACGTATCAGCATCTCCCCTCATTACAGAACCCAAGCTGCTGCACTTGTCAAACTTGGTCTCAATTATTCAGGTGGGGCACTTCCACACAGGAGCTGGTGACCCATTTGATACGACGGTAGAGGCCCATGAATATTTTAAAGTGCTGAGCCGTGGTTGTCTGCTAAGTGTGCTACACCGGTACATAGTATGGGGCTAGTATCAAGTATTCTCTGCCTTCTCACCCTCCTCCTGCAAAAATGATGTAAAAACACTTTGCTTTTGGACAGGGGAATGGAGAAATATAGAAGATAGCAGAGGGTCCAGGGATAAGGGAGAGGGACAGTGGATTTTAAAGGAGCTGTACTTAATTTTTACTCTACTCAGACATGAGGAGAAACTTATGAGACTAAAAATCTCTGATCGCAAAGACTGCAGCGGGATCTGTCTGCGTAAAACAGAGTGGAAAGCTGTGAGCGCAATGGCGTCAACTGTTTCCTGTCTACAGTAAAACCAGTCGCTCTGAGACTCTGAAGTGTTCAAAGATCAAAGCTTTGCACTTCTAGTTTAGACACAAGTCAAAACTGTGTTATTATTTGTGAAATGTGGAGCAATACTTCAGATACAGGATTTTTAAAGCATAAAAGAGGAGATAAAGTCCACAGGAAGTAGAGTCACTGTCGCTAATCTGCAGCTTTACGCTCTGTGGATGTAAACAAACACACGCGAGGAACAACTTTCACCTTTTTACTTTTAAAGAACGCCTCAAACTGGATTAACAGCGCGGTTTTGTGGACTGGAGTCATTATTTGCGCAGGACAATTTGTATGGATAATGTGGATCAGACGCTGCACTTTAAATGTTCCTCTTTACATTAGGTGAGGAATAAAGTCTTTATTTTCGCTCTATCCTGAGTTTGTTTGTTGCGTCTCTGTGCTCGTCGCTCCTCTGCCCCTGACTCTGTTTTATCGTCTGTTTCCGTCGCGTTGTTAATGTTCGGTGGTTCTGATCTGACACTGACTCCACACATGAGGAGCAGCGGCTTCAAAATCGCACACGGAGACAAACAGTTCGGGTCACGCCTCCTGAACTCGGGGAGAAGAAATCGCAGCCAAAATCTGGCAAATTCTCCTGTAGTGTGTGGCGGCCTTTATATACAAACCCCTGTTCTTCATCTGAAATTATGGGATCTTATTTATGAATGTCACAAACGCACAGCACACATACTACAGAACTTATATAACTGAATGCATGAACACTTTTCATTTGTAGATCATTTGTACACAGTGTTTTCTGGGTTTAAAATAAAGTAAAAGATAAAAGCAGATCTCGAGTACTATCGGATGTATTTTAAAGTCATAATGGAGTTTTCATGTATAATGCATTTGATCATAAAGTCTCTCTTACCCTCATGGCTTCCTGTATATGATCCTGTCTCACCACTTCTGCAGAACGGTCCATGTACCACTTTAGACAGCGAATCAACTCCCTATAACACAATAATGGAACCAAATAGGCGGTATAAATAACTCATGAATGCTACGTCTTTACTGTAAGAGATATAGATAATACATACTTAAAGTCATATATTTATTTTAAGTGGTACTTACTTGTAGGCCAGAGCTCCAGCAAAGTGCTTCTGGATGTACGTGTCCATCACAGGTTTGAAGTGGTAGTACTTACTGTCCCTGAGCAGGTTTATGATGAAGACCTGGGCACAGATTTTAGTTTAGAGGTCAGTGGATTTTTTGTAGGCAATCAAATAGTTTTTCGACAGATTCTAATTGCTGGTTGAATTTGTTTAAGTTGTGGAAATTTGCTTTTTTAGTACCAATACTGATTCCAATAATGTGGCTTTAAGTACCTGCTAATTATTGATATCAACGGATACAGGTGCAGAGACTGAAAACAGCATTTTTTCCCTTTATACAAAATAAAATAAGACAAAACTGATGCAAATGTGTTATTTATATCTCAATCAACTACAGGACAACTTTGTGTAAATAAAAATTCAAGCATTTTTCAAGCGAGTTTCTGGACCAATTAAAAAATAGAAATCAAAATAAAAAATAGCCTTATTACAGGAATTTATATCCCAAACTAGGATATCAACTGAACTGATAATTGGAAGGTGCTACCAATCCAGCAAATTCTTCAGTATCGGCGCAGATATCAGATACCAGTATCGGATCGGTGTATCCCTACTGTTAGGGTGCCAAGTAGAATACTGAATCAGCACAAAAGCAGGTCGGGACTAAAGGACTCCAAATGTTGCTCCAGTCCCAGTGCTAAACGAGGACAGAACCAGGTCACTAGGACTAAACCAGGTCCAAGACAGAACAGAGTTCACATACCAGTGACTGGAACACCAGAGGTCCATATTTGTCTGTGTTGTCATCAAGAATAGAGAATAAAGTGTCTAAAATGTCCTGAAGAAACTGTTGAAAAGAAAGAAAAAGAAAAAAATATTATTAAACTTCATATAATAATACTAGTAATAATAATACTACTACTACTAATAATAATACATCTTTATTTATAAAGCACTTTTAAAAACAAGGTTTACAAAGTGCTGTACAAGCAGCAAAGAACAATACAAAAAGCATAAAAATAGCACATAAAACACAAACAGACAATGAAGCAAGAATTCAATTGATTATAATAAATAAATAAAAAGAAATAGAAAAAAAATGGAATAAACTCAAGCTAAAACCAGTTAAAGGAAGGCCAACCGATAAAAATGGGTTTTGAGAAGTGATTTAAAAGTCGAATCTGATGGTGCAGCTTTATGTCCTCAGGCAGGTCGTTCCAGAGTCGAGGCCCTGGACTGAAAAGGTTTGATCATCTTAGTCCGGAGCCTGGACTTTGGAACAGCCACAGGGACCTGCCTGAGGCCCATGTATGTATTTATAAATGTTAAAATTATATTTATGTATAATTTGAACTGCACCTTGACTATCTCCTCTCCACTGACGTGCCGCAAGCGTCCCAGGATGTCCATGACCCGGTCTGGATGAGCTTTCCACTTGAGGAGAGCCAAAAGGTCCACTGGAAGAAAACAGCAAGTTTCACTGTTTGTTTGCTGTTCAGTGTTTAGGAGCTGGACTAAACCAGGACTAAACCAGGACTAAATCTACCCACCGTTCTGTGTGAGCTTGGTGGAGGAGAGCTGTGTGCAGATCCAGAAACTCTCCTTCATGTTGCGTTGGAAGATGAGGCTGGAGGGGATGTTGGGGCAGCTGTTGAAGTCCTCTTTGCAGCAGGGCAGGCCCAGGTACAGGGCGTGATTACTGAACGTCGTGTTCTCATCGCACTATTGAGATACACAGGCAAAATGTATAGTAATAAACAGTGCTCAAAGACTGTCTGCCTCTTTTTATAAAGCATTTTTATCCTCTGTGAAACAGGAAACAATGGCATATATCCAGACCTTGTAAACATAGAGTTCATGGCTCTCGTCAGACAGCGTGGTCCCATCTTCTCTCATCAGAGGAGTGAAGGAAAACCCAAACAGCTTCTTCTCTCCTTTGTCTTTAGCTGCAGAATATACACAGAAAACAGTCAACTCCACATCAGTGAAAAGACTCACTGTGAGACTCTTAAGTGTTCAAAAGATCAGAGCGTTTAGTCTGCTCTATGCAGACTAAAAAAGCATAAATCATTGAATTCAAATAAATGAACACAACTAATTGAGTTGCCATAGTCTTCAGGCTTTCTCTATTGCATATGATGAGGACCCCCTTGAAAACGAGATGGCGAGACATCTCAAGGGGCTCCAAACAAATAAATTCAAACTTTATAAATGTAGGTCTACATACAATTAGACTATAAACCTATAAAGTTTCACACAAGGTAATATTTGTCTTTCTTCTGGCTACACCGGTTTGTCAAAGCCTGATCTCGTCAGATCTCAGAAGCTCAGCAAAGCCGGGCCTGTTCAGGACTTGGATGGGAGACGACTGGGAATATCAGGTGCCACAGGGGCAAAAACTGTCATTGTGTCCTTAGGCAAGACACTTCAGCTGAAAAGTGGTGTGTGTGTGTGTGATTGACGGTGATGGTCAGAGGGGCCGATGGTGCAGACTGGCAGCCTCACTTCGCTCGTACTTTACCATCACCGAGTGTGGAGTACATAAACAATAAACTGTAAAGCGCTTTGGGTGTCATGAAAGGCACTGTATAAAAGCAATGATTAATTGACTAATTCTTACTGGAGCAGTGTCTGAACTCAAAGCGCAGGTGGGAGCCTCTGAAGCGGTCGATGGGGATGGGCAGTTTGATGACCTCGCTCCAGCGGGGACTGTTGTTGTGATACAGGACGAACGAGCGGTGTTCAGGGACGTTAGGCTCCCCTGACCCCAGGCTGATGCAGTCCTGAGCGGAGAGAAGACAACACGCTAAATACACACGGCAAATGATCAGTAAATGCAGCCATGCAAAAATGAATCTGCAGCTACTTTTCTTCTATAGCATCACTGAGTGTGTAGAGGGCAGACATTGAAGACTAAAGGGCACATGTTTCACTGTTTTCTGATCTGCTGTATGTTATAATGTTGTTTCTTCATCACAAACATGCCGGGAGTTAAGTTTTGCTTCATTCACACATCCTGCATATTTAGGCTGAGCTCCACTGTGTTTTTAAACTCCATACACCTTCACCAGAATCATCTACAAAATTTCAGCCCTGGTTTTGCTAAATTCTACTGAACAAAAGGTAAAAGCATTTTGATGTTTGGAGATGTAGACAGACCAATAATGAAAGGTTACAAACGTGTGAATGAAACAAAACACAACTCAAAGTATGTTTTGATGAGGTGACACATTCTAACATGGCTAAAAGCTCAAAAGAGTCAATTCTGTGTAATATAGGACCTTTAAGTCTCTTCAGCAAATGTACTATGCACTCATTTACCCTTACTTGAGCTAATGTGCAGAAGTTTGGGGAAATAATTATCAAAATCAACATACATCCATTAACAATTTTACAAAAACGTGCTATTGGGATTATACACAATGTGGGGTTCAGGGAGCACAAGAACGGCTTATTTTTAGAATCAAAACTCTTAAAATTTCCCAATTTAGTAGAATATTTGTCAGGACTTACTAGGTTTAAAGCAAGAAATCATCAATTACCTGTAAATATTCAGAATTTATTTACAGAAAGAGAAGCGGGGCACAGCCTAAGAGGAACAGCAACATATAAACCTGCTCCAGCACTGACCACAAGGATAAGTTTTTGTGCATCGGTCTATGGGGTGAAAATATGGAACAGCCAACGTAAACACTGGTCAAACATTAAGCAGTTTTAAAAAATTATACAAATCTCGTGTTCTGAGTCGTTATAGTGATGCAGTGATGTAACGGTTAGTATAGTAAATGATCTTCTTTATCTGTAGACACTGTAAATACAAGTTGTACAGGATGTAAAACCAAATAAATGTGACGAAGACGGTTCAGAGGAAACCGGACGTCAGTAGTAATGGTTAAGTATAGGTCGGGGGTGGGATTGAAAAAGTTAACACTTCTTCCCATGACCCTTTGAAAAATGTTTACATATGTGAAGGAAGTTATATTATCATGTCTACACGTACATGTACACGTGTAAGGTATCATGTACTGTATATTGACTCTGCGACACTCAATAAATTCACTCCATTCATTCATAAGTGATGTTTATTTACTAGAAAGGTGCTTTATTGTTTTATTAAAGGCTAAAACGACTTGCTAATACCTTGAGGATCTCTCCGTCTGCGTACAGCACATACACAGTGACCTCTATGTTCTTCTGGACGCTCTTTCCTCCTCGCTCAAAGTCTCCTCGCTCCAGGGTCAGGTACAGGTCGTTTCGGACGTCCCCTGGTAACAAAAAGGACAAAAATGGTGTTCAGCTTAACTAAGTAAACAACACGTGCCACCATTTCACACCACGGAGCGTAACGGACCAGAGCGTGTTCGATTTTTCAACTCCTCCCCTGTTAATTTGCTCAAATGTTCGGCGCGCATTATTCACTGGTTTCAAGATACGGCAACGGTCGCCCATTGCCAGACCAATTAAGCAAACGAAATGAAAATATTATATCCTCTGAATGAATGGTCGTCATAAAAATCCTTCATATCAGGTAGGAATTGTTTGCCAGGTTAATGAGCTGGGTTTAGAAAAATATCAGAAGAGTGCGGCGGCCTTCAAAGTACGTATTTGTGAGGAGGCAATACTAAAAGAGATATTTCAAATGTATTTAGTTGAAAGAAAAGAGTCTGCCAGATGCTTTTCTCTGTGGAGATGCGATTGCTTTGTCTGGAATGTTTCACTGTATGATATTAAACCTTTCGATTTTCATGGAGACCAAAGAGTAATCATGTTCTCGAAATAGACAGCGAAACTTCTTTAGGCTTGTACCAGATCGATCGCTCTGATTAAATTTATTTCCACACAAAACCTGGCTCCAGTTTGAGTTATGTAAGTCGTGCTGTTATGATACAAAAATGTCAAACTTTCGATACCAAGGAATAGACTCGATACTCAACACTGATTCTGATGCCACGATTATAAAAAACACACTCTTTATTTAGACAAAACAATGCGATTAATGTGATGTCAAAGGTGCGTCGTGTAACTTTTCTGGTGGTGGGTCCAACAAATGCTTTTCTACGTGGAGATTGTATTGCTTTGTCTGGAATGTTTCACAGTGTGGCATTAAACCTTTCGATTTTCATTAAGAACAAAGAGTAAGACCAGACCAGACCAAGCTAGAGGTCAGATCTGTGGAGAGGTGACTCCGCTCACAGTCAGAATGCCTGTTTTTTAGGTATTTTTGAGCTATAAAACTACCTGTAATTTAATAAATGTAAAGGTAGAGCTGTTTAATGTCACACTGAGGAACATTCGAGGCAGAGCAATGACATATGAGAATCAGCTGACTAATGTAACTAAAACAAAATACTTGGGCCATATTATTAGAAATGTGGCTTTTATCCAGACTCAAACCAGTTTTATCTTTTAGTGATTTGGAGCGGGTGATCCAGGCTTTTATCTCCACACGTCTTGGCTCCTGTAACACCCTGTACACCGGTATGAGCCGAGTGAACCTGCCACCCTTACAGCTAGTCCAAAATTCTGCAGAATGTCTTTTAGAGAACACATTACACCTATTTTATCCTCATTGCACTGGCTTCCCATTCAATTTAGAGTTGATTTTTGTGTCAAGGATATGGCAAAACTTGTCGATGTTTTCATGTGCATATGATTCGCAAAACTACTCTACACATACAAAATATTCGGGGGCAGCAGTAGCTCAGTTGGTAGAGCGTTTGTCCACTGATCCGAATGTTTGTGGTTCAAATCCCACTCTCGACATAAACATCATTGGTGAGCGGTCAGATCCACTGACCCACAGGTCGGTTGGTGGGATTCCAGCTCCCACAGATGAATGCTGTCGTTGTGTCCTTGGGCAAGACACTTAACCCACCTTGGCCCCAGTGTCTGTGTACACTGGTGTATGAATGTGTGTGTGAATGGGTGAGTGGTTCCTTGTTGTAAAGCGCTGTGAGTGCCTTGAAAGGTAGAAAAGCGCTATAAAAATGTGACCATTTATTTATACGGGTACAAAATGTATTAGTACAAGCGCAGATTTTTTTTTGCACAAGCACAGATTTTTTTACACCTGCAAAACTTTATTTCACATGCAAAACTGTTTTTACAAGTACAAAATACATATGGCAGGATATTTATCCCATAGAACCTCATGTATAAATGTATGTGCAGGTTAATTGAATCAAGAAATAGAATTATAACATGCTTGACTGACATTAAGGAAAGTGACACCGAATAAGAGCCAGATATATGTATTTTAATTCTACCAGACCTTACACCACTGCAGGTTTTGTTTTTATATGTGTGTGTGGGTTTATATATGAATGTAATATATCGTATGTCCTTGTATGTACAATTTGGAGTCTGTAAAATAAAGTTGCCTATAAATATCTACAGAAACAAGCAGGAGACGGACCCCCGACCAACTTGTTCTAACTGATCTGTTCTCATGTTTTATGTTTTCATATTTCCATATTGTACTACCCACAGTGTATTTATATGAGAACGGTCCAGTGGGGGACAGAGTTAAACAGCTCAGACTTGCAGAAGACGAATGACCCCAGTTAACGCGTGGGTGTGTGTACGAGTGTGCGTGTGTGTGTGTGTGTGTGTGTGTGTGTGCATTCATCATACAGGCCTGTCCCAATTCAGAGGAGCTGCCAGGGGAAAACTACTCTATCACTGACACCAGGGGGCAGGGGAGAGCGCGAGGGAGGGAGAGTGAGAAAAAAGAGAGAGTTGGGGGTTGAGAGGGAGAAAGAGAGAAGGGATGGAGAGAAAGAGACTGGAAATAGAATGAAAGGAATAAGGAGAGAAAAGGGTAGAAATGGGCAGATATTCATCATATTGTGGGGATGGAACTCTGTAAACACACTGAGTTCACGGGGATCTGGCTCCGTTACTTTATTACAAGATTAAAGGCAAGTACTAAAGTTTAGATTTGGGTATAAAGGTTGATTAAGATCAGGGTTAAAGTTAGGATCAAATAAATGTCACTGTAATGTCCCAAAGAAGCATAGAAACAGAATGTGTGAGAGAAAGAGAAGGGGAAAGTGAGACAGAGCTGAGAGTAGGGATGGGCATCGTCAGGAGAATTAACAATCAATTATCGATTAACCATTAATGTTTTTAGATCAAAATTATCATCATTATCATTACTATTACTAATCTGCATAAATAAACTCAACTTTACAACATCTAAACCATCACCACTGTAGAGCCATATCAGTGTGAGATTAGAATGTGTTTAATGCAGCTCTGGCACATTTTACAGAAATGAAACTTAAAACCACATGGCTCATTTGCATAAACTGTAAACGCTGGAAAAAAAACAGCTCTTTCCTTGTGCTGATGCTTCAGCTTCTGTCGGATTAAAGGACACAACTGTGACAGAGGATGTTCTGCTGATAGTGAGTTTGTTCTGCGTATGTCGCGTTGGAGATGTTCATGTTTTCAGAGGTCGTACGTGTGCAGATCATATGAGTGCAGGTTTAGTGCAGCTCTTTATTTAACATCATTTCACTTTATTTATGTCGGTCACTTTATTTATTTTGCTTCTGTTGTGATGAAAAGACTGAAAAGTGTTTGTCTTTTGGACTCATGAGCACTCGACTGTTGCAGTAACCGGGACACTGCGTAAACCTGCACCAGGACCAAACCGGGACACTCAAAAAACCCGATCATACCCGGGACACTGATGTGCAGGTAAACACACTCTGAGGAATATAGTGATCTCCAAGGAGCCAGACCCGAGACATGGGACTGTGAGGCCACAGCTCCAGTGTTTGTGCTGTGAGACGCAGCCTCGACTCCTCACGCTACAGCAACCTACATTCAGTTTGTCGATTACAAATGAACGTGATCGACAAAATTCTTAACGACTAATTATCGATTAATCGAATAATCATGTCCATCCCTAGTTGAGAGAGAGGTGTTTGTGTGTGTGTAATAGAGAAAGAGAGATATACGGAGGACAGGTGATAGAAAGAGAGAAAAGGAGAGTGATGAACAACAATCCTGAAGGTACACTTTGTCCTAACAGTGTATTGGGATTGAAAACTTCCCGATGCCACTTTTCAGCCTTTCCATTTAAAATAACGATTAAATAGGAGGACGCTGAGTGCGCTGACCTGGCATGATGACATCGGGGAAGCCCAGTTTGCGGGTCATGGCAACTCCTCTGTTGAAGATCATAGGGTTTTCTCTTCTCACCTGATCGATGTCCCCACGCAACAACTGAAGAGAGATGATCAGGCCTACGGAAGAAAGCAGTTTAATTTAGTCTAGTTTTAGTCTAAAAATCAATCTTTATTTGATGCTGATCCAAAGTAAAACATAATCTACAAAAAGTACATGGCCTGCTTGTTTTTACGGTGACAGATGAGGACCCATTATGAGAAAAGTGGCTGATACTCAATTTCTTTCATATAATAAAGTAAAATTTATCATTGTGTAAGCAGTTTTTAGGGCCAAAGTAGGACTGATGAGTGTTGTTTCCATCAATGCGTAAAACATTTTTTGCATCCGTGATTTGCATTTGTTTACAAGCTCAATGTTTTTCAACTTTTTTGCTTCAGAAAGGTGTTCAGAATGTACCCATATTATATGTAAACATGAATAAATCATCTCCACACTGTATTATGGCAGTTTTCTTACCGTAGTTGTTGCTGGGAGTGGTGTATTTTGTGCTGGACTTCCTGATGATGTTTTCGTGGATCTGGTACCACTCGTTCTCATTGTTACATCTGCAGACGACAGACCGTTTTGAGCAAGGAACAAAAGACAATTTGCAGTGATTTCAAGAGTAATTTAGCAGATTTAATATATTTACCATTATCATTATCCTCATTATCATCATTATATTATCATTATATTATCATTATTATACTATTCAGCATCCATTATCCATCCATTAGTATCATTATTCGCGTCAGCATCGTCTTTATTCATATTATTATCCTAATCATCATCGTTGTTATTATCCTCTTCATCACCCTCATCATTATCATCTTTGTCATCATCATCATTATGCTCATCATCAGAATCACCATTATTGCTATCATTATCCTCTCTAACATATCGTCATTATTCTAATTGTTATTTTCTTCATCTCTCAGCATTATCATAGTCGTTATCTTCTTCTTCATCATCATCATCATTATGCTCATCAGTGACATCATTACTCATATCCTCATCATTATCACTATCCTCATCATCGTCATTATTATTCCCTTCATCACCCTCATCATTTTCATACTTGTTATTTTCATCACCATAATTAACATTATCATTATCATCATCATTGTCATTATTTTCTTCATCACTCTCATTATCATAGTCGTTATGCTCATCATCATCATTGTGTCATTATCCTCTTCGTCACTCTCATCATTATCATACTCGTTATGTTCATCATCATTATTATCATTAACCACATCATTATCCTCATCATTATTTTCATGATCATCGTTATCCTCTTCAACACCCTCATTATCATCATTATTATAGTCGTTATCATTGTCATCATTACCTCATCCTCCCCCTCCTCATCGTCATTATCCTCTCGGACATTATCGTCGTCATTATCCTCATTGTCGTCATTATTTTCTTCATTACTGTCATCATTATTATAGTCATGATCTTCATCGTCATCATTACCATTATCCTCCATTATCATCATTACCCTCATCATCATTGTTGTCATTATCCTCTCCATCATTATCATCATCATTATCCTCACTGTCGTCATCATCCTCTTCATCACCTTCATCATTATCATAGTCATTATCATCATCATAATTACTCTCATCAGCATCATCATTACCCATAACATCATCATGTCATTGTCCTCATCATCATCATCATTGTCGTCGTCATCCTCTTCATCAGCCTCATCATTATCGGTCATTATCTTTATCTTTATCATCCTCTTCCTCATCAGCATTATCATTACCCATATCATCATCATTATCCTCATCATCACTTTCATTGTCCTCATTATTATCACCATTGTCGTCATTATCCTCTTCATCATCATTAATACCATTATCATCATTATCGCAGTCATTATCTTCATCACCATTATCACCATCATACATGTGAACACCTAAAATATTTTGTTCTGTCATTTCAGTTTAAAAATAACCATTATGTTTTTAAATTTTCTTTGCAAAAACACAATTTACGCCACACCAATCTCTGCAGCTCAAAAGTGCAAGCCTAAACTATAACAAAAACGAGTAGAGAACCATAACAAATCGCCCTCCTCCCACTCCGGCCTTTCTTCCATCAAACCGGGAGCTCACGGCCTTGTGCAGAAGACGTGTGTTTGACTGTAAAACACAAGTTCATCTGAGGCAGCACATGGAGAGTTACATCACAGTGCCGCAGGGAGCGCTCTGGGGCTCCTGCAGGCTCGTCTTCGCAAGTCCCGGCCAATGGGAGTCCCTGCTAAACACATGGTCTCTAAAGTGTGTGTGGGAAGAGGCAGTGCGCTGGTGGCAGTGTTCAAAAAGACAGTGGTGATAAAGAATATAGAGTGTGCTACGAATATGTGTCCTTTTTGTTGTAGCTGCTGTTAATATTGGCCTTTGGATATGCGCTACAGCTATCTAACGCAACTAATACTACACGTTTACAAGTATTTCTGCTTTTGGTGCAACTATTAAGTATTAATTTCTTCTTCTTCTTCCTATACTGATACTATTTTTTATATACAGCTCTGGAAAAAAATAAGAGACCACTGCAAAATTATCAGTTTCTCTGATTTTATTACTTATAGGTTTGTGTTTGAGTCAAATGAACATTTTGTTTCATTCTATAAGCTACTGACAACATTTCTCCCAAATTCCAAATATAAATATTGTCATTTAGAGCGTTTATTTGCTGAAAATGACAACTGGTCAAAATAATAAAAGATTAAATGTTTTCAGACCTCAAATAATGTGAAGAAAACAAGATCATATTCATTTTAAATCAACAATACTAATGTTTGAACTGAGGAATAGTTCAAAAATCAATATTTGGTGGAATAACCCTGATTTTTTTCTACTTTTCCTCCTTAAATCAGGTTTGGTTCAGGTGATCTCCTCATCAGTGCCTCATGAAGCAGAATGAGGTGTGTTTGTGTTGGAATTCAACAGACGCTGGAATAAAATGGCCGAACACATGATGTATAATTAGCAATAAAATGACTTCAGAAAAGAAACTTCTACTTCAAAACTGGCGCCTGCTTTTCAAAATGTTACTGGACCAGGCTGACCCCGCTACTCAGGGTAGGGAGCAACAGATTTCTTTTCTTTGTACCAAAATGGTTACATAACGCTGCAAAATCTCTTAAATGAACAGTTAAGAGGTTTTTTTGCACAATGTGTCTCTTTTTTTTCCCAGAGAGGTATATATAAAATAAAAAAGAAATAAAAAACATAAATACAGAAACTATCACAAAGCAGCTACTACTATATTGGCAAAGGAGAAATTCATTTTGTCAACTGGACAAACGTTTATTTTGGTCGAAAACATTTCGCAGCTGATCCAGTCCAGGCTCCAGACAAAGGCTGATCGAGTCTTTTCAGTTCGGGCGCCTCGACTCTGGAACGACCTGCCTGAGGATATGAGGCTCGCACCATCAGTATCGACTTTTAAATCACTTCTTAAAACCCATTTTTATTTGTTAGTCTTCCTTTAACTGTTTTAGTTCTTTCTATTCTATCTCTTTTATTCATTTATTTATTAGAATTACTCTGATTTGTTGCATCTTTCACTGTTCTTTTTTGTGTTCTGTGCTATTTTTATGCTTTTTGTATTGTTCATTGTTGCTTGTACAGCACTTTGTAAGCCTTGTTTTTTAAAAGTGCTTTGTAAATAAAGATTTATTGTTATTAATGCAGTTAATATGATTCAGGAGCAGGACCATGCCTCAACCGCCCTCGCCTCCTCTCCAGTGAATCACAGCTCACTTCGACCACACCTCAATTTCCCACAAGCCTATTTGTAGCAGCCTATCCCGGCAACACAGTTTGTCCCGATAACTCGACCCCACCCTCCCAACCCATATCTGTTCACTTCCAGATATAAGACGCCTATGAGGGGGGGTCCCGTTCCTGCTGGGCCATGTGAAGATTGAGACTCAACCCCCACCCTGAATCTCAACCCAACCGACCCACCTCATCTGCACATAATAAACTCTTTTCTCTTCGCGCATGTGTTGTTGGCCTGGTCCTTGCTAGTGAATTACTATTTATCCAAGCTGCTTTTTCAGTTCTACAGTTCAGTCAGAACTGAAGAAGCAGCTTGGATGAAGCTGCGAAATAAACTCTTGTAGAGTTGAGAAATTGAATTTCTCCTTTTGCTGTGGATTCTACCTGGACAACTGAGGGTTTTTACACACATCTTGAGTAATATTACAGCGCTTTCTGTCCTATTGATAAGAAAAGTCTCACCTTATTTTTCAAAGGCAATACAGAAATGAAATACAAAATACTTTTCTACTATTAAAAGATTGTACTTTCTTTGTTAGTCTATAACTTATAATTTAGTTTGTACTCACTGTGGAACTACATTATTTAGAGACAAAAGAAATACATATACTGACACACACATTCACTATTTGTGTTAAGAAAAAATAAATTAAGAAGGAAGAAAGAAAAGCAAACCAGCAGTAAGTACTTTTAAATGCACTGCAAAGCTTCTCACATTTATCCAAATTTTGATGGATGTCTTATGCTGATTATGTTATATTTGTCTCTTGTTTCTATTGTATTTATGGTTCCAGGCATTCATTTACATCTATTTAAACATCACAACTGGGTGCACTTTTAAATTCACATTTTTTGTTTCATTGCCAGGCACACACACACACATAAAGTATATATTTCCTATTACCAAATGGATAAATATGCGTTTGTGAAATACTGCATGTTGCTGTATTCGTTATGGTCACAGTAATACTCACGTGTACACTTTAAGCACAAAGTCTTTCTCCTCCTTGAGCTCGGAGATGGTTTGAAGTATGTCGCTCATGGCCAAAACTGCACATCCGTACGGGCGGCGGTACTGCACGTGAGGAGGGCCCTTCTTACTGTCATTCAGCAACATCCGCCCTGAAACACGACGACAAACACCAATAAGTACTAGTAAGGACACCAGTGCTGATACGAAGTAGAAGTAGTAAAGTACTGTATGTAATTTTTCTGGTGGAGCGCCGGTCAATTATTTTTCTTCTTGAATGTGTTACTGCTGTGAATAGAATGTTCCACAGTATGACACTGAATAGCTCTTACATTTATTCAGTTACAGGTGGTTTTATGGCTCAAAAATATCAGGTATTCTGACTACAGCTGGGCGAAAAAACTCAACTCACGATTAAATTTGATTCGACCGTACAGCAGCGCCCAAAACTTTCACCATGTAGTGAAAACCTCTCTTCTCCACCGAATAAATGGGAAGCGTTTCATATGGTGCACAGTGGGGATGGACATTTGATGGACACGACTCAGTGGAATATGAGTGTTCTCTCTGTGACAGAGATTTGATTGTTTGTGTCCTTCTCGGGGTAAAGTGAGAGACGCAGGAAGTGACTACAGAAAGACTACAGGAAGTCTTGGAGAATGCAAAATATACGCACTGGATAAAAAAAATCTTAAATATCGATTTTCTGAAAAAACAAATTGATTTGACCAGCCCTAATTCTGACTGTGAGCGGGTTCGCCTCTCCACAGATCTGAGCTGTAACTTGGTCTAGTTTGGTCTCCATGAACACAGAAAGGTTTAATACTGTGAAATATTCCAGATAAATAATATTTCCACATAGACAAGCAGGTGACAGACCCTCCACCAGAAAAGTGTAAACTTTAAGTTTAAATTTTACATATCTGTACTTTACTTAAGTACATTTTAAAGTGGATATGATTTACTTTTATTTTATTACATTTTTGAACAGGACTGAAAAGGAAAAGTACTTTTTATTATTGTGTGAGACTTGCTGAAAAGCTTGAAGGTTTATTTTTTAACACATTTGTAGTTTCAGCAAACAAAAATATACAAATAAAAACAGCTGGGAAAAAGTATTCAATTGTTTCTGTTGAACAAAATTCAGCACAAATCTTTATCATAATCAATACAGTTGAAGCTTTATGAAATCAAAGTATGAGATCTACTTTTTATGCTTTAAGTACATTTTTAAACAAGTATTTTCACTTGAGTTGATTTTTTCAGATGATGCTTTTATTATTTTTTTTATCTCTGGCATATGTAAGTTTACTTAAGCAACAAAACTGAGTATTTCTTCCACCACTGAAGGAGACTCACTGCTGTTATGTCCTCGAGCAAGACATTTTACTCTCCTCCTATTTGAGAATATGCGTGATTGTTAATGAGCAGAAAACGTAATAATTATTTAGATTAGAATAAGATTATTTTATTGAGCACTATATGGGGCCAATGCATCAAAATTAAAGTAAATATATGATGGTTTTAGTTCCTCTGCATTTGACCAACCCTTCAAAGTGTTTATTATTATTATTATTATTATTATTATTATTATTATTATTATTATTATTATTATTATTATTATTATTATTATTCTGATATGGCAAACAACAAAAGTTACATCAACTCTATCTTCTATTAACGTTTTTTTATATATATATTCTTACCTGTGCGTATCACTTGTGCGACAATGTACAGGTCCCTCTTCATGTCCTTGTTGCTCAGATCCTAAAACACAACAATGATGACGTTAATATTAAAGATAAATAATTTTTTTTTTTCAAATGGAAAAATGTCATTAAGGTTTTAGAATATCTCGTCTCATTTAATCAACCAGTAACGTAAATTTGAATGAAAGTGGATGTATTTTCTTACCGTGAAGAGCGCGCACAGCCGGTCCACCTTCTCTGGGTTCTTTGGTCCTCCGTTTTTGTTGAGTCTCACCATGAACTTCTCACTAGAAAATAAAAACAAAGAACAGTTTTACACCACTGTCCAGATTTAGCCTAATGACAAAAAAAGTCGAATTTAATTAACGGTGTTTCTTCTGCTAATACTTTCAACTACATATTTCACCACTGCTACTACAACATCTCACCACAGATCACACCTCCGATTATCATATTATTATACCTAATGAGCATCATGTACGCCCATTTTCTTTTGTATCGCCACTACCAGCGCACAAAACAGCCACCAAATTTCGTACAAACAAATCTAAAAAGTTTCCATGTCTAATCCCAGCACAAGACTACACCTTCAGGAGAAAACTTAACATTTCCATGATTTGACAAACAGTATACACAGAAACACATACCATAAAAACAAAACAAATAAAAACAAAATAAAAAAAAGTCTCAATCCTGTAAATTAAACACTTAAGAATACAAAAAAGCAAAACAAACAAAAAACTTGTAATAAAGTTTTCATATGTTAATACTGCCATTAGACATTACACCAGGCATGTCCAAACTATGGCCCGGGGGCCAAATGTGGCCCTCAGACCAGTTGTTTTGGCCCTCTGGCTTCCAGGTGAATTGGCCCAAACTACTGCAAGTACTTTTTACTGCATGTTTTTAAAATCTACCTTAATCAAGCAAATGTAGTGTTTCCTTTTGAGGGTCTATGCCTGAACAAAGGTCTGGAGGGTCATTCAAACCTGTTATAAAAGCACAGATTTGAATCACTCACTGTTTTGACCCTCAGTCTATGGCCCTCGATCAGCCTCACGCTGCTCTGTGTTTTAATATGTGGCCCTTGATGAAAAAAGTTAGGACGCCCCTGCACTTTGAGTGGTAAACAGGATTCTTAATGAAGCCACTTTTAGAAAAGCATTTTTTGATTTGAGATGACAATAAAATTCTGTAAATAAAATATTTCCGCAGAAAAAAAAAAGCAAAAATAAATATAAATAAAAATAAATAAATAAAAAGGCACTATCCGTGTATTGGTAAAAGCTTCCCTTGATTTGAAGTGACACTTAAATTTTGCACATCAAATACTTCTGCAGAGGCATAAAAGCAAATAAATAAATAAAAGCCCAAAATAAAAAATACAGTGAAAAAAAACTAACAAAAACATTTGTGTTTTAATCCTGACTCTAGGCACTGCACCTTGAGTGGCAGGCAGGATTTTAATGAAGCCACTTTCCATGTATTTGTAAAAGCTTTCACTGATTTGACACTCAGATTCCGTAAACAGACTTGATCCAGGCGATAATTCCTCTCCCGTGTACTCGCATCTTTGCAAACAGGAGCCGCCGAGAGCCCCAAATCCTCACAAACAATGTCGGAATATTTAACGAGGCTCTTCACCCGAGTACAGCGGCTTTGCAAACAACACAACTGCAGCTAAATATATGTGCTCTATGTTTTCAGGGTGATTTCGCACAGCATTATGGGAATTCGAGAGGTCACGCTGGTCCGGGTCAGAGCAGTGTGGTAAATGTAGCTTGACCTGTTTGATTTCTTGACAAAGTGGGAGTTAAAAGTTTTATAACAGCTTTATTTCTGCATATATTCTGCACATATTATCCAGGCTATAGGGCCCATCCACAAATACGTGTGAAAGTTATGAAACTGTAGACCAAATGTTTTGTTTTTATAAATTTTTATACAATGGAGTGTGGTTATATATAAATTCAATCACTAAAAACAGTAACAACAATATCAGTGAGAATGGGATGACAATATATAATGTAGTCTTAGTGTTTTGAATGGTTTCTTAAAGCTGAACTCCGGCACATTTGAAGCTAAAGTCCGTTGCTAGAGGAGGTCGAATTCTGTCAGAAGCCAAAAAATCAGTGATCAGTGTTTCCTCGGTGGAGATCTCACTGTGGCAGTGAGTCTGTCAAGACAACAAACTAGTGTAGTGATGGGGGCAAGTTCTTACCTTCCATGTAAAACACCAATTTGCTTCACACTGAAGAAGCTTAACACCACTTTAACCCATCTTACAACAGCCACGAGTCGAACAAACAAAACACTCTGCCTGGTTCACTCATTAGTGTCTGGAAACGTTAGAAAACAACTTTATAAGCACCTTACACTTCCCTCTGTTGATTTCCCACTGTGCATTGCGAAAGCTCAAAAGACTCGATCGCTGATGTCATTTCTAATCCCATTTATTTGCGAGTGAATAAAATTTTTTGAAAAATGCTAAAAAAAAAAATACATTCCTGGACCATTTTCTTACAACAACTTTCAGTTTCTCTTCTTCACCATCAATAGTCGATCCTCACTTGTTGCTTCTGGCAGCTCAAGCCTCTCGCCGCTGCTGGAGTCGACAATCGAGTCTTTTGGGCTTTGGCCTGTGCAGTGGGAAATCAACAGAGGGAAGTGTAAGGTGCTTATAAAGTTGTTTTCTAACAGTTCCAGACACTAATGAGTGAATGAGTCTCCACCAAGGAAACACTGATCTGTGCCGTTTTTTGACTTCTGACAGAAGTCGACCACCTCTAGTGATGGACTTTAGCTTCAAACGTGCCGGTGTTCCCCTTTAAGATCACACTGTAGAACATTCGAGGCAGAAAATTGACATATCCACAGAAACAAGCAGCAACCAAAAAGTTACACAGTGCACTTTTAAAAGAACCACATCTTTTTCTGTCTAATTTTAATACATTTTAACTCTGAATAAACATAAGAATCAGCACAGAAGCAGAGGAGGCAACACGAGAAAGAGCTTTGTGCATGAAAAGCAAATTCGCTTCATAATAATAGTTTGTTTTTAATTGTTATTATTATTGTAGTGCAACGTTTTATTTAAATTACAGATCATTTCAAAGGGTACAAACACTCCCACTCTCAGTTTGAACTATTTTAATCAAATCTGAGCCGTGGTCATTTCTCTCTGTGATTAGTTTGTAAATAAAATGAATGAGCTCTCACATTGGCTTCTGTCAGATTAATTAATAGTGAAAGAACACATTTAACACAATCCTATTCCGTCAACTGAACAAAGACACAGTTTTGGCTCATTTTGGTTCTTTCATGCATCCAAAAGATTCATGAATGAGCCAAAAGTCCCATTTCGGAGTGCAATATTATTGAAGTCAGGGTTATTTGCAGCTTTGTTGGAGGCCGGTGCAAAATGTGTAAAAACAAAATGGATTGACTCCTGCCTGAGATGGTCTATGGACATATGCACATGTTTTATTGTGATTTAAAAATATATTAATATAATAATGATGGAAATGAAAAGAGAAATACATCTGAATTGCGTTAAAGGTAAAAATGAAATAAATACAATAAAAAAGGTATTTGAAAGGTTCCATGTAGAGCCATTATTTTACTATGAGCCAATATTAAATGATTAGATGACCTATAACAGAAGGGTTTTTTAATACACAAATAATATTATCCTTAAGACCATTCTATGTTTATTCTGCCTCCACTAGTGTTTAGGAACAAACTTTACAGATAGCAAACAGTTTCTCCACTAAACTAAACCCAGGAAGCCTCATGTTGTTTTGGACATTTACTGTAAAACTGTAAAATATAAAAAATTACAATTACATTTAAGTTTTCACATTTAAATTAATATACAATAAGTAGATGTGTATAAAAATATCTTAACATTAGCTGGACTAGCATAAAAACGTCTGTTAAACAAGTGATTAGCATCACGCTAACATCTATGAAAATTCCCATAGACATGCTAACGCTATTAGCGTCCTATATTTTAGCAGGAATTTCAACTGTTAAACAACTTAGTGCTCTACAGAGTGAGTTAACATCTTATCCTGAAATCTTAACATTACAATACTTACAGACAGATATTTTCATGTGGCCAAAGAACAGATTACAGGAATCAAATTGTGGTAAATTACAGAACAGATGAAAAGTCTAAAACAATATGGCGGCTAAGGTAGCTCAGAGGAGACAAAACAGATAAACTCAAAACAGAAATTTCCTTTCTTTCTTTCTTTCTTTCTTTCTTTCTTTCTTTCTTTATTCATTTATTCATTTATTCATTCATTCATTCATTCATTTATTCATTCATTCATTCATTCTTTATTCAACCAGGAAAGTCCCATTGAGATTACTAATCTATTTTTCAAGTAAATCCTGACCAAGATTTAGAATATTACAGGACACATGTCAAGCAACAATTTCATGAGACTATTTAAAAACATTTACAAACCATGGATTTCATTTCCAAACCTTTGAGCAATAGTTTAAACTGTCCTATTGGAACCAGTTCTTTTAATTTCTAGCCTTATCCAGTCATATTCCTTCTCCAGTGGAGGCAGAACAATGAAACAATGAAACATTTTCATTAAATGGCACTGTGTAATTTAATCTTAGAAACAAGAAAGTACAAAGGATGTCAGCCACACTTTTAAATGGCTTAATAAATTCCGAATGAAGTTTGAGGAGGAGCTGGAGGCCAAAACATCTCCTCTTTTAATCACCGCTTCAACACCTGTGTGCCACAGGGACAGACTCTGAGCCTCGAAACTCCAAAACACCATTCATTTTGGATTATTTGGGGCTTGTTATGTAAGACGATTTGTAGACAACTCATTCTTAAGCACAAAAACAGTACTTAAAGGTGTAATACATGACTTTTCTGGTGGCGGGTCTGTTGTTTGCTTGTTGCCATGGAGATGTTATTGCATTGCACAGTGGAGTTGTTGCATTAAAATTACAGGTGTTTATATTGTTATACAACACCATAATAAAATACATGTACCATACAATACCAAATAATAGCCAGGTTTCAATTCACTGCTGTAAACGTCGGGTGCAGATGTATAGTTTGATAAATAACCGCCGGTTCTAAATAAACGGCGAGTCTATAACTATATGCCTATATAGAAAGTAGCCGATGCCAACACTCCCAGCAGTCGCTCTGGCTGCTGCTGAGGAGGCTGCTGACACTCCCTTTTCCAGTTTTTGTGCTTTATTTACAGCCTATAGCAGCAGTTTGACTTCAGTTCAGTCCTGTTTTTACCAGACTGGTTGTGTGACTCGGAATGGATAAGCTATAGGGACGTAACAATAACCGAAATATGGTGATATCGAATCGTCAAAGGTCTCACAATAATATCGTGGACCATCACAATATATCGAATCACAAGTCTCTTTGCTTAAATGAACAGTTCTGATGCAGAAATAGCTAAAAAAAAAAAAAAAAAACAGAGGGAACTACATAGACCATGATCCTTTGCTCCGTTTCAGTGCAGACGACATGAAGAAATAACTGTTCTAAGCACTTTGAAATTCTTTGGATTAAATTAAAAAGTAGCATATCCACAGTTTTGTGAGCCTCCACAAAATAATGCAGTAAATATTGTACAGTGAGTTGTATGTATATGGTGAAAATATCATACAGAGAGATTTGGATTTCGTTTCATCCCTAATGACAATAAATGTTGCACCAAATGACTGGTCAAAGCATTTTATAATGTCAGTCTTATTATGTAGAATATCATAATATCGAGAGCTTTCCCACGATATCGCAATAAACATCAAAGTGACATCAAAAAAGAAAGATGGTGCAACGCAGCGAGCAGGAAATGGAAGCAGTTTTTAGGAGTTTTGGTAATATTACTTCAGTTTGGTGATTCAGAGGAAGTCAGCAATGTCATCGTAGCCGCTGTGGCGTAGAAGAAAAGTTGTGGCAAAGTGGCGGCAGGAGGTGGGCAAAGTAGCTGCAAGTCCATCGTATAACGGCCTTAAAAACTGTCAATTATAGTCATACTGGTTAAAAGAATTTGAGTCCCAAATTGCCGCCTGGCGTCAAATAAACGCCTGGTCTGTTGTGTGATTGAAATAAATAAACGCTCCGGCTGTTATTTGGTATTTTACGGTACACTTAATGTGAGCAGGGACACATTGTGGCTTTTGTCCGTGTGTTGTGGCATTTGCATTTGTGTTGTGACGTTTGCATTTGTTGTGATCGCCCCCGGTTTCTGTACATGTGGCTTTATATCTGTGTCCCTCAGTCCTCCAAGTAGGTTCCACAGTGGTCCATGAGTGTATTTTAGTCTTAAACTTGTTCTGATACAGCTCAAGATCATTCTAAAGCTTCAGGAAAGGTTCATTTCCGTGCTGTGAATGTGATATTTTAGTATCGATACCTGCTCAAATGCTCCAGATTCGATAATAATTTTAGCATTGCTTAGTATTAACACTAATGCTCCCATCTACAACCACAGAAAACACGTATTGTATGAAAAGAAAAAAACACAACGCCATCCATCCTCTTTCATGGGCTCACATAATGCTGATGTAGAGTCACTGGGTCGTGCATGTGTTCCCTGGGTCACGTGATCAGACCGAGATACAGAAAATATAAATATATGACGGCATTTCCGCATGAGCTCCTCCACCTCCCGCTGTACAACACATCTGCAGCGCTCGATAACACGCTAACACGGAGCTATGTGAGATTATTGAAACGTACACAGGGCAGATTCAGCTCACGGGAACATCACGGATCTGCTTCTGCCTACAATGTACTACTAATATATGTCACTGTTGTTTCTTGTTGTTTACATGGCTACAGATATCTACAACTTTCTTTCAGCTGCAACTTCTCAGTTTTATTAGTGTCCCTGAGGGAATCTAAACAGGACATATGATACTTATAGATATGAAACTTGATTTTTATGAGCATTTAAACATGATATATCAGAGTTCTGTCATCATTATCTCAGTCAGAGCTGTAATCCTGTACTGTCCTGTGCTTGAGGCTGGAAAATCTCAAAGATTCAAAGAAAATCTATGTTTTCACCTACCCCCTATCTCCACCTACATAGAGAACAAAAGCTGTCAAAAGTTTGTGTGCATAGGACGGAAATCTGTGCTTTTTGGCTGTAGTTGAGCATAAAATAAATATTCGTAAACTCTCGAATGAGTCCAGTCGTACATAAAATGTGTTGTGTGTATTTTATCCATCAGGAAAACAAATTGAAAAGTTACAACATCAAGAATTACAATCACAAAATGAAAATTTACGATTACGCTTTCTTCCCAGACGTAGCTCAACTGTCCAAAATACGTCATAATTTCACACAGATATGAACACTAGATTTTGTAACTTTTCTCGTATTCTGATGGATAAAATACACACAACACATTTTATATACGACTGGACTCATTCGAGAGTTTACAAATATTTATTTTATGCTCAGCTACAGCCAAAAAGCACAGATTTCCCAAATATGCACAGATTTCTATCCTATGCACACAAATACTTCTGACAGCGTTCGTTCTACATATAGGTGGAGATGGGGGGTAGGTGAAAACACAGATTTTCTTTGAGTCTTTGAGATTTTCCAGCCCCAAGCACAGGACAATACAGGGTACACAGCTCTGACTGAGATAATGATGACAGAACTCTGCTATATCTTGCTTAAATGCTCATAAACATAAAGTTTATATCATATCTCCTGTTCAGATTCCCTCATAAAGTTGAGACGTTGAAGTTGAAACACATTTTATGTACGACTGGACTCATTAGAGAGTTTACGAATATTTATTTTATGCTCAACTACAGCCAAATATGCACGAATTTCCCAAATATGCACAGATTTCTATCCTATGCACACGAAAACCTCTGAAAACCTCTATTTTTGTATTAACAAAATAATAATAAATCCAAATCTGACTCTGTGTCGTTCATGCATATTCAAAAAGTGAATTCCATCCATTTAACAATAAAAACATTTGAATGAAAATCTACAGTGAAATACGATTATCAGTTTCGTGCCCTTTAATCCCTATGTTTATATAATTTGCATATAACACAGAAAGTATATAACTCTTACTTGTGTATAGTACATTTTATTGCCAAAACAAAATAAGAAATGAATAGGAATTTGGCTCACACTCACGCACATTCATATTAGGCGACGTGTTTTTTTGTTTTTTTGCCCCACTGTGGCCTCTGACATTTCCCATCCCAACACCACCAGGCCCGACCCTGCTTAGCGTCTGCGATGTGACGAGCTTAGCCATGACTTGTTTGAAAAGTACGAAAATAATTTCAACTTTGCCGTCACATCTGCTCACACGGGTCTCCTTTAATGACCCCGAAACAGCTGCAGCTCAAAGTCACACCCACTCAACTGATGCCGGGAAGTTCAGTATTATATCTCTGCATGATGATTAGTGAGTTACATTAATATAAAGCAGGAAAAATAACCTGAAGGCACATTTTGTAGCATGAGGATTGTACAGTGTTAGCCAGGCTGCTGCCACCTAGTTCAGTTTCATTTCTCTCCAGTGACTAGTCAGGAATCAGAATACATTAGGCGGTGGGGTTGGGCGGTGTCCAGATTTTCATACCGTTAAACCTTCCCAGCATTTTACCGGGGTATACGGTATTACTGTGACTAATTAAGAATTATTGTGTAGCTGCACCTAAACCATTCAGAAACAGAAGAGCAGCTTTATATTTGAAGATGAGGCACAAGTTCTGATCAAACCAAACTTCACCAGTGCGAATCTCCCTCTGCGAATCTCCCTCCATTTAATGATCTGGGACTCGCCGAGACGAGAAAAGTGCAGAAGAGGCAGATTCTGGGATGAAAAGTAAAAGGCGACAGTCCACGGCGTGTGATATTTCCCACTGCAGCATGTTGTATCTGACAGACCCGCGCTCTCGGCACTCGGAGAAGTTCCCGTCTCCTCCGTGAAAGTCTGACTTCGCCCTCGGGAACTTCCTCCTCTTCAGCGCCTCGTCCCCTCTCGACTCTCGGCTTCAATAAAACGTCTCCATCACAAACTTTTGGGCTCAACGTCACACACGAAGCGTCAGTCAGGTTTTTTTCTTCTTCCTCGCTGCGTGTGGATGGAAATCTCCGAGCGTAACGACGTTTGAAGAGGAGAGAGAGCGGAGGGGAGAAAGTCGGCACTGTGCCTCGTGTCTGAAGCGACTGTGGTGGGATCTCTGGCCTGACGCAGGGTCGTAGCTCCTCAACATTTGCGTCTCTCCCCTGAAGCCAAAATGCTCCTGATATTATATTAGGTCCTTATGCGCTGCAGTTTTTTTTTTTTTTAATGACGGTAATGAAACTGATACCGTTGCGACTTTTGGATATCTCGGGATGCCATATTACCGTATTACTGCTCAACTCTACTAGGCCGTTTGCAAGAACCCCGGAAGTTGTTGGAGCACCGGCCAATCAGTGAATAATGCAATATGGTCCCTTTATCTGTTTAAAATATATACCTTACTTTACAGCAACATTCTGGAAAAGTAAAGTAATTTTGTGATTCTATGTAAATATAAAGTTAAAATTTCGGTACATTCTCCAACCAAAGGAACAACTTTTCCATAGAAAGAAGCCAAAGGAAGCCCTCCTCCAGGCTAAAGTCAGGTTTATGGAGATGCAAGCCCACTCACAGTTAGGATGGATGTTTTTCACACTCGACGATTCCAGACTCTTCTAGTCAGGCTGGCGCCACCTAGTGCCTCAGCTCAATTTCATTTCTCTCCAGCGACTAATCAGGAATACACTTGACAATTTGCAAGAACCCCGGAAGTTATAGTCGGCGCACCGGCCAATCAGTGAAGCGGTGCGTTGGCCAGAACCAACCCGAGTTGCGATATCAGACTGCAGACGCTATCCTCCTTTGGACTTCCTTTGTCAAATAATAATTTTGCATTTTTTATCGCACCTTTAATTCTCAAGTTCTCCTCTCAGAAACGACAACGCTCGTAGACAGACATGTTCACTCTCTGCTTTGTTTGCTGCTGTGCGACAGACCTTTTTCACAACAGCAGGAAGTGCCGCGATGTTGAGTCCCGTCACTGCTTTTCTACGGCAAAATCCCTGTGGAAAAGTGTCGCGTGTTTTTGAGCAGCTTCATAAATCTGCCCCAACACCAAATCTTCATCCAACAAGGTCGACAAAGAACAGATTCTGTCCATGAAGAATTTATCCACAACGATCGAGGGAAGAAAGACAAAAACTTAAAAAAGAACGACGACGAGCATCAGTGAAACGACTGAGCAAAACTAAAAAACTAAAAACATAAATGACTTGTTCGCTCAGACTTGTCGACGTTGTTGGATGAAGAGTTGGTGTCGGGGCAGATTTGTGAAGCTGGTGAAAAATATGCGACACTTTTCCACAGGTGTTTTGCTGTAGAAAAGCACTGACCGGAAGCGGCTTTTACCGTGGATCGAACGAATCCTGATGCTGCGAGGACAGAATGACTCAGGCTGGTATAATGTTCCACCTCCAGTCTAATTACCTGAGTAGGCTTTACATAACTAACTGTCCTCTAAAGTCATAAAGGATGTAATCAGGATTTTATGGCCAACATTTATGTGCAGTGAAATATAGACTGATTTATGGGTCATGATAATTAGACCGGGCGTAAATTCATTTTTAATTGCTTTTGCGAGTATGGTTTTTTGATCGTGTGAGTGTGTATCCGAAAACTGAGCTGTGGAGAAGTGAAAATTACCCAGTGTGTCTCATTAAAAACGAACGTTAAGATCTCATTTTCAGATTCCACTTCCGTCGTGTTTGGGTAAAGAGATATTCACCGTTTTAGCAAAGATTAGACTTGCAAAACCGATGCGTTCTCCTAAAGTTAAAGGTGTAACTTTTCTGGTGGAGGGTTCGCCAAGTGCTTTTCTTCATGGAGGTGTTACTGCTTCACCTGGAATGTTCCACAGTGCGGCATTAAACCTTTCGAGCTTCATGGAGACCGAACCAGACCAAGTTACAGGTCAGATCTGTGGCCAAACAACAGTTCTTTCGTTCGTTTTTTCGTTCTTTCTTTCAATTTGTTCGTTCTTTCTCTTGTTTCGTTCTTTCATTTCATTCTTTCTTTCTTTCATTTTGTTTGGTTCTTTCTTTTGTTTGTTCTTTCTTTTGTTTTGTTGTTTCTTTTGTTTCCTTCTTTCGTTTCGTTCGTTCTTTCGTTCGTTTTTTCATTCTTTCTTTCAATTTGTTCGTTCTTTCTCTTGTTTCGTTCTTTCATTTCATTCTTTCTTTCTTTCTTTCATTTTGTTTGGTTCTTTCTTTTGTTTGTTCTTTCTTTTGTTTTGTTGTTTCTTTTGTTTCCTTCTTTCGTTTCGTTCGTTCTTTCGTTCGTTTTTTCGTTCTTTCTTTCAATTTGTTCGTTCTTTCTCTTGTTTCGTTCTTTCATTTCATTCTTTCTTTCTTTCATTTTGTTTGGTTCTTTCTTTTGTTTGTTCTTTCTTTTGTTTTGTTGTTTCTTTTGTTTCCTTCTTTCGTTTCGTTCGTTCTTTCGTTCGTTTTTTCGTTCTTTCTTTCAATTTGTTCGTTCTTTCTCTTGTTTCGTTCTTTCTTTCGTTTCATTCTTTGTTTTGTTTCGTTCTTTCATTTCATTCTTTCTTTCTTTCATTTTGTTTGGTTCTTTCTTTTGTTTGTTCTTTCTTTTGTGTTGTTGTTTCTTTTGTTTCCTTCTTTCGTTTCATTCTTTCTTTCTTTTGTTTTGTTGTTTCTTTCGTTTTTTTTCTTTCTTTTTGTTTTTTCTTTCTTTTGCTCTTTCTTTTGTTTCATTCTTTCTTTTGTTTTGTTCTTTTGTTTCATTCTTTCTTTTGTTTAGTTGTTTCTTTTGTTTCATTCTTTCTTTCGTTCATTCTTTTGTACGTTTTGTTCTCTTTCATTTGTTTGTTCGTTCTTTCGTTTTGTTCTTTTGTTTCATTCTTTCTTTCATTTTGTTCTTTCTTTCGTTTCTTTCATTTCGTTCCTTCTTTTGTTTATTTTATTCTTTTGTTTCAATCTTTTGTTTCATTCTTTCATTTAATGCCTTCTTTCTTTTGTTTTGTTCTTTCTTTTATTTCGTTCTTTCTTTCCTTTCGTTCCTTCTTTCTTTTGTTTTGTTCTTTCTTTTGTTTTGTTCTTTCTTTCGTTTCTTTTGTTTCTTTCCTTCGTTTCGTTCCTTCTCTCGATTTTATTGTTTTGTTTTATTCTTTCATTTCATTCTTTCTTTTGTTTCATTCTTTCGTTTTGTTCTTTCTTTTTTTATTTTGTTCTTTCTTTCTTTTCGTTCCTTCTTTTGTTTCATTCTTTCATTTCATTCCTTCCTTTGTTTTGTTCTTTGGTTTCGTTTCTTTGGTTTCATTTCTTTCCACAGTGTAGCTTTAGTACAACAGCACATTTCTCCTGCGTGACGTCCTGCCTCGTCGCTCTGCTCCAGTTCAGTTTCTCATACAGTTTTGTTCTTTCTTTCATTATGTTCTTTCTTTCTTTTGTTTTGTTCTTTCATTTCTTTCCACAGTGCAGCTTTACTGTCGTATAACAGCACATTTCTCCTGCGTGACGTCCTGCCTCGCCGCTCTGCTTCTCGTATAAACGGTGTGGATACAGCGGGTCCAGGCGTGTCTCTCGTCTCTCTCTGGTTGGACACATGAGCGTCTCCGGGGAGGAGGCTGTGAGCTGATGCTGAGTCAGAGCACTGAAACTACAGCACCAAGGTCAGCGACAGCAATATATGGACTTTACTGTGGCACAGAGACCGGCACGAACCAACGGCAACTGAAAATAGACCGAAGACAGGGAATCTATGTGTTTATTTCTTGGTTTTTAACATGAGGTATTTTTCTTTTGGGCCGTATCTTGCTAATTATGTGATTACCAAGGGATGAGGTGCACAAAAAAGGATTATGACTTCAGGCTATACAGTAAATCTCATGGAAATAGGTAACGCTTTATAATAACTACACCTTTAAAGAGCTCATTTTACTCTGTTTTCTGTTTATCTGTGTTATAAGGTTTCTTTCCTCATCACAAACAGACCTGGAGCTGTGTTTTGTCTCATTCAGTTCTTCTCTTAAACGGAAAACACTCAATAAAGGAAGTGCTCCACTGGGTTTTTAAACTCCACGCCCCTTCACTAGAATCATTTGGATCATTTCAGCCCTGGAATTGCCGATCTCTACTGAACAAAAGGTAAACGGTAGCTATAAACTATCGCTTCATGACATCACGAGGTGGAGCAGAGCGTTTTGAAGTGGTAGACAGGCAAACAGTGCAGGATTACTGAAGCATGTGTGAATAAAATAAAACAAAACACAACTGAAGGTACGTTTCTGATGAGGTAACAACATTCTGACATGGTTCAAAGCTCAGAAGAGTCAATTTTGTGTAATATAGGACCCTTAAACAACAAAAAATGGCAAGTTTTGTGTTCAACAAAGATTTTGAAAATAAAATAAAATAATAAACTAGCTATCGAAATGCAGTGAAGAAAACAAAAAAGCAAATCGCGGGGAAAAAGCTGGATTTAGCTGGAGTTGGTGGAGTTGCTCAGAAGTGACACAGAGGATGAAGAATCCAGTGGATTTCGTGATTTGCAGTGAGATGGAGAGTTTGGTAAACTTGTTCTGTTCTCTGCTCTAGTTTTCTGAATAACTGTTCATATGTGACGTGAAAACACCAGACACATGTTCAGCCTGTTCTTCTCTGTTCTGTTGTTATTTCTATCACTCGCCTTTCAAGATAAAATGTCTGTTCCTGGTGTCTGATTTTATAAAAATAAATTTCTCCCCAAAATTTATAGTCCAGTGTGGCTTATATATGGTTTTTCCTTCTTCATTGTGCATTTTTGGCTGGTGCGACTTATACTCCAGAGCGTCTTATAGTCCAGAAAATATGGTATTATTTTTTAACTACAATAGATACATACACTTGGTCTCTGATTCTATCAAATAAATTTCCCCTCAAAAGTGCGACTTATATATGTTTTTTTCTTCTTCATTCTGCTTTTTTTGGCTGGTGCAACTTATACTCTGGAGCGACTTATAGTCCAGAAAATATGGTGTTAAAATGTATTCTAGATGCACGGCCCCAACGCTGCTGCACTGAGGGTGAGGACATCATCACACGGCGCTGTTTGTTTACATGTGGCAGCAGCTCGTGGATCTGCAGCAGCGACGCTTTACAGGAGAAAATAAGTCCAGCGACAGAATCTATTAAATAGTGAGACGAATATGTGTGCATTTCCGTGAGTTTATGGAGATAACAACAGTGAGATAACAACAGCCGGAGATGCTGCCAAACTTCTGCTGCTGCCACAGTCCTTACTGAAAGTCACAGATATAATCGCAGGTAAGTCCATATTCACTGTAAGTTTTGGAGCTACTTTATTTCGTGTTTTCCTCGTATGAATAACATCAGCACACACAGGGCTTCTCAGTTTTGTACAAATTGTTTTCCTTCCTGTTTACAGCCAGATCCTGCACTGCAAAAAGGATTTTGTAGCATATGTAAACTGACTTGAATTAAGGAAATTCATCTTAAAAGATCAATTTTAAGATTTTTTTACTTAATAGGATGAGATTTTTTTTACTTGTTTCAAGATATTCCATCCTGATTTATCTTATCTAGATATTACTACTTATTTTAAGCACTTTTTATTTTAAATCAAGCCAGGTTAAGCCTCTTTAACTTCTCAAACCAATAAGGTGAAAAATCTTGCCATAAATACTTGAAATGAGTGTACAAGATTTGTATTTCATCTTGTTCTAAGAAAACTTGGTAAGTGAAAATTTCTTACTGCACTGGCAGATAATTTCACTTAAAACAGGACATTTTTACCTCAAAATTAGTATTTTCTTCTTATTTTTGATAGGCCTTCTTTGCAGTGTGTAGTTTTTCTAACATTACAGCAGTGGCCACAGCTTATGAAAAAACTAGTGCGATAAAAAAAAAATTATCACAATATTTTTGACAGCACTATATTTTATACCAGATGCCCTCCAAAAAACTCAACCCAATTATTCGGTCCTGCTTTTCCAATTCACTCAATAAACTGGAGTAAATGCAGCCATAGCCTTGGTTAATGAATTCACAATTTTTCCTCTTTAATTTTGCATGACACACAAAACCATTATGTCTCCTAAACATTCTGAATAAAATAATCATTGCCCTCCTAATGAACCGCATATCTTCGTATAAGCAGCGGGCTCGTCTCATCAGTGACATTAGCGTTCTGTGCTATGCTAGCAGTTATGAATGCTAATGTATAATTGATGGTGTTCGTTAAGCCGTGTCACAGTGGGGGGGGGGGTTATGTTTTATTCACTGCGCTTGTGTGTGGCCACTTGCTGCTGTTTGTTATGAACGCTAAATTAAAAACGCCACAGATAGGAAGAAAAATACGAGCTGGAGGCTAGAGCGGAGGAGACTGTGGGAGCGAGGCTTTTGTGGATAATCAAAAATACTGAAAGAACAGCTGAGCAAGGACAGTCATGTACAATATATGTGTATTAGGGAGGCTCGCATCAAACATTATGACTAAACTGGAACTAAATCCTAGACTAGACAGGACTGAAAAAGGACAAAGATGAAATGTTTTAAAGCGTTAAAGGCCGCCACACACTACAGGAGAATTTGACCGATTTTGGCTGCGATTTCTTCTTCCCGAGTTCAGGAGCTGTGACCCGACTTTTTGTCTCCGTGTGCGATTTTGAAGCCGCTGCTCCTCATGTGTGGAGTCAGCGTCAGATCAGAACCACCGAACATCAACAACACGACGGAAACAGACGATAAAACAGAGTCAGGGGCAGAGGAGCGACGGACACAGAGACGCAACAAACAAACTCAGGATAGAGAGAAAATAAAGACTTGTCCTCTGCAAATGACGTCTCCAGTCCACAAAACCTGTTATTAATCCCGTTTGCATGTTCTCCCTGGGATGGGTTTCCTCCGGGCTCCGGTTTCCCCCATCAACTCCAAAAACATGCACTGTAGGTGTGAAGGTGGTGTGTGCGTGAGTGTTGGTGGGAGCTTAACACCATCGGCTCTGGGATAAATGAACAATGCTCTGTTAATAATCCTCTGTAAAGCCTCTTGAAGGACATGTGTCTGTGACCTTGGGTGTCCAGAAAGGCACCAAATAAATTTAAAAAATGCATTACTGCCTGTGGACTTTATCTCTTGTCACTTGTTTAGGTAAAATATAGAAAAGCTACTTAAAAATGACCACAACATAAATAAAATGTGACTATATTGGCTCACATGTTTGTCATGAACGGTCTCTGCAGAACAGTTTTCCTTAATCACGCACTCGTTTCTCAATTTTATTATTACTAGGGATGCACCAATACCGATATCAGTATCAGCCCAATACTTCCATAATATACTCGTACATTTGCTGATACCACGGCACATTCCGCAGTTTCCCGGTTTCAGTGTCCCGAATATTCAGTATCCCGGTTATGAGAAACCAGAGCAGCATAAATAAAGCGACTGTAGCGACATCAGTGAAAGAGCTGCTGCACTCGTACGATCTGTGAAAAGTTTAACATGAACCATCTCCAATGCGACAAACGCACAGAACAGACTCACCACCAGCAGAACATCCCTCTGTCACAGAGAGAACACTCATATTCCACTGATCCCTGTCCTTTAGTCCGACAGAAGCACTTATACTGTATGCAGATGAGCCGTGCGGTTTTAAGTTTCATTTTTGTAAAATGTAAACAAATGTGCTAAAGCTGCATTAAACACATTATAATCAAGATTTAAAAATTCAAAAAGTTTATTTTACATTCACATATGAAAAAAGGAAATTACGCTTCTAATTCTCAATCAAAACTAAATAAAATAATAATAAAATGAAAGAAAAGTTCAGAGTTCTTCTTAGGGACACAGGCTGGTGTGTAGATGGAATATCATGGGTGTTTTTTTTTTTTTTTTTTAAATCTATCACCATAAGTTAAAGACATATTTGTATTACTATTGTACATTTATAATTCTGCAGCCCAACTTTGTGCACTAATAAATGGACATTGGTTTACGTTTTATCTGCATCTAACTGTTCCCAAAGGCTCATCCTCTTTCTTATAATCGTCTCAATTTCTTACGGCCGCTAAAACGAGCCGCTCTCTGGCATTTTTGCTTTGTAAAAGTAGCTCCGCAGAGGAAAAAGGTGGGAGAAACTGTAAAAAATGTGTTGTTAAAATGAAAAGCGATGGCAGGACTCAACTACAAAAATCCCCTGAAGCCACTGACCACTAGAGGGAGCTGAGCCACAGTCTGACGCAGCGACATAAAAGTACCTGATGGTCTTGGCCTCTCTGCAGTCGTACAGGCAGAAGAAGATGTCCGTGTCCTCCCCGACGCTGTTGTAGGTGAAGCTCTTGAGGTTGACGAGCAGGTGGTGAGGCACAGGGATCCTGCACGGCTCTCCGTGCCTCTGCCTCGAGTTATCGCTCTGGGAACAGCCGCACAAGACATTCGTTTGTTTCTAAGAATTACTGCGACTGTTACTGCCACTTCCCATGAGTTCTGTTGTTTTAATCTCTTCACAGATGGTTTTGTTGGTGTAGGATCGATACTGCAGCTTAAACTACTACATTATAATTACTTAGTACATTTACAAGAAGCTTTATAGAAGATTATAATGGCATATCATAGATTATGTCATTACTACTTCTTGATTCTAGTTCGACAACTTAAACAGCGGCTATTGCTAACACGGTCTACAACTAACATCACTACTTTTACTTCTACTGTCTTCATTATTCCTACTACCAGTACTTCAACTATTGCTACTGCTACTACTACTACTACTACTACTACTACTTCAACTACTACTACTACTACTACTACTACTACTACTACTACTACTACTACTACTGCTACTACTACTACTACTACTACTACTACTACTACTGCTACTACTACTATTGCTACTACTACTACTGCTACTACTACTACTACTACTACTACTACTACTACTACTGCTACTACTACCTTTATTATTGCTACTACCGTTACTTCAACTACTACTACTACTACTACTACTACTGCTACTACTACTACTACTACTACTACTACTACTACTACTGCTACTACTACTACTACTACTACAGTTACTGCTACTACTGCTACTACTACTACTACTACTACTACTATTACTACTGCTACTACTACTACTACTACTACTACTACTGCTACTACTACTACTACTACTACTTTTCTACTACCTTCATTACTGCTACTACTGTTACTTCAAATATTGCGATTAGTACTACTAATTCTATTACCTTTATTACTGCTACTAGAAGTACTCCTATTACTCCTACTACCACTAAGACTATTTCTATTACCTTTACATTTATTACTACTACTACCAGTACTTCAACTACTGCTGCTACAATTTCTACTGCTATTATTTCTACTACTATTTATTTATTTATTTATTTATTTGAAAGGGACGATGTAAATTAGCTATATGCACATTTACACTTGTCTTCATGTGTCCATGTGTAATGTGCATTGTTCAAATAAATAAATAAATAGTTTAGTTTAGCTTTACTACTGCTACTATTATTACTGCAAGTATTTCTACTACTACTTTCTACTATTGCTACTACATCTACTGCCGTTATTACTGCTACAATTGGTATTTTAACTACTGTTACTGCTACTTCTACTACTTCTACTACTACTACTACTACTACTTCTACTACCTTTATTACTGCTACTACTGTTACTTCAACTATTGCTGCTATTACTACTACTACTCCTTCTACTGCCTTTATTACTGCTACTACCAGTACTTCAACTATTTCTACTGCTACTCCTGCTACTACTACTACTACTACTACTACTACTACCTTTATTACTGCTACTACCAGTACTTCCACTACTGCTACTATTTCTACTATCTTCCTCACTGCTACTACTGTTACTTTCTACAATTTCTACTACTACCTTTATCGCTGCTATTACCTTTACTTCAAATACTGCTACTGCTACTACTATTTCCACTACTTTTATTACTGCTACTACCAGTACTTCAACTACTACTACTACTATTTCTATTACTACTACTACTGTTACTATTTCTGCTGCTATTATTTCTACTACTACTACTTCTATTTTTACTGCTACTACCTTTACTTCCAACTATTGCCACCACCACCACTACTACTACTACTACTACTACTACTACTACTACTACTACTATCACCACCACCAATAGCAATAATCTACTTTTATTCCTACTACCACAACTGCTAATTTTGCATAGAAAAGTCCATAAAATAAAGTAGAATAAAGTATAATTGTAGTGACTGTTACCTGTGTGGTGCTCTGCTGAACGCTGTGTCTGCTCGACAGGTGCTGCGGACAAACAAACAAACAAACAAACAAACAAAAAGCATTAATCACACTTCTCTCCTCCTCCTTTTTCTTCCTTTTTCGACTTTACGACGTTGCTGTGCCGCTCCGACGTGATCGAGCGCCGTTTCCTCCGCAGGGTTTTTACACGAAAGCGACTCGAGAGGCGGAAAAACGTCAGAACGGACGTGGACAGCGCCTCCTCCATCACGATGACTGAACACGTCTGTGGTAAATAAATGACGAATGAAGCGTCGGATCTGCTGCGTTTGTGCAAAAATCAAAACGGGAACGTGCTGATTTCACACGTCCGGCCGCTGTGGTGTTCGATCAGTCACGACAACAACAGGAGGGTTTGGCTGGTGTCAAAACGCAACTCGCTCTACATTTTAACCATTAGTTTTATATAGGCCTATTTGTGACAGGCTGTGTACTAGACAAGGATTTATTTGATATTTTCATACGTTTAGATGGTGGGAACGGGACAGAGAGGCATAAATCTGTGGGAGATTCACAGTTTTGAAAGAAAATCCGCCAAACTTTCAATTGTGCCGAAAAAAATCTTGATGCTCAACGCACTTTCGACTGACATTTGTGCGTAAACAGTTCGTCTGCTTTAACCCTCTGACGCCCTCGGGAGCGCTTGTGTACATTTGTGTACTTTTTTTTTTTAATTCTTGAAAAAAAAAAGTGTTATGTTGCAGTTAGAGCTCTGAAACTTTCCATTTAATGTTATTTTTGATCAGATTTTAAAATGGCACCTTCAGCTCATCTCGCCTCAGCTCATCTCATATCTCCATTAGACACTCACTTTTTCAGCTGCTGCAATAAAGACGTCATATAACGTGATATCATGAAATGTCATCTCAACCTTGGCTTCTGGGTTGAAAATTTAATCATTTGACCTTTTTATGTTTTTGGTATCTAAAAAAGCGGTGACTTTTGCATCTAAAATGGCCCATATCTTAAAATATTCTTTAAGTTTGATGATTTCTTGATATGTTTGGCCAGAAGACAAGTAGACAAAAGATTTGAGCCGCTACAAGTATAAAAAATGTTATTTCAGTTTTATTTTAGACCACGTTTATGTAGTGGGAACTGTTTGTGCCACAAAGGGTCAGAGTGTGACCTTCTTTAAAAAACTCAAAACACAATAATGCACCAAATTCAATGCTGCTGTAATTTTTTTTTATTATTGTCATGTGTAAGGGTCGAATAACATCAACTCAAATAATCCACTTCAGGCTTTTATTTTAAAAACTGTGATTTTTATGGTTTTGGTATCTAAAAAAAGCGGTGACTTTTGCACCTAAAATGGCTCATATCAAAAAATATTCTTTAAGTTTGATGATTTCTTGATATGTTTGGACAGAAAAGATTCAAAAGATTCTATTTTTACATCAAAATCACTGCACGAGTATGTTTTAAAATCCCTGCAAAATACTTTTACTTTTTACTCTCAAAGTACACAGTAGTTCAGTACTTTTACTTTTTACTCTTAAAGTACACAGTAGTTCAATACTTTTACTTTTTACTCTTAAAGTACACAGTAGTTCAGTACTTTTACTTTTTACTCTTAAAGTACACAGTAGTTCAATACTTTTACTTTTTACTCTTAAAGTACACAGTAGTTCAGTACTTTTACTTTTTACTCTTAAAGTACACAGTAGTTCAGTACTTTTACTTTTTACTCTTAAAGTACACAGTAGTTCAGTACTTTTACTTTTTACTCTTAAAGTACACAGTAGTTCAGTACTTTTACTTTTTACTCTTAAAGTACACAGTAGTTCAGTACTTTTACTTTTTACTCTTAAAGTACACAGTAGTTCAGTACTTTTACTTTTACTCTCAAAGTACTCAGTAGTTCAGTACTTTTACTTTTTACTCTTAAAGTACACAGTAGTTCAGTACTTTTACTTTTTACTCTTAAAGTACACAGTAGTTCAGTACTTTTACTTTTTACTCTTAAAGTACACAGTAGTTCAATACTTTTACTTTTTACTCTTAAAGTACACAGTAGTTCAGTACTTTTACTTTTTACTCTTAAAGTACACAGTAGTTCAGTACTTTTACTTTTTACTCTTAAAGTACACAGTAGTTCAGTACTTTTACTTTTTACTCTTAAAGTACACAGTAGTTCAGTACTTTTACTTTTTACTCTTAAAGTACACAGTAGTTCAATACTTTTACTTTTTACTCTTAAAGTACACAGTAGTTCAGTACTTTTACTTTTTACTCTTAAAGTACACAGTAGTTCAATACTTTTACTTTTTACTCTTAAAGTACACAGTAGTTCAGTACTTTTACTTTTTACTCTTAAAGTACACAGTAGTTCAATACTTTTACTTTTTACTCTTAAAGTACACAGTAGTTCAGTACTTTTACTTTTTACTCCTAAAGTACACAGTAGTTCAATACTTTTACTTTTTACTCTTAAAGTACACAGTAGTTCATTACTTTTACTTTTTACTCTTAAAGTACACAGTAGTTCAATACTTTTTACTCTTAAACTACACAGTAGTTCAGTACTTTTACTTTTTACTCTTAAACTACACAGTAGTTCAGTACTTTTACTTTTTACTCTTAAACTACACAGTAGTTCAGTACTTTTACTTTTTACTCTTAAAGTACACAGTAGTTCAATACTTTTACTTTTACTCTTAAAGTACACAGTAGTTCAGTACTTTTACTTTTACTCTTAAAGTACACAGTAGTTCAATACTTTTACTTTTTACTCTTAAAGTACACAGTAGTTCAATACTTTTACTTTTTACTCTTAAAGTACACAGTAGTTCAGTACTTTTACTTTTACTCTTAAAGTACACAGTTCAATACTTTTACTTTTTACTCTTAAAGTACACAGTAGTTCAGTACTTTTACTTTTACTCTTAAAGTACACAGTAGTTCAGTACTTTTACTTTTTACTCTTAAAGTACACAGTAGATCAGTAGTTCAGTACTTTTACTTTTTACTCTTAAAGTACACAGTAGTTCAATACTTTTTACTTTAGTTCTCTTAAAGTACACAGTAGTTCAATACTTTTACTTTTTACTCTTAAAGTACACAGTTCAGTACTTTTACTTTTTACTCTTAAAGTACACAGTAGTTTACTTTTACTTTTACTCTTAAAGTTCAATACTTTTACTTTTACAGTTCAGTAGTTCAATACTTTTACTTTTTACTCTTTTACTTTTTACTCTTAAACTACACAGTAGTTCAGTACTTTTACTTTTTACTCTTAAACTACACAGTAGTTCAGTACTTTTACTTTTTACTCTTAAAGTACACAGTAGTTCAATACTTTTACTTGACTAGATTTTTTTCCATGAGATACTTTTACTTTTACTTGAGTAATCTTTTGTCCCTGTATCTGTACTTTTACTTAAGTAATAAATCCACCGCTGCCGACAACATGATATAATTACAAATATAATAACTACTCAGAAACAAACATGGCTCATGGTATTTTATTTTGGAGCTCTATTATAATGTTATTTAATTTAGCGTTAAAAACATCTTGTAACTTTTATAAGACACATAACACATAACTGCACCGAGTCTTCATTATTTTACTGGACAAAAATCCAAATTAAGCCGTTAAGTTCCCCCCTCCAAACTCGCATTTTTATCTGACGAGTTTCTTTCACATCCTTCATCCTCCGTCTCCGTCCTCGCCGTTTCCCGGGCAACGGAACAAAGGGAATCACCGCGGCGACGGCGTTTGAGCCTCGCGCCGCCTCAATTATCGACTGATGTAAGATCTGAAAACACCAACTATTTCTGATCCGTTTCCACTTTTATTTCTCCTTTTTTTTTTTTTTACCCCGCCGACAAAATGACCCTGTAGGAGCGGCGCAGAGTGAAAATGAAAACGTACCGGGGGCGATAAGAGGCGAAGTTTTACTAAATATTACTGACAAAAGAGTGTTCAACGTGTTCAAGGTAAGACAGTAACGGCCTATTTCAGATGTAGATACAATAATATAGGAAGAAAAGTGAAAAAATAAATCAATTTGAGTTTATAAAAAAGAACAGCGTTTGGATTTTAGTTGCGACTAATTTAATGTACGGAATAATTGTTAGTAACCCAAATATTTACCGTTTTTAAAGAAACATTTGAGATTTAATGGGCCAATTCTGCTCTATTTTGTGACCTATGCGCTGTTTCCTCACTAAAAAAACAGACCAGAGTTAATCCAGACATAAAGAGCACTGGATTATAAGGCGCACTGGATTATTTTTGAGAAAAATCAAGGATTTTAAGTGCGCCTCATGGTCCGAAAAATACGGTAAATATCACTGGAGGAGCGGTCACAGGTTGGCGGTGTGATCCCGCAGACGAATGCTGCCGTTGTGTCACTGTGCAAGACATTTCCCTGAGTGTGAATGTGTTTCTTCATGCAGAATTTTACCTTTTACCTTTTTAAATGGTAAACAACCTAAATGATAAGATAAAAGAATCAAAATCACTTAATATATTTAAAACAAGAGCTCCTCCAGCGGGGCAAAATACGCCCGTACTTTGAATTATTGTATATAGAATTCTAGAATCGGAATTCCACCAATCAGATCGCAGCAACAGAACTTAAACACACTACGAAGCTTTAATGTGTCAAAGCTCAAAGAAGCAGAGAATGTGGGTTGTTCTCGCTTTCAGCAGCAGAACATTTGAGAAGAGAGTTCAGATCTTTCATGAAGACAAAGCTTCAAAGACTTCAAAGCTTTGAAGTGTCCACAGACGGACGGACGGACGGACGGACGGACGGACGGACAGACGGACGGACAGACGGACGGACGGACAGACGGACGGACGGACAGACGGACGGACAGCGCCATACCATAATACGTCCCATCTTACACAACGGGCGTATAAAAACTGGTTAAATCAAGTGTATTAAATAATTATGAAACTGTAAACTGAGACAGTGTCTGTGGCAAAGTTCAACATTAGATGAAAACATTCATGACAAATTTTAGTTAAATTAAGATGCGAAACCAGAAATCAATTGTGAAAAGTAAATATATTTTTTGTAAAAAGGGGCAGAAAATATAAGACGTGTTCTTCTCTCTGCTCCTTTTCATTCTGATATTGTACTGTCATGTAAAACAAAAAAAGCCTTTTCTTTTATAATGAATGAAATAAAATAAATTAATTTTTTTTTTAAAAAGTCTGTATTTTGGGATAGTTCTTTACCATTTTATAAAGGTCTGAGACGCTGATGTGATCTTCATCCACCATCTCGAACTCCTTCCTCGGCACCAGGTCCAAACCCAAGTGTCTGGAAGAAAAAGATCGGAAAATTCAACACAAAACAAAACAAAACGCAAATTCTGGACGAATACAAAATAACTCCAATCAGAAGATAAAGTGGAGTTTAATTTAGATTCTCGCATCTTTTTGATCTCTGCTTTTTATTAAACTTATTGTTGTTGTTGTTATTATTGTATTTTTAATTATTATTTTTCTGTTTCTGATATCGTAAACATGCCCAAACTTTTGCGACGCAGACCTCGACCTGTTTGTCTCAGTGGACGTGTTGCTGCTTTGTCCGAAATGTTCCACAGTACGGCATTCAGTGTGTCGTGAGCGCTCGCTCCTCCACAGATCTGACCTTTATCTCGGCCTGATGGCGTCACCGTCTTCACAGCAAAAAAAGACTAAAAGAAGTTGAATTGACACTAGAGGGAGTTGAATTACACCCAAGGAAGTTGAATTAACACTGGGGAAGTTGAATTAACACTAGAGGAAGTTGAATTAACACTAGAGGGAGTTGAATTGACACTTACGAAAGTTGAATTAACATTAGACGAAGTAGAATTACACCCAAGGAAGCTGAATTAACACTAACAAAAGTTGACTTAACTAGTGGAAGTTAAATTAACACTAGAGGAAGTTAAATTAACACTAGAGGAAGTTAAATTGACACTAAAGGAAGTTAAATTGACACTAGAGGAAGTTAAATTAACACTAAAGGAAGTTGAATTAACACTAAGAAAAGTTAAATTAACACTAAGGGAAGTTGAATTAACACTAGTGGAAGTTAAATTACACCCAAGGAAGCTGAATTAACACTAACGAAAGTTGAATTAACACTAGAGGAAGTTAAATTGACACTAGAGGAAGTTAAATTAACACTAGAGGAAGTTAAATTAACACTAGAGGAAGTTAAATTGACACTAGAGGAAGTTAAATTAACACTAGAGGAAGTTAAATTGATACTAAAGGAAGTTAAATTGACACTAGAGGAAGTTAAATTAACACTAGGGGAAGTTTAATTTACTTCAATCATATCAACTCTGGAAAATAACCCCAACTCGAACTCCCACTGAACTTTCAAATACTTAAAATAACACTTTTTTGTGTTAAAAACGACTCCCTGACATTTTAACCCTCCAGATTTTGCTGTGTCGTCTCCATGGTTGTGGAGAAGTTTAACGTCATACTGTGGGACATTCTCAGCATCTCCATTAGGCAAGCAGAACAACCACATCACCAGAAAGTTACGCAGTGAAACTTTAACTATTGCCATAATGCACAATAAGTCTAAACAGCAGATCTTTTTACTTAAGGTGACTAACAGTTGCCTCTGCTCATCCTGGAGCTCTTCACATCATCTGCTGTTAATGTGTGCACTTTCGCTTTTACTACGCAATAAAAAAAAGAGCATTTGGATTTACGCGGCTCTCATGGATATTTCATGAGTTTTATATGTCAGAGGCTAAATTCATTACCTGTAATTGGAGAGTCTCTAATGATGTAATTACGAGCACGACGTTAACACGAGACCTGGTGAACGGACGGGTTAAAGATCGTGGAAGTCGACAGCCGCTGGGAGGAGCTTAGTCGCTTTTATTCTGCTTATACGTTAGCAAAATGTAAACGTGTTAGGCCCAGAAAAGTTGTGGTTCCTTAAGGGTCCCAAGAATTAAACAAAATGGACTCTTGTGAGCTTTAAGCCACGTTATAATGTTGTTACCTCCACATAAATCTGCCCCAACACCAAATCTTCATCCAACAAGGAACAAAGAACAGATTCTGTCCATGAAGAATTTATCCACAACGATCGAGGGAAGAAAGACGAAAACTTAAAGGAAACAGCGACGAGCATCAGTGAAACTACTGAGCAAAACTAACATTATGTTCAGGAATAAAACATAAATAACTTGTTCACTCAGACTGATTCTACAATTAAAATTAAATATCGATTTAGTGATGTCGATATATTAGCTCAGACTGAGAGATTTGTGCAGTTTAAACTCTACTGATGTTCACAGATTAAATGTCGACCATTTAAACTGCACAAATCTCTCAGTCTGTGTTAATGTCGACATCACTAAATCGATATTTAATTTTAATTCTAGGATCAGTCTGAGTGAACAACACTACAAAAAAGGATTTTCTAGCATAGTTAAACTGACTTCAATTAAGCAGATTCATCTTAAAAGATCGATTTTAAAGACTTTTTTTACTTAATAAGATGAGATTTTTTTTTACTTGTTTCAGATATTCCATCCTGATTTATCTTATCTCGATATTACCACTTATTCTAAGCACTTTTTATATTAAATCAAACCAGGTTAAGCCTCTTTAACTTCCTTCTCAAATCAATAAGGTGAAAAATCTTGCCATAAATACTTGAAACTAGTGTTTTCTGCTTAGAACAAGATTCATATTTCCTCTTGTTTTAAGAAAACTTGGTAAGTGAAAATTTCTTACTGCACTGGCAGATAATTTCACTTAAAAATAGGGCTCTACAGTGCACCCATTTCACTCGCATTTGCGAGTAAATATTTCGTCGTGTGAACATGGTAAACAAAACAGGCGCACATGTGCGAGTGCTTCTGCAGCCACAATAAGGAGCTGCGCACAGACGTAACGTGACGAGTTAAACGTTCTACATGTGTCAAACATGAGGGGCGCAGTCACATTAGGACTTTAGAATCCTGCCCAAGCCTGGAGCCCCTAAAGTGCGGCACACATGCCCAGCGCGAGCGCAACCGAACAGTGCATGACCCCAGCATATGAGCTCCGCGTGTGGTCAATATCACTGATACGAACAAACTCCGCTTCAAAACACACCCACGCCCCCTTAAACAAGGACCCACAGCAGCAGGACCCACACCTGTCCCACCGCTCATAGACACCCCCACGCCGCTGAACTTCCTTCTCCAAAGCGAGAGCTTTGCCTTGGTCTTGTCTCGGACTCGAGGTCTGAATACTGAGTCCGCCATATTTCATTACGGCCGCTGCCTTCGGCAATAAACTTGTACCAGTGTGCGGGACCTGTGCGCTGGAGCCCGCGGACACCGCGGCACCGCCAGCGCACAGCTCGTCCACAGCGTCACCCTCCTGTAACAGCCTGCATCACAGAGCAGGTTAAACATCCCACCTGTCCATCCGCCTCACATCAAATACGCCAATATTAATTTTATGTCCGTGTCCGCACAGAGCAGAGCTACAGCACAGAGCAGGTGATATGTGGGCTGAAGTTTGCCTAAGAAAATGCCAAATAAATCTGTTTGTCACAATGTGCGTTTAGTTTGGTAAATGTGCAGAGGCTAAAAACCACTTTAAAACCAATAAGAGAATGTAACTCCACGAATTTGAAAATACAGGTTTAAAAATCCTACCTACGTTTTTCACTTTGAAGCAGTTTTGTGTAAAGTGCCAGTGGAAGTTCTCTTAAAGAAGAGGTTCTTAAACTGAAGATCCAAAAAGGGCCACAGAGTGTTTCAGTGCAGTACAGTTTGTTTGGCTTATTTTAAGTCTAAATATTAATCAGATAAAATGAAGATATATTTATAAAAACATTGCGATCATGCAGGAAAAGTACAGTCATCATTCTTTTTTTTTTCTGTATTAAATTTATTTGGTGTTGGTGTTGGTATGTGCAAGTTCTGCACTGTAATAATCGTTTAAAACGAAAACCTATTTGTGCCCCCATTTTTTTTCTGTGCTCCTAAAATTCTTTACTTAGGGGCACATGTGCTCCTGAAAAAAAGTTAGTGTAGAGCCCTGCTTAAAACAGTGCATTTTTACCTCAAAATTTGTATTTTTTAAAAATGTTTGATAGGCCTTTTTGCAGTGAAGTTATTTCTGTTTTCTTCATGATCATAACGTTAGTGTTGCTCAGTCGTTTCATTGATGCTCGTCGTTGTTTCCTTTAAGTTTTCGTCTTTCTTCCCTTGATTGTTGTGGATAAATTCTTCATGGACAGAATCTGTTCTTTGTTCCTTGTTGGATGAAGATTTGGTGTTGGGGCAGATTTATGAAGCTGCTCAAAAATATGCGACACTTTTCCACAGGGATTTTGCCAGAGAAAAGCACTGACTGGAAGATCGCGGCACTTCCTGCTGTTGTGATAATAGTCGATTGAGAACCTTTGGGCAATTCTGAAACAGCTGTAGGCCAATGACCACCAGTTTTCCTCCACGGAGCCCAACACTGAGCACAAGCAAGAAAAGTGACTCCAAAACCATCAAGAATCTCACATCTTCAGTTGATTCTGGCCTTAGGTTAAAGTGTTACAGACGAAAGGTGGATACATCAACATGTGAAATGCACGTTTTTCATTAAAATATTCATGAATATTGTTATTTTCCATTAGAAATATTGTTGAATATCGTTTTAAAAATACAGAATATAATGCAATATACTCGTTGATATGAAATAAAAGTGTTGGTTACTTTCAGAACTGAACTGTAGCTGGTCAAAACCAAATTGGACTCTCTCCCCATTTAATAAAAAGGATTTTTAATATTTTCAGTCCGTGTGCCTCGGGTTTGTGCCTTCCCGTTTTTACATTATCAAGTAAAGGCTTCGTTCTGCTTTTGAGATTTGAACTCAACTCTTGCAAAGATATTTTTTACGACCCAGTAAAGCGCCTTAACTTTCCTCTTAATCTCGCAACTCCTGTATGTTTTTGTTCAAGCAGGTAACAACATTGCAACACGACCTGAAGCGCGGCAAGAGTCAATTTGGCGTAAGATAAGACCTTTCTGTAACGCATCCACGCAGAACGGATTTCCCGGGCGGTCAACAAAGTCCGTACATCTTCACGTTAAACATACACCGTCGTGTTAATCTCTCCCCTCTCACCAGATCTGACCTAACCTCCTGCTCTCCGCCGCTGCCCAACGGACGTCACACCGTATCACAATAACTCTCCTGCCCTGAACCCTCCATCCTCGGCTTCAATCATTTCTGCGTGTGCCCAGAGTGAGGCGGAGGTCCGAGGGGAGCCCGCCGCGACGCACAATATCACAGTCATTCGGAAAGCGGCTCGCCTTAAAGCAGCAGATAAACAAACCGGGGACGGAAGGAGAGGTGGGGGAAAGGACGGAAGGAGGAGGAGAATGGGCAGTTCATGTTTCACAGAGGTTAGTTTTAATGTATTTTTCGCGTCGGGTCGGGTCGGTTTGGCTCAACAGCTCATGCAAATCATAGACGGGATATAAATAAAAATAAACACTGCTAATCCGCTGATTCCAAATAGGAAGTGAGCATGAAGTGAAATAAAAAGTAAAGTTTTAAAAGTGTGTGGGTTTTTTTGTATGTTTTGACCAGTTAAGCGCGTAAGCATCGACTTGTGCATAGAGTCGGGCGTTAATACGGTATCAAAAAGTAGCAGCGGTATCAGTTTCATCACCGTTGTTTAAAAAAATCTGCATAAGGACCTAAAACCACAGCAGGACTTTCTCCCCTCCGCTCTCTCTCCTCTTCAGACGTCGTTCCGCTCGGAGATTTCCATCCACACGCAGCGAGGAGCAAGAAAAAAACCTGACGCTTCGTGTGTGACGCTGAGCCCAAAAGTTTGTGATGGAGACGTTTTATTGAAGCCGAGAGTCGAGAGGGGACGAGGCGCTGAAGAGGAGAAAGTTCCCGCTCGAGGGCGAAGTCAGACTTTCACGGAGGAGACGGTAAAGCCCAATTTATGGATCTGCATCAAAACGTGTTTGCGTCGACGAAAGTGCACCTCCGAAACTTTCTAACGTCGCAGACAATAAGGGCTGTGATTGGTCCTCTCCACCGCTCTACATTTCCGGTACTCCGCTCATTCTAGACTTTGAGTAATAATGTGTTTAATGCAGCTTTGGCACATTTGTTTACATTTTACACAAACCAAACTTCAAAGCACATGGCTCATTTGCATACAGTATCAGCGCTGATAAAAACAGCTCGTGCTCTGATGTTGATGCGATCGAATGCGCCGCAAAGTTTGGTTTGATCAGAACTTGTGCCTCATCTGCAAATATAAAGCTGCGACTCTGTTTCTGAAGGGTTTAGGTGCAGCTACAAAATCATTCTGAATTAGTCATTGGTAATAATGCTGAGATGCAGTTTAACGGTATCAAAATTTGGATACCGCCCAACCCTACTTGTGCATGTTAGATTTGCGGCAGAATAACTATAGTAGATGATTGAATAATTTGGATTTAATATTTGATTGTTGTATTATAATTTTCTATGTGTAGAAAATGTTTTAACTTTGTTTAAAAAGGTGCTGTATAAATAAAATATCACTATATTATAATAGGAAGTTCACACTGCTGCCAGGAGCATCATTTCGATATTGAAATGTTCGTATTAACCCACTCTACACGATCCTGGGGTTTTTATTTCGCTAGTTTATCCGTGAATCAATTTCTAAAGCTCCAAATTGGCCCTATAGCCGAATGCTAGAGATGATGCTACACTCCCTTAGTCCTCTTTAGTCTATGGTTCAAATAATGTGAGTTATAATGTTTGAAACTGACTACTCAACTACTGTTAGTTTTATTATATAATTCTCCCGACAGTGTCACTACCAGGGCTCGTGCGAAGTGTCTTACCCGCGGAGGGTTAGTAAGTAAAAACTGTACTGTTGGGTCTTTAAAGGTCCTACATTACGCAGAATTGACTGTTGTGAGCTTTAAGTCATATCAGAATGTTGCTACGTCCTCAAAAACAGACCTGGAGTTGTGTTTTGTTTCATTCACACAAGTTTAAGTAACTTTATTATTATTCTGTCTCATCTTCAAAGCTCAAAATGCTCTGTTCCCGTTGCTTTTTCCTTAGTGTATGAAGGCGCATTGTGCACTGCAAAAAAGGATTTTCTAGCATAGTTAAACTGACTTGAATTAAGCAGATTCATCTTAAAAGATCAATTTTAAGATTTTTTTACTTAATAAGATGAGTTTTTTTACTTGTTTCAAGATATTCCATCCTGATAAATCTTATTTAGATATTACAACTTATTCTAAGCACTTTTTATATTAAATCAAGCCAGGTTAAGCCTCTTTAACTTCGTCCTCAAATCAATAAGGTGAAAAATCTTGCCAACTCGTGTTTTCTGCTTAGAACAAGATTCGTATTTCATCTTGTTTTAACAAAACTTGGTAAGTGAAAATTTCTTACTGCACTGGCAGATAATTTCACTTAAAATAGGACAATTTTACCTCAAAATTGTTTTTTTTTTTCTTATTTTTGATCGGCCTTTTTTGCAGCGTGTTGTCTGTAATCGAAGGAGGCATAACTGTTCATAAGAATAAAAAACAGCACCAACAACTACCCATAAACACTACCCCCTCCCCGCTCCCCGTTTAGATCGCGTAGAGGTTTTACAGCCTTAAAACATATATAATAATTGTAAAAAATAATAAATCTGACTACTGCGGATTTCAACTATCGCGGGTTATTTTGAGAACGTAACCCCCGTGATAAACGAAGGACCACTGTATTTTTTACCTTTAGTTCGGTAGAAATGGGCAATTCCAGGGCTAAAATTATTCAGCTGATTCTAGTCAAGTTGTATAGAGTTCATAAAGGCAATGGAGCACTTCCTGTATTACCAAATGGCATCACAAGGTAGAACAGAGTGTTTTCTGTTTGAGAGAAGAGCTCAGCTTAAATATGCAGGTTTGTGTGTTAAAAGTGTCCACTAGAGGGCAGTAATCGAACAGCATGAACATAACAGAAAGGTCATTCTTGAGTAATTAGTATTTAGTAATTAACATAACCCAGAGTGCAGTGTAATCAGGGACCTCAGCTTTCAAAAGAGTCGCATTTTGTGGTGATTTCTGCGTATTTTCAGAAGCAAAATTAGATTTTTTTTGGCGGCTCTCCCCTCAGATTGTGATGGTGCGTTCGTGGACTCACTCGTTGCCCCAGTCCAGCCTAACGGTGACGTGTCTCTTGACCTCGCGGCTCTGGTCTTGCGTCAGATGCCCCGACAGCAGCTGCCTCCTCAGGTCCAGCAGCTCCAGCATCACATGGCGCACTTTGTAGAACAGGTCCACCTTGTGTTTCTGGGAAGAGAAAACAGAAAAATGATGTTAATAAAATGACACAAACATGTATAAACCAAATATAACGCTAAAGTAAACCCAGGGGTGTAACGATATCCAATATCGCCACGGTATGAACCTCACGGTATGATATTTATCGCAATATCGTGGGAAAGCTCACGATATTACGATATTCCGCATAATAACAAGACCGACATTCTAAAATGCTTTGACCAGTCATTGGGTACAACGTTATTGTCATTAGGGATGTTTAGTTTAGTTTAGTTTATGGTTTATTTCGAGCATAGTGCACAGAATCATATGTACAGACATGGAAACTCCAAATACAAGAAACAAACAAACAAAAAATATTAAACAAGGACGATCAAATTTGTTTACATGCCCGAAAAGGAGTGGGAAGAAGTAAAAACGTATTAAATCCCACCTCTTCTCCAAAATTAGAAATAGTCCTTTTTCACTTCCTGTTAGTCAACAATGACAATAATTAAAGCCACTCGCGGGAATGATGGCCCTCTTCCCGGTGCGCACGCCCATGCCAGGCAACCGCTGAGGACTCGTGACCGCCCTGACATGACACTCTCTCCTCCAGACAGCTTGTCCCCCAGAAAACTTACATAGGGCACCTTTAATATTTGAAAATGGGAACGATCTAGAGCCAAATTATAGAAACTAGGACACAGGTCACATGACTTTTATAATCAAGAGCACTGTCAAGTAAAGCCGCTCGCAGCGATGATGGGGTCATAATAGGGAATATTAAAATCGATACAAGAACTGACTTCACAATCATAATAATCTTTTTGCTGTTGACAGTGAACACATTTTAACAAAGAAGGAATGTGTTTTGCTGGTTTGATACACTCATAACACGGAACAAAGAACAAGACAAAATAAAAGATGATAATAGTTATGAATTAGAGCATGACTATCAAAATACATGATAACCTGTGTGCTGAACAGTCAGTATGTATCCAGCCACACCTATGAGGAAAATCAACACGCAGATTCATCCAGAAGCACGAACAGAAAGGGATACACAATTACACACACCAAGATGTGTAATTTTCCATGTGTGTGAGAATTAACTCCACTTAGAGCGACTTTTTCACTCGTTATAAACACACACAGTCAGAGGAGTCGACCATCTTGACTCACTTCACTCTTTGGCAAAGTTTGGGTCGATCAAAATGGACGGAGCGCATGAGTTTGGGGAAAACAAAGTTCCTATTGGACACTCGTTTTGCTCACGTCATCACACAGCGTGAGTGTGATGTAGGATAAAGCCGCAGAAATGTACAGAAACCTCTATGTCTGCACTTTCAGAGGGAAAAAGGAAGTTTAAAGTTATAAAGTTATTTAAAGTTATACAAAACATGGAATATGTTTCTATAACTGCGCAGAACTTTCTAACTGTAAAAGACAGAAACTTCCTTTTTCCCTCTGAAAGTGCAGACATAGAGGTTTCCGTACATTTCGGCAGCTTTATACTACACATGTGTAACCTGGTCTCTGTGCTCTTCCACTTCTTCCAGATCATTCTAAAGTCGTTCAGGAAAGGTTCTAATTTCATCACATTCAGGCCGGGATCACACAATAGTGATGTGAGGTTGAGCTCTGTAGGCCAAAGCCTGTGGCTGTGAGAGGGCATCAAAGAAACAGGAAATGAAGGTGTTATTCGCTGGCGTGCTACGGACAAACCGTGAGGAGGATCCCCCAAAAAATAATGCGTGTGTGGACCCACGTCTGTAGATGTGACATGTCAAATCTGAGCTCATTTGGACCAAAAACCAGAGACTAGATGAGTTCTGGAAACACGCAGTCCAAACGGAGAAGGGAGTTTTGGTCCAATATGGCCGACTTCCTGTTGGTCATAGGGGAATGCACCAATTCAACTTTAGGCTTGTGTCATAGTCGACTGTCACTGTTCTAAATTTCATCAGCCTGCGCTAAAGTTTGCTTGTCCCCATTCCCATAGGGGTCGAATTCTAGGAGGCGCTGTTGAGTAGGTTTAGGTTGGACATTATGTTAAAGGTCATATTATCAAAGATAGTTCTGGGCTGATCAATCCTATACCCAGTTGTGGGATTTTTCGTTGATGTTTAGTGGGTCAAATGTGCATTTGTTTGTGTATACAGAACGAAGAAGAATGTCAACTTAAAGCCGCTCGCGGCAATGATGGCCCTCGCCCCGGTGCGCACGCCCATGCCAGGCAACTGCTAAGGACTCGTGACCGCCCTGACACAACACTCTCTCCTCCTGACAGCTCGTCCACCAGAAAAATTACATAGGGCACCTTTAATATTTGAAAATGGGAACGATCTAGAGCCAAATTATAGAAACTAGGCCACAGGTCACATGACTTTTATAATCAAGAGCACTGTGAGACTAAGACTGTGCATAAAAACAGACCCTCCACTAGAAAAGTTACATAGTGCGCCTTTAAAAATATTTTGGGGCGGAGTATTTGTGCCCTTTGTGGCCTACCATGGAAAATACCCCATATCCATAATGTATCTTTTTGGTCATAGACACGCATAGAATTGAATCCCCAAATCTGGTACAAATCCAATCATGTTGACGTTTCATGTCTTTGGTAGATGGCGCTATAGTGTAACTTTTCATACACTTTATATTTTAATATATTCAGGCCATGATCAGGCATCAGTGATTCAAATTTCAGCACCATCAGACAAAGTCTGTGCATGTAGTCATTTTTGAACTATTTAATGGGGGAGTCCTTGCACCTCTGCTGGCTAACGGTGAAAAATGCACCATGTCCATAATATTTTTTTTGCTTGTAATCATGTATAGAATTTAATTCCCAAATTTGGTTCAAATCCGATAATGTTGATGTTTCACATATATGGTGGGTGGCGCTATAGAGTTCAGTTTTATCAGATTTCATATTTCAAAGAGTTTTGCAAAGACACAGTCAAAACAGTAGCAAATTTTTGTATCAAATATGGCCGACTTCCTGTTGTTCATAGGGCGGTGTGACAATGACATTTTGTGTTTGTCTTCTTGTTTTCTATCATTGTCCTGAATTTTGTCGGCCTACACCAAATATGCTTTTCAGCTTCCCCCATAGGCTTTCAATTTTTGCCTTTTCTAGGGGGTGCTGTCGAGTGGGGGAACTTTGGGCATTGTCGCGATGCCCATTTTATAACATTTTTCGCCGGACTGGTTGATCTGATCCCCCATGTGAGACTTGTTGTCGATGTTTAGGCCCTCAAAATTGCGATCGTTTGCAAGGAAAGATAATCATAATAATAATAGAGCGTAAGAAACTGAGGAAGAACAATACCCCTCGCCATTAACTTCGTTACTGGCGAGGGCCAAGTAAAGCCGCTCGCAGCGATGATGGGGTCATAATAGGGAATATTAAAATCGATACAAGAACTGACTTCACAATCATAATAATCTTTTTGCTGTTGACAGTGAACACATTTTAACAAAGAAGGAATGTGTTTTGCTGGTTTGATACACTCATAACACGGAACAAGGAACAAGACAAAATAAAAGATGATAATAGTTATGAATTAGAGCATGACTGTCAAAACACATGATAACCTGTGTGCTGAACAGTCAGTATGTATCCAGCCACACCTATGAGGAGAATCAACACGCAGATTCATCCAGAAGCACGAACAGAAAGGGATACACAATTACACACACCAAGATGTGCAATTTTCCATGTATGTGAGAATTAACTCCACTTAGAGCGACTTTTTCACTCGTTATAAACACACACAGTCAGAGGAGTCGACCATCTTGACTCACTTTGTGGCCAACCATGGAAAATACCCCATATCCATAATGTATTTTTTTGGTCGGAGACATGCATAGAATGTATTCCCCAAATCTGGTACAAATCTGATCACATTGACGTTTCATGTCTGGGGTAGGGGCGCTATAGAGTTCACTTTTCTATATACTTTATAGTGTATTATATTCAGGTCATGATCAGGCATTAATGATTCAAATTTCAGCACAATCAGACGAACTCTGTGCGTGTAGTAATTTTGGAACTATTTGTGTGGCGTTGCTCGAGGAATATAATCTTACACACCACTACGAGACACGGAGAAAAATACAATAACTTGAAGAGAGAACTGAGTTTTCTGATCCGGCCCTTTTGGGATCAAAGTAGGTTGCATACGGCCCCCGGACCAAAATGAGTTTGACACTCCTGGTCTAAGGTATAACGATGGAACAATATCCAAGTCTCTCTGTACGATATTTTCACCATAAACATCTCACTGTACCAGATTTATTGCAATATTTTGCGGTGAATCTGCTCCTTTTTCCCTCTAAAAACGCCTTCACAAGACATAATCCAAAGAATGAAGATGTAAAAGTGCTTAGAACAGTTATTTCTTCATGTCGTCTGCACTGAAACGGAGCAAAGGATCATGGTCTATGTAGTTCCCTCTGTTTTTGTAGCTATATCTGCATCAGAACTGTTCATTTAAGCAAAGAGACTTGAGATTCGACATATTGTGATTCTCCACGATATTAGTGTGAGACTTTTGACGATACAATATTACGATAATTTGTTTTTTTATGTGTATTAAATCATAAACTTTGCTGTATTTATGCATAGTTTTGTACAACAACCCAGAAAAAGCATTTACAACAATAAAAAGCAGCACAGACACAGAGAGAACATATGTTTGCCTATAGCCCCGTCTATTCTTAGCTCATCTCCCTGCAGTATTATCATCCGCAAACAGCATATGCTCCATTTTTCTCTTCAAAAACAAAATATTTTCATTCAAAATTGCCCAGTTTGATGGAAAATGTTCTAAGAATTCAGTACAAATCTGTAGGCTTATTTTTATTTGGTTTATCAAGTTAATTTCTATAACTAAGGCTGTCAAACGTACGGAATATTGAAATTAGACACTCGTTTGAGGAGTATTGATTCTAAAAAGTCACATTTGCAGGACAGAACTTAAGCTGAATATCTACAGAGTGATACAGAGTGATCTTGAGCTGCGTCAGGACAAGTATAAGAGCAGAGAAATTACACAGATATAAAAGGCTACATGATAATATAAAAGAAAGTGCTAATAAAATGAAAGGTGCACTGTTTTTTTTTTTGATTGAGGCTCCGTCACCTGCTTGTTTCTATGGACAAGTCATTGCTCTGCCTGGAATGTTCCACGGTGTGACATTAAACAGCTCTGCCTTATTGCGTTTATTAAATTATAGGTGGTTTTATAGCTCAAAAATCCCAGAAAAACCGGCGTTGTGACCGTGAGCGGGGTCGCCTCTCCACAGATCTGACCTGTCTGGTTTGGTATCCGGGCAAATCGAAAAGTTTATGGCATAGTGTGAAACATTCCAGACAAAGCAATAACATCTGTAAATACTGTCCCACATTAACTGTATGTTTTAATCATATTTAATTAGTTTATGTTGTTGTAAGTCGACCTTGAGAGTCCAGAAGGCGGCTCATAAATAAAATGTGTTATTCATTATTATCATTATCTCCACGGAGAAAAGCTCTGCCAGAAAAGCTACACAGTGCACCTTTAACATTGAAAATCACACTGTATTGTCTAAGGAGCCGTTTACACGACAACAGGAACAGGTGGAAAACACAAAACATTTTGCCAGATGTTCACATTGTTTCGACGGGAGGTTGAAAACACAAAAATCTGAAAACTTCCTCCAGAGTGGAAATCTTAAACTCTCCACCCTGTCGTCGCCGTGTGAACTTCTGAAAACAGAAAACTGCATTTTCGTGGCCGCGGCGTAGAGATTACGGCACGAGCTCGAGTCAGTTCAGGAAATAAACAAACACGGCAGAACTTGAACCGAGCAGCTGCAAACGCCACAGGACTCGAGTCAGAAAGTGACTCCACTGATCACAGAGTCATTCAGAGCGGAGAAGATCATTTCCACACATCACAGACACTTCTGCTGCACCGGAGAAGCAGCAGAATGGGGCAGAAGAGTCACACTCAGGCATTTGGTGTTGGTGGTGCTGCCCCCTACGCACTGGGCGTGTGAACTACATCTGCAAACTGCAAAGTTTTGTGTCTCCGTGTGCAGCAGAATTCCCCAAAACGCTCGAGCAAACACAGAATAAGAGTGAGAACGAAAATGCACGTTTGCGTTTTTGCTTCAGACCGATTCCATAAAAACATAACCTAAATAAAGAGTGTTTTTATAATCATCATATCAGAACCAGTATTGAGTATCGAGTCCTTAGTATTGATATTTATTGCGATATCGTGGGAAAGCTCTCGATATTATAATATTCTACATAATAACAAGACTGACGTTAGAAAATGCTTTGACCAGTCATTTGGTACAACGTTTATCGTCATGGTTTGAGTGTGGAAGAGGACCCCACAGCAGAGACAGAGGCGCAGGCAGGTGTTAAACAGGTTTATTGCCGGGACTGCAGGATGTGGTGATGGGAACTGGCTGGAAACAGAGACGGAGGGAAGACACTGGGGTAAGACTCACGGGTCGACGGACTGGACGACAAGGGCAGGCAGGACGACGTGGACGAGCAGGATGAGGACGTGGACAAGGGATTGACGAGGACTGAACTGACACAGAACAAAGGACAAGGACAGGACTGAGTACTGGGGCTGCAGGTGAACCACACTGCAGCATGAGCCACGCCCCCGGAGAGGAGCAGACAGACACACAACACCAAACCCTGACATTGTCATCAGGGATGGAACAATATCCAAATGTCTCTGTACAATATTTTCACCGTATACATCTCACACTACCAGATTTATTGCAATATTTTGTGGCTCACAAAACTGTGAATCTGCTACTTTTTCCTCTAAAAATGCTTCACAAGACTTAACCCAAAGAATGAAGATGTAAAAGTGCTTAGAACAGTTATTTCTTCATGTCGTCTGCACTGAAACGGAGCAAAGGATCATGGTCTATGTAGTTCCCTCTGTTTTTTCAGCTATTTCTGCATCATAAATAGTCATTTAAGCAAAGAGACTTGGGATTCGATATATTGTGATGCTCCACGATATTATTGTGAGACCTTTGACGATACGATATCACCAGATTTCGGTTATTGTTACATCGGTACTTAGTAGTAGAACTTAAAGCAATTTTTTCCCATGTATTTGAGCAAATTTGTCTTGCCCCAGTACAGATAAACATAACCTAAATAAAGTTTTAATAATGTTTTTTTTTTAATAATCGTGGTATCAGAATCAGTATTGAGTATCGAGTCTATTCCTTGGTATTGAAAGTTTGAGATTTTTCTATCGTAACAGCACGACTTACATAACTCAGACTGGAGCCCATTTTTATGTGGAAATGCATTTGATCAGAGCGATCGATCTGGTACAAGCCTAAAGACGTTTTGGTGTCTATTTCGGGAACACGGTTGTTTTCTTGTCTGTGTTTTTACCTGTGGGCTACACCTTCCAGAGCCGACAAATATCGCGCGGGTCCAGGTCGATAAAAACAGTGGGAAAAGGCTTTGAGTGTAAACAAAAACTTTAGCTGTGCACCCACACGAGAATCAGGCTCAGATCAACACACCGGGAACACGGCGGACACAAGTTTCACCATATTTCAACAAAACTGGTTTAGGTAATGCTATCATTTCATTTCCTTGATGTACTCCAAACAAAAGGAGCTAAAATCATTGCAGTAATGTATAAAATTAAACATATCTTGAGTACAAAATCCTTGCATCTCCTGTACAATACTTTATTTCTCCTATATTTAAATTATTGTCCAGAAATATGGGGAAATACTTATAAAAACAAATATAAATCGTATCTATTTACTCCAAAAGAAAAGATATCAGAACTGTCAACAAATCAGATTTATACACAACTGATCCCATCTTTCTAACATTAAAAACATTCAAACTTTTAGATCTTAATGACCTGAATACGGCCATATGATGTAAAATCCTATAAATATTCACTTCCTTTACACATACAACATTTATTTGTAGAAAAAGAAAGTGAGTATAACCTAAGAAGAGCAGCACATATAAAACATTAAAGCTAATAAATAAAAAAGTTTCTGTATCACTGTCGGAGGTGTTAACTTACGGAACAAGACTGATGATAAAGTGAAAAAATCAAAGACAATTGTAGCCTTTAAAAATAGCTTTAAATCCATGATTTTTTATATTTATGCAGCTCCGTAATGAGTCATTGTATATTGTGTTTTTTACACTTTAGGTTTGTTTATTTGTTCATTTTTTTAAATTTTCCCTTGTAAAAGGATTTTGTCCACACTGATTAGTTGAAGGTAAAGTGAAAGTTTTGTATATCTGCCTATGTGTATTTAAATATGTGTGTGTGTGTGTGTGTGTATGTGTGTGTATGTGTGTGTGTGTGTGTGTGTGTATGTGTGTGTGTGTGTGTGTGTGTGTGTATGTGTGTGTGTGTGTGTGTGTGTGTGTGTGTGTGTGTGTGTGTGTGTGTGTGTGTGTGTGTGTGTGTGTGTGTGTGTGTGTGTGTGTGTGTGTGTGTGTGTGTGTGTGTGTGTGTGTGTGTGTGTGTGTGTGTGTGTGTGTCTGTGTGTGTGTGTGTGTATGTGTGTGTGTGTGTATGTGTGAGTGAGAGAATGTTTGTGTGAGTGTGTGTGTGTGTGTGTGTGTGTGTGTGTGTGTGTGTGTGTGTGTGTGTGTGTGTGTGTGTGTGTGTGTGTGTGTGTGTGTGTGAGTGTGTGTGTATATGTGTATGTGTGTGTGTTTGTGTATGTGTGTGTGTTTGCATGTACGTGTATGTGTGTGTGTGTGTGTGTGTGTGTGTGTGTGTGTGTGTGTGTGTGTGTGTGTGTGTATGTGTGTGAGTGTGTGTGTGTGTGTGTGTGTATGTGTGTGTGTGTGTGTATATATAAAAGTTCTATTAATATGTTTGCTTGAAGACAGTGAATCATTTTGTTTTTGTAAATAGTTTTGGCATCAGAAGTTTTACTTCTGCCTTTTCTTTTTCGGTCAAGATGATCCTGTTGTCATATTGTTTATCTTACCAATTTGTACATAGTCGATAAAATCAATCAAACTTTATTTATAGAGCGCGTTTCATACAAAAATGCAACGCAAAACGCTCATTCAGAAGTTGGGGCAATATGGCAAAAATATATCACGATTTTTAAAAAATAAAATCATGATTTCGATTTTATCACAATCTTAAGAAAAACATAATAAAACAAATAATAATATTAATAAATATAATAATGTATGTAATAAAATAATAAGATAATCATTTGCAAATAGTGCAGGAGTTTTATAAGTGTGGCTCCTCTGACATGTAGGTGTTTCTCTCTGTGTGTGAAAACATCAGAATCACACTGGGGAAAAAACAAAACAAAAAAAGAGGCAAAATCAATCAGTGGCACTCGGTCATCAGTGTGTGCAGAACTGAGAGGTACAGAATGTGCCCAAGATGATGTGTACGCGCTCTTCATGATTTAAGAGGGTCGGATCACACACCTATAATCAGAAGTACAAGTGTGAACAACCTGAGAGCACAATGTTTAACTTTATGTCTGTGGGGTAAAATTATGCATTCAAAGACACTTAGTCTGGGCCCCCGGCTTATCTCCAGAGTTCAGGTGGATGTGACTGACAAAAAGAGACAGATTCACAAATCAGGGAAGGGCATCTGGTCTATTTGTATCTAAACAACAATGAAGCGCATGAGTAAAAAATAAAGAGAAAAGAAATGACTGAAAAACAACACACAGACTTGTGAGACAGAGAGAGAAGCTCACAGATTCAGTCCAATAAATAAAAAAGTGTGTAGTCTGAGACACAGAAGGTCTGAGATGTTCAGTCTGGATTTAACAGGTTAAAACATTATAGTGACAGTCAAAGAGTTTTAAAGAGGAGATTATGCAAAATAGATCTTTTAAGCTTTCTACAGGGTTATGACGATGTTCCCTCATCAAAAACACATGAAGAGGTTTTAGGTGTCGCCTGTTCAATGCTTTGCCCATAAGCCGAGGCCACCTGAGCTCCCACACCACAGCTCTGCTTAAATATACAAAACAGGATGCAAAACTGTACACAGCTACTTGACAAACCTGATGAGACGTGCAGTAGTTTCATTAGCGGGACGCACACTGATTGTGTTGTGAGAGCTTTGAATACAGAGAGACTTAACGAGGGGAGAGCTAAGGGAGGAGGGATTCAAGGCTCCAAAAATGGAAGTGAAACTAATAAAACACATTAAAGTTGAACTCAGGCACATTTGAAGCTAAAGTCCGTCACTAGAGGTGGTCGAATTCTGTCAGAAGCCAAAAAACGGCACAGATCAGTGTTTCCTCGGTGGAGATCTCACTGTGGCAGTGAGTCTGTCAAGGCAACAAACTAGTGTAGTGATGGGGGCAAGTTCTGAACTTCCACGTAAAACACCAATTTGCTTCACACTGAAGAAGCTTAACACCACTTTAACCCATCTGACAACAGCCACGGTTCTGCCTGGTTCACTCATTAGTGTCTGGAAACGTTAGAAAACAACTTTATAAGCACCTCACACTTCCCTCTGTCGACTACTGACGGTGAAGAACAATGGAAACTGAAAGTTGTTGAAAGAAAATGGTTCGGGAATATATATATTTTTTTAGCATTTTTCAAAAAATATAATTAACTCTAAATAAATGGGATTAGAAATTACATCAGCGATCGAGTCTTTTGGGTTTTCACATGCGCAGTGGGAAATCAACAGAGGGAAGTGTAAGGCTGGTTATAAAGTTGTTTTCTAACGTTTCCAGACACTAATGAGTGAACCAGGCAGAGCGTTTTGTTTGTTAGACTCGTGGCACATTGTTTCCTGTGAATATCGCATTTTCAAAATGATAAAAGGGGACGTGATGATCTAAATGTTATGTGTTAGCAGTTAATACCCCACAGAAGTAACATACCCACTCTTTAACTTATATAACATCATGGACAGATGTAACCATGATGATGCACAAAGGGTTTTCATTACTTTTTATAACTTGGATGACTAAGAACCTGGAATCTGGCGCCGCAGCCCCTCAGCCTGTGTCACAGTCCTGCTCTGGTTTGTATCCTATAGATGCAGATGGAGACAGGTGCACCATTTGTTCTGTTTCCCTGAGTGTGCAGTGATTAGCATAGCACTCAGTCTGAGAAGAGCTCAAGGTTATAAACAACTTTAGCAAAACAAGTGGATTTCATTTTAAAGGGCTTTGGAGCGGTCGCTTAGCAACTAGCGCAGCATCAGGACCAGGATCCCCTCAGCATCTGCTCACATGTGGGATCGGCGGAGTTGGATTTGGCTGATAAATGTCTACAAGTTACATTAAAGAACTTGTGCAGGGGAAAGTTGCACTTAAAGTTAATTTAGGCAGTAGTTTCTTTCTGCTATTAGGCTCAAGGCTGAAATGCAGTTCTTGTAAGTAATTTTTTAAAATTAGCTATTAGCATGAAAGGAACTGTATGAAACTAAAGGTATTAAAATCACAACTGAGCCAGGATTGTCAGTGCCTTAAAGTTGAACTCCAGCATGTTTGAAGCTAAAGTCCGTTGCTAGAGGTGGTCAAATTCTGTCAGAAGCCAAAAAACGGCACAGATCAGTGTTTCCTCGGTGGAGATCTCACTGTGGCAGTGAGTCTGTCAGGGCAACAAACTTTGTGGCCATACCGGCTCGTCAAAGCCTGAACCCGTCAGATCTCAGAAGCTAAGCAGGGCCGGGCCTGGTCAGTACTTGGATGGGAGACCACTGGGAATTCCAGGTGCACAGGGGGGCGCCAGTTGCAAAAACTGCCGTTGTGTCCTTAGGCAAGGCACATCACCCACATTGCCTAGTATGAAAGTGGTGTGTGCGTGAGTGTTGGTGGTGGTCGGAGGGGCCGATGGCGCAGATTGGAGCCTCGCTTCTGTCAGTCTGCCCCAGGGCAGCTGTAGCTACAATAGTAGTTTACCACCACCGGGTCTGGAGTGAATGAATAATGCTCTGTAAAGCGTCTTTGAGTGTCCTGAAAAGCGCTATATAAAACTGATGCATTATTATTATTATTATTAGTGTAGTGATGGGGGCAAGTTCTGAACTTCTACATAAAACGCCAATTTGCACTGAAGAAGCTTAACACCACTTTAACCCATCTTACAACAGCCACGAGTCTAACAAACAAAATGCTCTGCCTGGTTCACTCAATAAATACTTAACCACAGCGATTTTCAAAAAATATAATTCACTCATAAATAAATGAGATTAGAAATGACATCGGTGATCGAGTCTTTTGGGCTTTGGCCTGTGCAGTGGGAAATCAACAGAGGGAAGTGTAAGGCTGATTATAAAGTTGTTTTCTAACGTTTCCAGACACTAATGAGTGAACCAGGCAGAGCGTTTTGTTTGTTAGACTCGTGGCTGTTGTAAAATGGGTTAAAGTGGTGTTAAGCTTCTTCAGTGTGAAGCAAATTGGTGTTTTACGTGGAAGTTCAGAACTTGCCCCCATCACTACACTAGTTTGTTTCCTTGACAGACTCACTGCCACAGTGAGATCTCCACCGAGGAAACACTGATCTGTGCCGTTTTTTGGCTTCTGACAGAATTCGACCTCCTCTAGTAACGAACTTTAGCTTCAAACGTGCCGGAGTTCAACTTTAACCTGCAGATAGGAGGGACATACAAGTTTTTCCTCATTCTCAGTTTATGAACAGGCCTCATGTGAAAGCTCAGAACCTCTAGAGTTCCCTCACTGAGCTGCAGAGGCTGCACTAGCACTGTTTAATCGTTGACTGCAGATGCTGGGGTTTAGGTAGTGACCATTCAGAACAGAGAGAGGCTTTTTCGGTTTAAACCAGCTGCATTTCAGCACTGAAACTGGCAACACAAATGAGACCTTCATCTGAAACTGTATTTTTTGATTGGGTATTTGTCTTGAGAACCTAAAAGAACTTGGTCACATCCAAAGTTTTTGTAATTAGAAATAAATAAGCATTGTTATCAGTAAAAGTTATATTTGATTTGAACTTGTTTATCTCATCTGGAGTACAGTTAAGTCATGTTTTTTTTAATTTAAAATCTAAATCTTACATATGGTTCCTTTAATAATAATAATATAACACTATCACATTTGAGTACATTACAAAAAAACAAAGAAAACCCATCTCACGTTTTTAAAAAAAAGTTGAAAATGAGTTGAAATGTCTTGAAAAACGACACAAAGGCATAAACTGCAGCCATTAAACTGCCATACACAGGGTTAATGGGCAAAAAAGCCTTCAGCTACTGTAAACAATCCACCAAAAGCTAAAAAACTGGACTGCATTTGAAACAGCATCGCATTAGGTTTATATTGCACAGAGCCAGCAGGTTAATTAATATTGTTTATGTGACATACTTACGACCACTGTTAATTTTCTGCATACACAGAAACAAAAATCAAGCAACTTTGACAATAAACGTTACTTTAGACAAGCATTTTCACCCACGGATTCACTCTTTCAAAATCTCATCTCTCACATAAAAGTGCAGAGAAGCAGAGTCTATAATGTTGTAGTAAAGTTGGACCAAGTGCTGACTGGCCCAAAGTGGAGGAGTCATTTAGTCTCATTCAGATGCTGCGTATAATAGACCTGAGCATGGGGTCCGTATACAGGAGGTGCTCAACAGTGCAAAGCAAAGATATTTAGGATAGTGCCACGGTAAAGAAAAGTACCACTATACACAACCAGTCAAAGGTGTGGACACAGTTTCATGTATGTTTCTTTCTCATTTTCATGACTATGCATCAAAACTAAGGTTCAATGACTGTGACATGTAGTGAGACTGAGAGGAACGGGCAGAAGACCCTTTTCCAGTTCCTCAACCGGTCTGAGGAGGAGATCCAGTCTGCACCAGTGGACCTACAACAGCCTGATGTGGTTACAGAAGAAGTCACAGCTTATGTTCTTCAAGAAGAACCATCTAAAACGTCGCAGGAACATGGACAGAAGCCACAGGGGACACGCTCCACCTTCTGTCTCCTGATGTCCTTAGTTTAGTTTAGTTTATTTGATTTATTTGACAGGGACAATGTTGATATTCTTCATATGTTGATGGTAATGGATGTGATTCAGAACAAACACAGCTGATTCCTGAGTCCGACTGTGCCTGAAGAGGATCAGAGCAGCTCTTCACCAGCTCTAAGTGCCTCTGCACAGGAGCCAGAGGACGAGAGGAACGTGAGCTCAGCAGAACAAACCCTGCATCAACAAACACATGAAGTGTCCACCGTTTGAAAACCATCACGGAGACGAGGAACTCGCCTGCACCCCCCTGTGGACATGCAGCGCCACATCCTTACAGAGGCTGGTTTCAGGAAAATATTAATAATGGCAAAGATCCTCAGTCATGACCACAGGCAGATGGTGTGGAGTTACAGAGAAAGATCCAGGAACACCTCACTGTTGATGGTGATGGTGATATCAGCTTTAAGACAAAAAATCGGCAAAAGAGCAGCCAAACATCTCAAAGTGGAGTATGGCTCCTCTTACGTTTGTGCACAAGATACTGCACCTTCCCAAGCAGCTGTTGTGAACCATCTCAACACTGAGCCCCACGCCCCAAATCCGCCCTGTCACACTTCTCCAGACTGAGGAGGAGGTTTCAGTCGACCATCATCTGATCAGAAGACGCATTTAGAAACATTTCAATACAAAGAATTTTTCTGTTGAAATGTGGTAAAATGCATAAACTTGTTAAAAAAAAAGTAAACAATGCACAGCAAATATCATGTTTCCTCTTGTTTGTCTTAAATATATTTACTACAGTGATGTTGCTGATCATTAAGACGCTCTAATGAGCAAAGTGAGGAAAAGTCTTGAACTGCTACAGTTTGATATGAGCCACATGAACAGTTTTTCACTGTGGAACTCACATATTTGAGGAAATATTTCTACTGTAGCACTGCAGCATAAAAACATGTTCAACACAATTCATCTTCGATCTGTATAGTTTTATCACCACTTTGGACAAACAGGCTCCATACTGTACGTACCAGACTATTTAAGGCTTTGTTTACAGTGACTGATTAGAATATTACCCATTTCACTAAAACATACTGAACATCATTATATTTTAATACTAAAAAAGCCAAGTTTTTTAAAATAGTTTTTAAAAAATAATGGTGAAGTACAGTGATTGTGTTACAGCTGCTGCACTTTCTACATTATTGCACTTTACCTTCATAATTGATGTTTATCTTAACTGACTGTTGTTTTCTTCTTGTTTTTTATTACAAATTAGTTGATGGTTGTTTTCTGCTCTTGACGTGTGCTGCTGACCACTTGGCCTGGTCACCCTTGCAAATGGATCTCAATGGGTCTTTACCTGGTTAAATAAAAGGCTGAATAAATAAAAATAAAAATAAGTATCATTTTACTTCCTGATTTAACATGGTCACACTCAGAGATATTTCCATACCCGATACCTGCAGCTGTTACTGTTAACCAAATGTATCAGATCCTGTATTAAGTAAACCGAATACTTTAGCTTCTATAGAGCAGCATACTTCAGAAAAAGTAATGGACTAAAAGTATTTAAAGTTATTTTTAGAGTAGATGCAGAGAGAGGCACAACATAAGCACCAGGCTCTGGCTCAGACGTCCACCCACAGACGCACAGACTTCTACCAGACGTGGAGTTTCACACTCAGAACTGTACAGTAAACAGATTACAGCAATACTCGGTCAGATGAGTCAGTGCTTATTGTTGTGATGTGACGCTCTCACATCAGTGACAAAAACAGACAAAAGAAAGAGAAAAATAAGGTAGCGAGTCTTTGTACGCGGCTCCCCATTAGGCAGAGCTAATAACAGGCTGAGGTGCACGGGGAGGCACTTTTGCACAGATAACATGAATAAAAACATGCGGCGTGATTATTCTGAACTTTAAGAGTGGTTAAAACCGCAAGCGGTGACGAAGGGTTGTAATGAATCCATAGAAAAGGGACATTTCATAAGAGAAGAGCTGGTTTGAACAGGGTTGCAGATATTCAGAGAGTAAGCAGCTTTATTATGCTATTTTTTGTGCTATGCTATAATGTTTCATCATCACAGACGTAACTGCAGTTGTGTTTTGTTTCATTCACACGTTTAACACACAAATCCTGCATATTTAGGCAGAGTTTTTCTTTTTTTTCTTTCATTCGTGAAGTATAAAAAGACATTAAAAGTGTCAAACTATTTCAAACATACAAGAATGAATGAATGAAAAGGAGCGGAAAGAAGAGTTGTCTTTGGTTCTCTGCCCCTTTTTTCCCTTTGCCAGACACATCAACACCGATAATCGCTTTAAAACAGTTCAAATCAGCACATTTCATTTCAGTCACAATTATTACCATATTTTTAGGACCATAAGTCACACTTTTATTTAATGATTTGGGCGCGACTTATACTCAGGTGCGACTTATATATTAAAATATAATGTCACATGTTGGTTATTTTCACACTCACAGCTACGAGGGGGCACTGTAGGCTTGTGTGCCAGTACCTGCTGCTCCCATTACTCCTGCACCACTGAAAATGTAAAGTTTAAACACAAACTTATAAAGACAACTGAGAAAGACTGAACACAAATGCCCCCAAAAAGTAAAAAATAAAATCATATTCTGCAGATTACAAGCTGCAAGTGGTGAAATCTGCAGCTGAAAAGTGATCGAGCAGCAGAAAGAAAGTTTGGAGTGAGCGAGAAACTTGTAAGAGACTCATTAAAAGCAGAGGAAACTCGAACTGCAACAAAGAAAACAAAAAAAGCTGTTGCTGCTTCATGAGACACAAACGCCTCCATCGACGCCCCAAAAACTGCAGCAGACTTCCACCCCGAGGACGACAGTCAAAAACAATGCAACTTATATATGTTTTTTTTCTTCTTCATTATGGATTTTTTGGCTGGTGCGACTTATACTCCAGAAAATATGGTAACTTCAAACAGAAATCTTCACTTTTATGCACAACAACTTATTTCCTTTTTCTTCCACACACACTGCACTGGATTTAATGTGTTTTTTAAAAGCCGTCATTGTACTTGATCCTTTGATTTATTTGTCTAGACTAGGGTTTATAAGATTTATCTTCCTCCTGTTCCTTTTGTTCATGCAGCAAAGACAAGGCAAGTAATGCACTGGAAAAAAAAACTATATCTAGGTAAGTTAAAATGACTTAAATTAAGAACATTTTACTTGATTTGAGCAGATTCAACTTGACAAGTGAAATGATCTGCCAGTGGAATAAGTGTTTTTCTCTTAACTCAAGCAACATTTCATTTTATTTCTTATTTTAAGTGCAAAAAGTTGTTATTTTTCTTATTTTAAGTGTAGCCAGATGTATTTTCATGTTTTAAGTACAAAAATCTTACTGTACTGGCAGGTCATTTTACTTGTCAAGTGAAATTTACTCAAATCCTGGTAAAACTTTCTTAATTCAAGTCATTTTAGCTTGACTAGATTTTGTTTTTTGCAGTGTGGCAAATGTGGAATATGTATTTATGCTAATTGTCAATTGTTGTTTTCCTTTTTTTTGTTGTTATTGTTGTCATTCTCTTTAAGTTAATGCATGAGCAATAAATACTGTAAATAAATAACTGTAAATGTAGAAATGTCGACTCTTCCATAACTGAACTCCTTTCACAGTAACTCTTCGCTCCATAACTTTGCTTCTGAATCTGGGTTTTATAAACATGTCGGTTCCTTTTAAACTGTAGTGTTTTGTTCTCGTCAAACAGTCTGTGAATATTTACAGGAAACACTCTGTACTTTGCTTTACAGATGACCTTGAGGATACTTAAGTCAACAATATCACACATTTCCAACACAAATAATGGGTTGGAGGCTCACTATAATGATGTTAGTGATGATTCTCAAGTCTTTTCTGTAAAATAAATGATGCTGTAGGTGAGTTTTACATTTTAACCCCCACATTTCCACACATTACATCAGATATGGTGCAATTACACAATAAGGTTAATGAAGCTGCACTATTTAAAGAGTGAGAAACCATCACTTCATGACATCACAAGGTGGAACCATAGACCATATATATGATCAGCTAAAGCATTGCCAAACAGGAAGTGCTCCAGGAGGCTCTTCCGGCTCCTTCTCACCCGTTTTCCCATTGACTCACATTAGGATCTTCTCGCTCGTCTCTCTGGACCTGCTGCTGTGGCCTCGTCATTTTGTTCTTAAAATGTTTGTATGAACCCGCGACACAGGATCCTGATTTTTTCATTTTGCTGCTTTGTTCCTAAATCAAGATATGAACATAAATAACGGACCAATCAGACGCCTTCATTCCCCGAGGTCCCTCCCCCTAGCGTTAGCAACAGGTTTGATTGACAGCTCGTTTTGCTGCTAAGTAAGTTCCCTTCCCACTTTCCTGCCCCGACTGACTATTTTTGAAATAAAATGACAAAATATCTCAAACAGTTACAACAGCTAACGTTACTAGAATCTTAACTAGCATAATTTAACTAGCATAAAGTAAAGTGAATTTCGTTAAATTGCATCTCTATTGTTGTTCGTACATAACAGAACATAGAACATAAATCAATGACTTAAACTTACTATTTCAAGTTTGATGATAAAAGCTAAAAGTTTCCTCATTATTCTTAAGAATCACTGAAATCCAGCGGTTCGTGCAGGTGCAGAGTATCTCCGCTCTGAGGAGGGCGGCACATTTAACCACCTCACTCATGATTGGCTCTTGTGTTGCTATGATACTCGCGGTCGGATTTCCAAATATGGTCCTGGCTCCAGATTCGCTCCTGTAACTGTGCTATCGGGAGCCTCATCTGAGCGACGCTGACGCTGTGGAGACGTCACACTCACTTAGACACTCATATATACACTCTAAGGGTGGAACAGAGCATTTTGAGCTTTGGTGATGTACAGAATAATAATAAAGTATTATTCAAACATGTGCGAATGAAACAAAACATGACTCCGGGCGTGTTTTTGATGAGATACCAACATTTGGTTTGGTTTAAAGCTCACAAGAGTCCATTTTGGCAAAAAGAACAGAGGCCCAAAGTCGCTATAAAGTAGCAGACTTGGCAACTCCGGTACTGAACTGTATTCGCCGTCTCTTCGATGAAACGGGCTTTATCTGACGTACTTTTATGCCAGAGGTCGTACGATCAGGAAGTGCGTGTTAGCGTGGTAGTTATTGCTCGCTCTGGTCACTGAAAGTTATGGAAAGCGTTTATAAACTCATCACGGTGAATTATTAGATTGTATAAAGTAAGTAAGGTGTAAATTTGGACCATTACAAACGGTTTAAAATGAGCTGGTTCTGTTTTTCACGTTTTTAAGAGAGAAAAAAATCAAGTACAGCACTAAATGTTCAGGAAAACTAGAGAGATGTGGGTTTTCCTACTTATATTTTAAGATAACCAGTCCAAAAACACTATTCTTACATATCAGACGAGTCAGGCTCGATAGCATCATTTTAAAGCTTCTTCTATACTGGCCTTTTTTGGCTGCTTTCCCAATTTGTGCGATCGGGAGAAGTGTTTGTGTCTTTTTACTGAGAGTTTAGTTTGAAAGTCCTTTTTGGTGGAATAGAAAACCTTTTTTTAGTAAACAGTGACTCACTTGTGTTTAATGACACAGCGTTTTCAGTCAATGATGCGAATTTCAGTAAAACTCGATACTTGTTACTCTGCCAAGTCTTAAAAGGCCCATTTGACGCTATTTTCTGATCTCTGTTCTAATGTTTCGTCATCACAAACAGACCTGCGGATGTGTTTTGTTTCATTCACAGGTTTAACACACAAACCCTGGAGATTTAGGCCGAGTTCTTCTCTCAGACATTTGTGAAGCCATGTGGTAATACTGTGTTTTTAAATCAGTCGATCAAACTTTATTTATAGAGCGCTTTTCATACAAGAAATGCAACACAAAGCTCTTTACAGTGATTAAAAAAACAATCCCTGAGATTACTACCTGTGACATCGTTTTTACAACTAACTCTCTGGAATCTGGAGACTATACTAAAGATCTGGACTCTATACTATCCATCCATCCATCCATCTTCTCCCGCTTAATCCAGCTGGGTCGCGGGGGCAGCTTGCTGCCCAATACTCATAGCACCTGACCCCCCCTATGAACCCCTCTGCAGGTGGTGAGCCCACAGGAGGAACTATACTAATGCCCTGTAATCTGGAAACTATACTAACTAATCTGGAACATCATTTATCTGGAACCTGGAACACTAACTCTCTGGAATCTTCAACGGCAACTATCTGGAATCTGGAACTATACAAACTCTCTGGAACCTGGAACACTAACTATCTGGAATCAGGTACTACCTGTGACATAATTATCTTTTTTACAACTATCTGGAATCTGGAAACTTTACTAACTATCTGGAATCTGGAGACTATAGTATCTGGAACCTGGAACACTAACTATCTAGAATCTGGAAAACTATCTGGAATCTGGAAAACTAACTATCTGGAATCTGGAAGACTAACTATCTGGAATCTTCAACACCAACTATCTGGAATCTGGAGACTATACTAACTATCTGGAAATAAAACACTAACTATCTGGAACAGTATCTATCTGGAATCTAGAAACTATATAAACTCTCTGGAATCTGGAACACTAACTATGGAATCTGGAAACACTAACTATCTGGAATCTGGAAACACTAACTATCTGGAATCTGGAAACACTAACTATCTGGAATCTGGAAACACTAACTATCAGGAATCTGGAACACTATCTATCTGGAATCTAGAAACTATATAAACTCTCTGGAAATCTGGAACACTAACTCTGGAATCTGGAAACACTAACTATCTGGAATCTGGAAACACTAACTATCTGGAATCTGGAAACACTAACTATCTGGAATCTGGAACACTAACTATCTGGAATCTGGAAACACTAACTATCTGGAATCTGGAAACACTAACTATCTGGAATCTGGAAACACTAACTATCTGGAATCTGGAAACACTAACTATCTGGAATCTGGAAACACTAACTATCTGGAATCTGGAAACACTAACTATCTGGAATCTGGAAACACTAACTATCTGGAATCTGGAACACTAACTATCTGGAATCTGGAAACACTATCTATCAGGAATCTGGAAACACTATCTATCTGGAATCTGGAAACACTAACTATCTGGAATCTGGAAACACTAACTATCTGGAATCTGGAAACACTAACTATCTGGAATCTGGAAACACTAACTATCTGGAATCTGGAAACACTAACTATCTGGAATCTGGAAACACTAACTATCTGGAATCTGGAAACACTAACTATCTGGAATCTGGAAACACTAACTATCTGGAATCTGGAAACACTAACTATCTGGAATCTGGAAACACTAACTATCTGGAATCTGGAAACACTAACTATCTGGAATCTGGAAACACTAACTATCTGGAATCTGGAACACTAACTATCTGGAATCTTCAACACCAACTATCTGGAATCTGGAGACTATACTAACTATCTGGAAATAAAACACTAACTATCTGGAACACTATCTATCTGGAATCTAGAAACTATATAAACTCTCTGGAATCTGGAAACACTAACTATCTGGAATCTGGAAACACTAACTATCTGGAATCTGGAAACACTAACTATCTGGAATTTGGAAACACTAACTATCTGGAATTTGGAAACACTAACTATCTGGAATCTGGAAACTATATAAACTCTCTGGAATCTGGAACACTAACTATCTGGAATCTGGAAACACTAACTATCTGGAATCTGGAACACTATCTATCTGGAATCTAGAAACTATATAAACTATCTGGAATCTGTAAACACTAACTATCTGGAATCTGGAAACACTAACTATCTGGAATCTGGAAACACTAACTATCTGGAATCTGGAAACACTAACTATCTGGAATCTGGAAACACTAACTATCTGGAATCTGGAAACACTAACTATCTGGAATCTGGAACACTAAATATCTGGAATCTGGAAACACTAACTATCAGGAATCTGAAACACTAAATATCTGGAATCTGGAAACACTAACTATCTGGAATCTGGAAACACTAACTATCTGGAATCTGGAAACACTAACTATCTGGAATCTGGAAACACTAACTATCTGGAATCTGGAAACACTAACTATCTGGAATCTGGAAACACTAACTATCTGGAATCTGGAAACACTAACTATCAGGAATCTGGAACACTAACTATCTGGAATCTGGAACACTATCTATCTGGAATCTGGAAACACTAACTATCTGGAATCTGAAACACTAAATATCTGGAATCTGGAAACACTAACTATCTGGAATCTGGAAACACTAACTATCTGGAATCTGGAAACACTAACTATCTGGAATCTGGAAACACTAACTATCTGGAATCTGGAAACACTAACTATCTGGAATCTGGAAACACTAACTATCTGGAATCTGGAAACACTAACTATCAGGAATCTGGAAACACTAACTATCAGGAATCTGGAAACACTAACTATCTGGAACCTGGAACACTAACTATCAAGAATCTGGAACGCTCACTATCTGGAATCTGGAAACACTAACTATCTGGAATCTGGAAACACTAACTATCTGGAATCTGGAAACACTAACTATCTGGAATCTGGAAACACTAACTATCTGGAATCTGGAAACACTAACTATCTGGAATCTGGAAACACTAACTATCTGGAATCTGGAACACTAACTATCTGGAATCTGGAAACACTAACTATCTGGAATCTGGAACACTAACTATCTGGAATCTGGAACACTAACTATCTAGAAACTGGAACGCTAACTATCTGGAATCTGGAAACGCTAACTATCTGGAATCTGGAAACACTAACTATCTGGAATCTGGAAACACTAACTCTCTAGAAACTGGAACGCTAACTCTCTGGAATCAGGTGGATCTTGAGATTACTACCTGTGACATAACTATATTTTGCACAACTATCTGGAATCCTTCTGAAACTTCAGCACAAACAACAGCAACACAGTCCCATCATGTACCCTACAGGGAAAGTCCTGGGGAGACATCCAGATTCGCTCAATCCTTATTTATTTATTCGTTTATTTGGTTGGGACAATGCAGGTTAATGAACAGACATGACAAAATGCATGAATGTAAACACGCCGGGTTGTAGCCACAAGGGTCATGGTCACAGGGGTCAAAAATACATCAGGAACAACAGTAAAATTCACATTAAACAATAATCAATCAATCATATTTACAATTTTCCAGACTCACCAACCGCACAATCATACAGAAAACCACATAATCCATAGTCACTTTTACGCAAAACTCCATTAACATTCACTGCGTCCACACTCCAGTCAGTCTTAAAAGGTCCATAAGAGACACGCAGTATAAATAAACATAGCAAGGCATCTAGAGTGAGTATTGAGCGACCAAGTTATCAAATCCATAGTTAATTTGGGTTCGGAGAGCAGAGCGGAGAGTCTCTCAAAGCACAAAGACACTAGACAAGACGAGACATCGACAGCGAGACAAAGCAGGAAGATAAGACAGAGCAGGAGAGGAGAGAAACGCATCCGCCCTCGACAAGAAGCAGAGAGAAAAAGCCAAACTCCAAGTATGTATGGCCTTGAATTGCTCATCTCTACTGAAATAAAAGCAAGACGTAGCTGCCAACTTGAAAACAACCACTTCGTGACATCCCCAGCGTTGATAATCCAGCTGCAACTGGATCTGCGTCTCTGTACACTCCGCATTTCAGCTCCAGAGTGCGAACCTACCCACAGTCCTCCTCATTAACCTGTTTACCCACACCTCCGCTTCTCCCCGGACTCCCGAGTATTTAGTCCAGTCTAAAGCTCATAAAGAGCAGCTGTGCACATCTCCATTAACGACCTGTTTACGGAGGCCGTTCGCTTTCATTAGAGGCTGAAACCGGCGCTACCAAGAAAGAGCGAAAAAAAAGGCAGTTACCGAGAATTTGAGTTTACAATTATAATTTCTATGCAGGAGTCGGAGCCTTCGTTCTGTGCGCGATAAATCAAACAATTCTGTAACACAAAATCCTGTTGTTTAACAAAAAGTAACGCTATATCCTGAGCTTCTTATTGCTCTACCACAGTAATAAACAAATACAGTAGTTTAATTTACACGTTATAGACCCTTTTAGCAACAGAAATACGGCAGAACTCAGCAGTTTGTCAAAGGATTATCGTCAAAAGATCGCGAATATTTCCTCAGCAAGCTGATTTTGACAAATGTCCGACTGCCACAAAGCAAAAAACAAAATCTAGTCAAGTTAAAATCACTTGAATTAAGAAAGTTTTGCCATGATTTGTGTAAATTTCACTTGACAAGCCAGTGAAATAAGACTTTTCTTGCTTAAAATATGAAAATATATCTTGCCACACTTAAAATAATAGAAACAACAACTTTTTGGACTTAAAATAAGAAACAAACACTCAAAAAACAAAACACTCTTATTCCACTGGAAGATAATTTTTCTTGTGAAGTTGAATCAACTCAAATAGATTTATTTATTTATTTTCCAGTGCAGATCCTTGTGCGATCAGTGAGGAAAACTTTAAAACTTTAGTCCGCAGGTAGAATATTGATTCTGACGACCACACACCGAACAACCAGACATTTTGCTGCTGGAAATGTTTTTATTTCCGTCTTCTTCTGTCCGTGTTCAGTCTGAATGAATCGGAATGAACCGGGAACAATGAAACTTCTGTGATCACATCTGGTCTAAAAGGGTCTATACTTTGAGTGTTTCAGACCAGTAGAGACGATGGAAAGACCTTCCAGAAAGTCTAAAAAAGTCAAAAAGAAGAAAAAAGAAGAGAGGAAAACTCCCAACAAGAAGTGCGAGAGCTCAGAAAACTCCTCAGATGGAAGAAAGGAAACAGCTACAGGAAGAAGAGATGGAGCACATGAAAGACTGTGGAAATACAAGAGGGCTCAAGAGAAGAGGAAAAACATTAAAGGCTGCAAAAGAATGAGACATCAAACGAAATACAAAGACACCGAGATAAAGGCCTTTAATAAGCAGCCGTCTGAACAGAAACAGCTGAATTCAGATAAGAAATCCAAAGAGTGGGTCCTGGACAAACTGTCCCTGCAAAGTGAACGATCTGAACCCTCTGACGCTCTCGGGACCCTTTGTGTTCATTTTACAAACTTATTATTTTTAATTATTGGGAAAAAAAAGGTTATGTTGTAGTTAGAGCTCTGAAACTTTCCAGATAATGTTATTTTTGATCAAATTTCAGCTCTCACCTCACACCTCCCATCTCTGTGCTGCAATTTTTTGCCCCATTGACTTCCATTATAAACTCACTTTTTCAGCTGCTGTAATAAAGACATTATATAATGTGAACCATCTCAACCTCAGCTTCTTGCTTGAGAATAGAGTAATTTGACATTTTTTATGTTTTTGGTATCTAAAAAATGGTGACTTTTGCATCTAAAATGGCCCATATCTTAAAATATGTTTTAAGTTTGATGATTTCTTGACATGTTTGGACAGAAGACAAGTAGACAAAAGATTTGAGCCGCTGAAAGTATAAAAAAATGTTAATTCAGATCCAATTCAGGCTTTTATTTTGGAAAATTTTGCATTTTTAATGTTTTTGGTATCTAAAAAAATGGTGACTTCTGCATCTAAAATGGCCCATATCTAAACACATTTTTAAAGTTTGATGATTTCTTTAGACACAAGACAAGTAGACAAAAGATTTGAGCCACTGAAAGTATAAAAAAAGTTGATTCAGTCTTATTTTATATCACTTTTATGTAGCGGGAACAGTTTGTGCCACAACGGCAACGAGTGTGATGCTTTTTTAAAAAAAAATCACAATAACTCAAAACACAAAAATGCACCAAAATCAATGTTGTTATAAATTACTGACATATGTAAGGGTCTAATAACATCAACTCAAACCATTCACTTCAGGCTTTTATTTTTGAAAATTTTGCATTTTTTATGTTTTTGGTGTCTTAAAAAATTGTGACTTTTGCACTTAAGATAGATAGAGATAGATAGATAGAACTTTATTAATCCCGAAGGAAATTCATTGTGATGATCAGCTGCTTCACACATACATTAAAACCATTCCTACAATAAAATATATGATGCAATATAATATTATTATATTAATATATAATATTAATATATTTAAAAAAAAATGTTAATTCAGATCCAATTCAGGCTTTTATTTTTGAAAATTTTGCATTTTTTATGTTTTTGGTGTCTAAAAGAATTGTGACTTTTGCACTTAAAATGGCTCATATCTAAACATATGTTTGACAGTTTGATGATTTCTTTGGACAGAAGACAAGTAGACAAAAGATTTGAGCCACTGAAGGTATAAAAAATGTTAATTCAGTCTTATTTTATCGCACTTTTATGTAGCGGGGGCCGAGTGTGAGCAAAAATATTGGAGTGTCAGAGGGTTTAGACAAACACCTGGTGGGATGGTACAGCAAAAGTAATTTCAGTCATTAGACCTCGAAGGGGCTTCATGAGTTAATAATCGTCTCTACAAGTAAAATACATGAGGTAATGTTCAACTCAATATCGTGCACCTGAGTTGTGTTAATGTTCAATATAAAATCACACAAATTGGTGGATAAATTCTGTTCTTTTGAAGGTTCAAACGCAGTTCAACAAAATAAATAATTGCTCAAATATGCTCGCGGCCTCTGGAAGCCTCCAGTGTGATTTGGTACATTTGTTTTGCTTTTATTTCCACACTGACCTTTTCCTTTTCGACACAAACGTATTAAGTTCTTATTCTTTCCGACAGCTCCACACTTGAAATGCCCTCAGTGACGCCGCGGATATTCTGAACCAGCGACCACCGAGAACACAGCGTAAAGCATGAAGATGTGGTCTCAGGAGAGGAGGAGGAGGAGGAGGAGGAAGAGGAGGAGGAGGAGGAGGAAGAGGATAAGTATTCATATGTAACAGGTCTGGATGCAGTGTGACAGGGGAGGAAAAGGAGGAGGAAGAGGAGGAGGAGGAGGAGGAGATGTAAATGGAGAAGGAGGAGGAGGAGGAGGAGGAGGAGGAGAAGAAGGAGGAGGAGGGAGAGGAGGAGAAGAAGGAGGAGGGGAGATAGAGGAAGAGAAGGAGGAGAAGGAGGAAAAGGAGGAGAAGGAGGAAAAGGAGGAGGAGTAGGAGGGAGAGGAAAAGGAGGAGAAGGAGGAGGAAGAGGGGGAGAGAGAGGAAGAGGAGGAGGAGAAGGAGGAAAAGTAGGAGGAGGAGGAAAAGGAGGAGGAGAAAGTATTCATATGTAACAGGTCTGGATGCAGTGTGACAGGGGAGGAAAAGGAGGAGGAAGAGGAGGAGGAGGAGGAGGAGATGTAAATGGAGAAGGAGGAGGAGGAGGAGGAGAAGAAGGAGGAGGAAGGAGAGGTGGAGTAGAAAAAGAAGGAGGAGGGAGCGGAGGAGGAGGACAAGGAGGAGAAGGAGGAGGAGGAAGAGGGGGAGAGAGAGAGGAAGAGGAGGAAGAGGAAGAGGAGGAGGAGGAGGGAGAGGAGGAGAAGAAGGAGGAGAAGGAGGAAAAGGAGGAGAAGGAGGAAAAGGAGGAGGAGTAGGAGGGAGAGGAAAAGGAGGAGAAGGAGGAAAAGGAGGAGGAGGAGAAGGAGGAGGAAGAGGGGGAGAGAGAGGAAGAGGAGGAGGAGAAGGAGGAAAAGTAGGAGGAGGAGGAAAAGGAGGAGGAGAAAGTATTCATATGTAACAGGTCTGGATGCAGTGTGACAATGGAGGAAAAGGAGGAGGAAGAGGAGAAGAAATGGGAGGAGATGGAGAAGGAGCAGAAGGAAGAGGAGGAAGAAGAGGAGGAGGAAGAGAAGAAGTATTCATATTAACAGGTCTGGATGCAGTGTGACGGGGACAAAGAGAAGGAGGAAGAGGAGAAGAAACAGGAGGAGAAGGAAGAGGAGGTGGGAGAGGAATGGAGTGGAGGACAGAGGGATAGGAAGAGAAAGAAAAGGAGAAGAAAGAGGAGAAGGACGGAGAAAAGGAGGGTGAGAAAGAAGAGGAGCGGAGATGAGGAGGAAAAAGAGGAAGAGGAGAAGGAAGAGGAAAAGAAAGAAGATAAGAACAAGGAGGAGGAGGAAGAAGAAGAGGAGGAGGAGGGAAGGGAGGAGGAGGAAGAGGAAAGGGGAGGAAAATTAGGAGGAGGAGGGTAAGGTGGAAGAGGAAAAGTACTCTCATGTAATAGGTCAGGAAGCAGTGTGACAGGGGAGGAAAAGAAGGCAGAGGAGGAGGAAGAGGAGGAGGAAGGAGGGAGAGGAGGAAGAGAAAAAAGGAGTAGGAGGGAAAGGAGGAAGAGAAGGACTCATATGTAGCAGGCCTGGGTGCAGTGTGACAGGGGAGAAAGAGGAGGAAGAAGAGGAGGGAGAGGAGAAGGAGGAGGGAGTGGAGGAAGAGGAGGCAGAGGAGGAGGTGGGAGAGGAGGAGGAGGAGGGAAAGGAGGAGAAAGTGGAGGAAGAGGAGGCAGAGGAGGAGGGAGAGGAGGAAGAGGAGAAGTGCTCATATGTAGCAGGTCTGGGGGCAGTGTGACAGGGGAGGAAGAGGAGGAAGAAGAGGAGGGAGAAGAGAAGGAGGAGGGAAAGAAGGGAGTGGAGGAAGAGGAGGAGGAGGGAGAGGAGAAGGAGGAGGGAAAGGAGGGAGTGGAGGAAGAGGAGGAGGGAGAGGAGAAGGAGGAGGGAAAGGAGGGAGCGGAGGAGGTGGGAGAGGAGGAGGAAGAAGAGGAGGGAGAGGAGAAGGAGGAGGGAAAGAAGGGAGTGGAGGAAGAGGAGGAGGAGGGAGAGGAGAAGGAGGAGGGAAAGGAGGGAGTGGAGGAAGAGGAGGAGGGAGAGGAGAAGGAGGAGGGAGCGGAGGAAGAGGAGGCAGAGGAGGAGGTGGGAGAGGAGGAGGAAGAAGAGGAGGGAGAGGAGAAGGAGGAGGGAGTGGAGGAAGAGGAGGAGGAGGAAGAGGAGAAGTGCTCATATGTAGCAGGTCTGGGGGCAGTGTGGCAGGGGAGTCGTCTGGTGGGACAGAAACACCTCGGCTCCATTAACAGCGTCTCACTGGTTGTTCACACCTGACGAACGAGGCAGAGGAGCCACAGTCGGGGCTGCAGCACTTAGGAACAAAACAACTGTAAATAAAACGTCTGAACAGGAGTCTGAGCGCTGTCTGCCGGAATGTTCCTCAAACTGTGGCACAAAAACAAACCGTAAGCCCAAATAAATAAACAAAACACTGCTCCAGGCCTGTTTCTAATAAGGAAACAACATTATAACATAGATCAGAAAATAGTGCAATATGGTCCCTTTATCTGTTTCAAATATAGACTTTACTTTCGATCACGATCACGTTCATTTTTAATCGACAAACTAAATGTAGGTTGCGTTTACTTGGACATCAGTGTCCCGGGTATGATCGGGTTTTTGAGTGTCCCGGTTTGGTCCTGGTGCATCTATACGGAGTGTCCCGGTTACTGCAACAGTCGAGTGTCCAAAAGACAAACACTTTTCAGTCTTTTCATCACAACAGAAGCCAAAATAAATAAAGTGACCGACAGAAATAAAGCGAAATGATGTTAAATAAAGAGCTGCACTAAACCTGCACACGTACGATCTCTGAAAACATGAACATCTCCAACGCGACAAACGCACAGAACAGACTCACCATCAGCAGAACATCCTCTGTCACAGGGAGAACACTCATATTCCACTGAGTCGAGTCCTTTAGTCCCACAGAAGCTGAAGCATCAGCACAAGGAAAGAGCTGCTTTTTTCAGCGTTTACAGTTTATGCAAATGAGCCATGTGGTTTTAAGTTTCATTTCTGTAAAACATAAACAAATGTTTAAAGCTGCATTAAACACATTCTGATCTCACACTGATGTGGCTGTAGTGCTGATGGTTTATATGTTGTTACATATGTTTTCTATACTAATAATAGTAATAATAATCATGATAATTTTAATATAAAAATGTTAATGATTAATGAAGATTGTTAATCCTCCCGACAATCGATAAAGAAAATTTAATCGAATGCCCATCCCATTCTTTACAGCAGCAAAAAAAAGTTAAGTAATTTTCTGGAGGTGGAACATCACCTGAGTGATCCTATGTAAATATAAAGTTAAAACCAAACTTCAGAACATTCTCCAACCAAAGTAACAACATTTCCATAGAAACAAGCCAAAGGAAGCCCTCCTTCAAGCTAAAGTCAGGTTTGTGGAGAAGCCCACTCACAGTTAGGATGGATGTTTTTCACACTCTACGATTCCAGACTTTTCTAGTCAGGCTGGCGCCACCTAGTGCCTCAGCTCAATTTAATTTCTCTCCAGAGACTAGTCAGGAACCAGAAACACTCAGCGGTTTGCAAGAACCCCAGAAGGAAGCGCTGTGCTGGCCAGAACCAACCCGAGTTGCAATAGCAGATTGCAGACACCATCCTCCTTTGGACTTCCTTTGTCTTCACATGTCTTTAACTTCACATGTTTTATCGTACCTTCAATTCACAAGTTCACCTCACAGAAACGACAATGCTGACAGACATGTTCACTCTGCTTTGTTTGCTGTTGTGTTGGTAATTACCTGGACACCACTGAACGTTCCGGCGCATTACAGACGTCACCACTTGACAGCAGCGACTGATTAAATTAAAAAAAGTCCCCGCCTACCGCAAACGAATCCTAATGCTGCGAGATCAGACGGTTTCCACGAAGTGAAACTGGCTCATGAATCAGGCTAAGACCCTTGTGGATTTTAACAGAATGTACCAGTAAACAGGACTGGCAGCTCAGGCAACGATCTTGTACTTTTATCGTTTAAAAATACTCGTAGATCTAACTTGTCCTTGAGCCGATGGTGTCACTTTCTTGTCTCCTCAGTAAAAGCCATAACGCAGAGAGAGAGAGAGCACTAATGAAAAGCTGCTCTTATATAATCAGCGGCCTCTGCGTTCCTAATATCTGCAAACTGCATGAGACACATAAACAAACCATAATCACTTCGTCACTTTCACAGTTTTAGCGCCAGGACTAAATCTGTCTGGCAGTTTGGACGAGCGCTTCCATTAAGTTTTTAACCGTCCGGGCGATTACATTTAGAGCAGAGACAGGGGTCCAGTTGGCAGCTCCCAGATCCGCAGAGACGCCCCCAACACCTCTGATGCATTATGGGATGTCCTGTTTCATTTTCACACCTGTCAAACAGCTGACAACAACGGGCCGGACACATTCTCAGTCTTCTGCTTCTGTCAGTGCCTTTTAGAGCTCTCGCTTTTACGTCTTTACCTTTATATCAAGAAGAATCTGTGGCCAAGGGTTTAGGCTGTGACACTTGGTTAACAATAGGTTTAGATATTGAGTAAAATGTGATACTAAATATGTTTTTTTGGGCAATTTAAAAATCCAATTATGCTTTAGATGTTTTAAAGGTGAATTGTGTAATATTTCTGGTGATGGGTCCATCTAACCCAAAGCTGGGTAATGACCGAAAGAACGAGATCACGGATACAAGCAGCCGAAATGAGTTTCCTCCGCAGAGCGGCCGGGAGCTCCCTTAGAGATAGGGTGAGGAGCTCGGTCACACGGGAGGAGCTCGGAGTAGAGTCACTTCTCCTCCACATCGAGAGGAGCCAGCTGAGGGGAGGGCATCTGGTCCGGATGCCTCCTGGACGCCTCCCTCGGGAGGTGTTCTAGGCATGTCCCACCGGTAGGAGGCCCCGGGGAAGACCCAGGACACGCTGGAGGGACTATGTCTCTCGGCTGGCCTGGGAACGCCTCGGGGTCCATCCGGAGGAGCTGGAGGAAGTGGCTGGGGAGAGGGAAACTTGGGAGCCCCTGCTTAGACTGCTGCCCCCGCGACCCGGCCCCGGATAAGTGGAAGAAGATAGATGGATGGGTCCATCTCACACTTTTCTCCATGGAGATGTTATTGCTTTGTCCAGATTGTTTCACAGTATTAAACCTTTCTATCTTCATGGAGTCCAAACAAAACAAACCAAGTTACATTTAAATTTAGATCTGTGGAGAGGCGGCCCCACTTACAGTCAGAAAGTTTTTGTAGGTATTTGTGAGCAATAAAACCACTAGTTTAATGTGGACTAAGCGAGTGTGACGTCACTCACAGCGTTCAGCTCCACTCAGTTCTCCGCTCCATATTTGGAAATCCGACCGCGAGTATCATAGCAACCACAAGAGCCAATCATGATTTAGGTCGTTAAATGTGCCGCCCTCCTCATGGCAGAGCGGCGATACGCTACTTTGGACCATTCTGCACGGACCGCGATTAATCTTTTATCATCAAACTTTAAACAGTAAGTTTAAGTCACTGATTTATGTTCTATGTTCTGTTACGTGTGAACAACAACAGAGTCGCCATTGAACGAAATTCACTTTACTTTATGCTAGTTAAGTTATGTTAAGATTCTAGTAAGGTTAGCTATTGTAATTGTTTGAGAGATTTTGTCATTTTATTACAAAAATAGTCAATTGGGGCAGAAAATCGAGAAGGGAACTTGTCTGGCACGAGGCGGCTAATGCTTTAGCTATGTCCACTCATATATACAGTCTGTGGATTGAATGTTTAGGAGTTACCATTTTGACACAACGGACACATTAGCAAACACTTGAAAAACTTAACACTTTCACTTAGAATTCTCCCCATCCATTCTTATAATCATCTTCGTGAAGTGAAGTTTTGATGTGCTCAAACTTCCTCTTTGATCCCGATGCCCTTGAGTGAGTCATGATGGAGATTTGGCCCGAGCTCTGACACGAACTGTGAGTGATGCAGCTGCCATGTGTCAGACTGAGGAGGTCAAGGGCAAACGCCACATCGCACCGCTGCTAAATGACTCCGAAACTCCACCCGGCTCTATAGAACTTATGCACGCTGACGGGTTATGGCTGTGCTCACACTCGCTAAAGCATCACGTCAAAATCACTTCTACACTGGGACTAAACCTCAAACTAAACCAGGACTGAACCAAGATGTCTATATTAGGATTTATAATAGGCTCAAACCAGTATGGAAAGAACACTGGTCACGTTTACATGGTATTTTTTAATTCCAAAGTAACTGTTCTGAATTAAATTGTTCTGAATTAAATTGTTCTGAATAAAAATATTCTCCATTGAGTTTACATGGAAATAATAGTTTCGAATTGAGGTTTCCATGGAAAACACATTAAATCGCCTTTATTTAAAGTTGAACTCCGGCAAGTTTGAAGCTAAAGTCCGTTGCTAGAGGTGGTGAATTCTGTCAAAAGCCAAAAAAACGGCACAGATCAGTGTTTCCTCGGTGGAGATCTCACTGTGGCAGTGAGTCTGTCAAGGCAACAAACTAGTGTAGTGATGGGGGCAAGTTCTGAACTTCCACGTAAAACACCAATTTGCTTCACACTGAAGAAGCTTAACACCACTTTAACCCATCTGACAACAGCCACGAGTCTAACAAACAAAACGCTCTGCCTGGTTCACTCATTAGTGTCTGGAAACGTTAGAAAACAACTTTATAAGCACCTCACACTTCCCTCTGTTGATTTCCCACTGCACAGGCCAAAGCCCAAAAGACTCGATTGTCGACTCCAGCGGCGGCGAGAGGCTCGAGCCGCCAGAAGCAACAAGTGAAGATCGACTACTGACAGTGAAGAAGAAGAGAAAATGAAAGTTGTTGAAAGAAAATGGTTTGCGTTTTTCAAAAAATATAATTCACTTGTAAATAAATGGGATTAGAAATGACATCGGCGATTGAGTCTTTTGGGCTTTGGCCTGTGCAGTGGGAAATCAACAGAGGGAAGTGTGAGGTGCTTATAAAGTTGTTTTCTAACGTTTCCAGACACTAATGAGTGAACCAGGCAGAGCGTTTTTTTTGTTCGACTCGTGGCTGTTGTAAGATGGGTTAAAGTGTTTTACGTGGAAGTTCAGAACTTGCCCCCATCACTACATTAGTTTGTTGCCTTGACAGACTCACTGCCACAGTGAGATCTCCACCGAGGAAACACTGATCTGTGCCGTTTTTTGGCTTCTGACAGAATTCGACCACCTCTAGCAACGGACTTTAGCTTCAAACGTGCCGGAGTTCAACTTTAAAGCTCTGATATGAACGTGGCAGTCGTAGAGTAGGACATTACAGTGTATATGGTGAGGGGCCTATGCATTTTCAGAAGCGCAGGTGCACGGCTGAGGTCACTTCCCGGTCAGACTCACCTATTCTATGGATAATTCATACGCGCACTATTACACAAGCACTCAGTGAACCCGACTCTCCACACAATATATACGCCTACTGTTGTTTTATCACCTCCAGACTGTGCAGAACCCGTCACATTCAAACTGTCAATCAGGTAGAGCCTTGTTTACAATTTTTATATCCTTTTACACAAATCAAGATTCAGTTACTTAATATTTAACCTCCACTTTTCAAATTGAAATAAGAAAAAAAAATCTTAAAATCTTGAAATACTTATTGGGTTTATACTGGAAAGACACTATCCAGTCTACTCAAATGTTTTAAAATGACAAGATTCTGGAGGGTGTGCTACATGTTTGTCTCCATGGAGATGTTATAATGTTTCGCCTGGATGTAATGTTCCACAGTACAGCTTTACATGTATATATCTCCTCTTACCATGTCAGCACACTCGCCCCCTCCAGCTTCATCTCCCCCAGGGTCACTGAATGTACCCTGTCCATTCCCTCCATCCAAACAATAATTACACCTGATACATAACTTTATATTATTTACATCGCACCTGTTCATATATTTCTCTTGCTCATTTATATGTGTCATACATATTTATACTTTCTTCAGCACACCTGGTATACTTGCTCAGAGTATATTCTAGTTTTTCATGTGAACTGTATTATTGTTTACGATACATCTGTTTATACATCCCCCATGTATATGATACCCAAGTCCCACCTGTTCATGCTGCTGTGTTTATTTGTATAAATTCACTACAATCTACACTGGAATATACGGTATATTGTCTATTAGGGTTGGACGGTATCCAAATTCTGATACCGTTAAACCTTCTCAGCATTTTGCCGGGGTTTACGTTATTACTGTGACTAATTAAGAATTATTTTGTAGCTGCACCTAAACCGTTCAGCAGCTCCAGCAGGACGAATGTGTGGCTCTGACTCTGTGTTTCTCAATGTTAAAGTCGATCAAACTGGACTGAGCGCGTTTAGTCTCTTGTATCAGGTCCACAGTGAAACTAACAGGAGAACAGACCTGGATTTACTGGATTTACAGGCTGAACAGGGGAAACGTGAAGATTTAAAAAGTAAATTTCAATTTAGAAATGTCTTTGCAGCAGCGTCTTGTATCAATGGAGCCATAAGATGCTGTAAAGCTCCGCCCCCTCCACCTCCTGCTCTAAGCCCCGCCCCCTCCACCTCCTGCTCTAAGCCCCGCCCCCTCCACCTCCTGCTCTAAGATCCGCCCCCTCCTGCTCTAAGCTCCGCCCCCTCCACCTCCTGCTCTGTTTGGGCTCAGCCCGTTGGTCCGACAGCCCAATAGTCCCAAACTGGAGCAGTGAGTAGATCCTGTTAGTCCGAGCGTCACAGATGCAGGGAGGACTTTAACGAGCTGAGGAGAAACCGTTCGGACATTCAGAGTGTGGAGGGAATTCTCACTGGTTTAGAGCCACAAACACCAGAACAAGAAAATCTAAAACGTGACATTAGCGGAGAATAAATATATACAAGCCACAAGCACCGAGCACCAGGACTGAACCAGGACTAAACCAGGACTAAACCAGGACTAAACCAGGACTGAACCAGGACTGAACCAGGACTAAACCAGGACTAAACCAGGACTAAACCAGGACTGAACCAGGACTGAACCAGGACTGAACCAGGACTGAACCAGGAATGAACCAGGACATAGGATTAAATTGAATATACGACCACACATTCATTTGTGATGAACAAACAAATTTCAGTATCAATAAGTTATAATATTATATTAGGTCCTTATGTGCTGCAGATGTTTTAAATGACGGTAATGAAACTGATACTGTTGCTACTTTTTGATACCTCTGGATGCTTTAAGACTGTATTACTTGTTTCTATCGCACGTGCTGCTCCTTGCACTTCTGATTAGATACTAAACCATTTTGTTACCTTGTATTCATACTAATGCTGTCAAAAATATCGCGCTATTAACACGTTAACTCATAACAATTTTAACACATTTTGTGACTCAGTGGACTAGTTTTGCTGTGGCCACAACTGTGAAGTTAGAAAAACTACAGGACTGGCTGTAAAGGAAAGAAAACAATTTGTATGAAACTAAGAAGTCCCAGCTGGGGAGCCAGAGCACGGCACATCTGCACACGTCAATGCCCCCGCACGAGGAAAACACGAAACAAAGTCCGCTTCAAAACATATGGTGAATCTGCGACAAGGACCACGGACAGTGACACAAACACACAGAGGAGCGGCACCGCAGCAGAACTCACACGCGCCCCAACACACAATAGACGCCACAGGCCACCATGCAGCACCGTGCGACGACACCCTGTCCGCAGCCCGACAGGTGCGAATGCGGTCCACAGAACCCCAGGAAAACGCGCCCGAGCACTGCCCTGAAGTCCTACTGTGAGTGCGCCCCGAGTACAGCACGTGTTGGGGCGACAAACACAGTCGCACTAACTCACTGGACGTCCCTCAGTCATGAGAACTACCTCAGGTCACAGCACTTTATTTCACAAATGATTTGACTGTTCTGAAGAGAGAAGAGACACTTCACTCACACTGATGCCGAGCACAAAGTCTCACTGATGATTGTTCTGGTTTGCAATCAAAAACAAAACAAAAGACTGAAAATGATGATTCAAGGGACAACAAATGTGCGATTAATTTGTGATTAATCATGAGTTAACTATGACATAGATTAATCATGATTAAATATTTTAATGGATTGACAGCACTAATTTATACATGTGTGATGACAATAAAGTTGAATCAGAATCTAATCAATTACAGGTATTCTGTTGGACTACTTGAAAAATCCTTGGCCATGTGGCATCAGCTGCACGTCTATGAATACAGATAAGTTTAATGCCATACCGTGTAACCTTTTCTAATAGCCCGACCGCAATATCAGACACAGAACAGGCACGGATCCCCAGCTTTAGCCTTTATTTCCCGGTTTAAACAGTTTTCAGGTGCAGCAAAAAGGACTCGGAGCCGAACTGAAGTCTACTCCGGTCTCCGTGGCAACCTCCAGTGAGTCACCATGGCGATATGTGCCATTGCTCTCCAACCATAACAAACCCGAGCTCAATTAGCACTAAAAATACACGTGCATTCATTAAAACAGCATGGAAAATACATATGGACCAGATATATGTGTTGCTATGGTGATCTAGTTCTCATTCACAAACTATGACTTGGATATTGAGGATAAATACAAGGCAATAACTAAAAATCTCAACAACAAAAAAAAAAACTACATATAGCATTAATTCACAGTAATTGTCTCTGTAAGATGCAAATTTTAGCCTTTTTTTTCCACTTTTTAATCATTATCTGAAAAGTTTTTGCCCGAAAATTCCCCCCAAAAAGCAAAACAAACACACAAAAAAAAGCTACTCATGCCATTCAACACACACAAACAGGCGTAAACATGCAAACATACTTACATACAGCAACGATAGCACAGCTCCACTTGTTAGCTTGCCGATAATTCCCCGTCTATGGCCAACAGCTGTAGCGTTGCCGACCGGAGGAGGTTGAAATCACAGGCTGTCACCACTTGACATGAGCTCGGCGGTAACTCTCTCTCTCTTTCTCCATCTTTGTACAACTTCCTGTGTGTGGCCCGCTGTGTTGTTAGCGGCGAACAGAATCCATATTTTCTCAGCATGGGAAGCCTGTTTTAGCCCGGCTGGTTGCGCCTCGTCTAAACCACCCACCACCTCTCATTCAGACGGAGTGGCACAAAAGCGAGGGAACATGCGAGAAAGACTGCGGATCAGTCTTAGCAACTTTATTTAGTGCGTAGGGGCGATGTGGAGGTGCAAAAGGCTAACAGGAGGATATAGGCTGACAGTGTAAAGCTATGAGAAGTGTATACAGGGGTAGGGTTGCAAAATTTGGGAATTTTCGGGGAATTAACGGCATGCATTTTTTATCCCTCCATCACCTGCACGATAACTTCTATAATTCTGAAGAGGTAGAACTGCTTTTCTGAGCAACAACGACAAAAACAGACGACTGAGAGCAACATTACAACAAAGGACGACAGGCAGTCAAGTCAGTTTGAGGAAATACGAGGTGGAGGATATTTGATATTTAAAGTAGAAATGAAAAACTAAAGTAGAATTTAAAAAATCTAGTGCTAGTTTACTTGCAAATTAGGCTTGCGCCATGTTAGCTTATGATGCTAGTTACTGGAAAAATGTGCTAGCACTAGCTTAATGGGAAACCAGATATGCTAAATGTAGCTTTCTATGGACTGGAAAGAATGGAGAATAGGCAAAAATAAGGCCTGAGAAACTAGAAATAACTAGAAATAAGGCTTTGAGTTTTTGAGACCGGAGTTTTTTTTTAAATTTTGAAGTGGGAACTGTAAGCAACATTTTAGCAAACTTTCACGTTTTGTTGTTCAATAAAAGAAAGAAGCATTGATAAAGTTCTTCTGACAAATAAATCAGAGTGTGTGTTAATTATCTCCTTTTTGCAATAATGCTGCTCATGACAAAATAAAATGTTAATAATTCCCCTAAATTTCTGTGCAAATTTGAAAATTCCCCAAATTCCCATACCAAAGTTTCCATGGGAATTGTATGGGAATTTTCCACCCCTTTGCAACCCTATACAGGGGCATGTATGTTTTCACTTGACTGTAGTTAGATTGGAATTTTAAATTAAAGGCATATTGCGAAACATTTCCGTGTTTGTTACAGGAGGAAGTAAACTGTCACAGAACTATCTGACACTGCTGGTTTCAGAGGACGTCAGTAAAAGCAGATGGGGTCAGGAAGTAAAAACAGACGCACAGAATCCCGTTTAACTCCACTGATTCTGCGCCAAAACGCATATTCTGTGCAGTCTGTGGTCGCTGCAAACGCTCGAATCGGGAGAAAGACAAATGTTTCTGTTTTTGTTTATTTTCGTGTACCAAAAGTGGTGTCTCACAAAGGAGTTAGTTTCAAAAAACGTACAGAAAAAAGACGACAAAAGTGGATCGACAATCTTATATCAGGTTATTCATCTTGTTTTCAGATTTATTATCTTCTTAGCCGCTCTGAGACTGCTTAAATCTAGTCTAGAGGTTGTTTATTTTAAGAGAACTCAAGTAAAGTAAAATGATGTTGCTGCGTGGACAGATGATTTCACTACTTTTAAGTCAATTTCTGATAGATTTGAGCGTTTATATCTTACATTTTGGTCAAGCGTTTTTGCCGAGTATGTATTGAGGATAATAAGTAAAATTTGATTAATTACCACAGTAAATGTATTATTTTGATTGCTGTTTTAAATTAAAGGCATATTGTGGAACATTTTAGGGTCTCTTATAGGAGGAAGTAAACTGTCACAAAATAATATTAAACTATGTATATATTCAGAGGGTATAAAATAAGGTTATGAGAAGTATAAACAGGGGCACGTGCTGTGTGTTTTCACATGATTTTAGTTGGATTGGTGTTTTAAATTAAAGGCATATTGCGGAATATTTTAGGGTTTGATGCAGGAGGAAATAAACTGTCACAAAACTATATGACAACAGTGTATTGCTGGTTTCAGATGACGTCACATTGCTGTAACCCAGTGCTGCGGGTCAGGAAGTAAAGACGGACGCACAGAGCCCCGTTTAACTGATTCTCCGTCAAAATGCCCAAATTCTGTGCAGTTTATGGTTGCCACGACCGCTCGAAACGGGAGGAAGACAAACGTTTTCTTCATGCACCAAAAGTGGTATCGAAGTTTCAAAAAATGTAAAGAAAAAGATGACGACAAAAGTGGATCGACAATCTCCAGCTTAAAAACAAGAGACGCTGAAACAGACGATGCTCGAGTTTGCAGCGACCACTTTGTAACAGGTAAGAATTACGTGATTTATTAATTAATATTTAAAAAGTTTTTTTTCTGACAATTATTTAGAAACAAGAGCATCGTAAGTGACGGTAAACTGTTGTTTTACAGGTCAGAACTTGTCACGCAAAAAGCTTTATGTGGTGCTAATTTTATGATCTTACTTGCCGTAATTTGGCATTTTCTACCTTTTTTAATCATTATTTTAGTTTATCCTGGTGCAGCGGCTGATTTTTTAAATTCTAAATAGTTGTACTTACAGGTTTTTAAAGTCTTTCAGTTGTCTCAGTGTGACACGAGGTCTGCAGCACCAGATCATTTATTATATCATCCAAAAAAATCCTCCAAATTGTAAGAAAAGTCCGACTTCTCCACATCGTTCGGGTCATAACCACACGCAGACCTGCTATTGTGAAAAATAAGTCTAAATATGACTTATTTTTCACAACATGTATTCAGGGGCACGTATGTTTTCACTTCATTGTAGTTAGAGTGGAGTTTTAAATTAAAGGCATATTGCGGAACATCTGGCAACAATACTACCCACGAACGTTGCATCGCTGCGTGTGTCATCAAAACAAGACGAAAAAAGGCAGCACGGAGGCGACTGTAGAAGGAGCAACGAGGATTCATCGTGTGAAGATTTAAAAGGTCCAGGACGAGGTCGCTGAGGAAGGGAATAAACTTCACATTTCTGTGCAAACTTTGCCCGCCGGCTTTCAAAAAGAAATTCCACACTTCAGTCACATGAATAGGAAACTTAAAATGACACACTGAACTGAAGCACCCGGCGAGTCTTTCCTTCCCAGGTATAAGTGAAAAGCTCGTACGAAAATCAAAAGTGAGTCAAGACAGATCCCTCCACCCAAATCCCACTGACTGTGAACTGTAGCGGCTCCGTTGTCTCTCAGCCGCAAATTTGATATGAAAATGAAAATTAACACAGTTTTAACATAGTTTCATTGTTAAAATGTCTCGGTTCTTTTGGGGTTTGGCGATGATATTGAAAAATAATCGCTCACAGCAACGTACTGAACCAAATTTGGGAATTAAACTCTATGCATGAATACACGCAAAAAAAACATATTACGGACATGGGGAATTTCTCACTGTTGGCCACCAGGGGCGCAAAGACTCCTTAAAAATCATTTAAAGGTGCACTATGTGTGCTGGACCCAGCTGGATTAAGCGGGAGAAGATGGATGGATGGATGGATGGGGATGTGTTGGCCTGGGAAATTTGAAGCACTAATGCGTGATCTTGGCCTGAATATAATACACTGTAAAGCATATGAAAAGTGTGGTTGGGGTTTATGATTATTAGGGTTAATGTGGGGCGTGGCGTTTGCACGGTGTGGAGTTTGCACGGCGTGATTTCCTGGGCATGGTGTTTGCGGGGTGCAGCATAGTCACACGCGAGGGCCGATCATCGCCGCTTGCAGCTATATTTATTATTATTATTGAATGTTTCTTATGGTGCGGCAGTAGCTGTTGTTTCAGCAACTGCTATTCGGCGCTATTAAATCTTTTTTTTAATTATTATGACAGAAAAGTAGCATATTTATAATTTTGTTAGCCTCCACAAAATACTGCAATAAATTTTGTACCGATTTTGTACTAGATGCACATGGTGAAAATATCATATATAGAGAGAATTGGATATTGTTACATCTCCACTATCACCACCAAAATGAAAACCACTGTAGCGTCTTGCATTTACATCACAGTATTGAAAAGTATTAAGTTTTATTGTATAATCATATAAGAAATACTACTACAAAAATACAATACCAGACCCACCGCAGGCTTTTGTCACTTGTCACTTGCATTAACCCGCTCCCCTCACGACGTCTGATCCAGCACGAGCTCAGTTCAGACGAGCCCCTTTTACATTTCATCCCCTTCAACGAGACGACAGTGAGAGCGACAGATGCAGACGCGGGGGTCAGAGGTCAGAACGGGAGGTGACGGCAGCCTGTTAGCTTCACTGCTACGAGCCGTCAATCAAAAGCGGAGAAGTGGAGGAGACAGCGGGGACCCCTGGGACGCTAAACACACCACCACGACCACAGAGGATAAAGAGGGACAGTGACTTATGACGAGATCACAGTGAAGATGCCGGCAGCCTGGGGACTATATACACTGTACACTATGTGACTGGTATAGGGTGACCAGATACTAGACCAACTTTATCTATAAAGCACTAAAAACTTTACAGGGGGCCAAAGTGCTGCACACAAACAGAGAAAAGACAAGGACAGTACAACATACAATACACTGTATATTTTGGGCCATAAATCACAATGTTTCCGACTCCGACTGGTGCGACTTATACTCAGGTGCGACTTATATATAAAAATGTTTGTTATTTTCACACTGACGACCACATGAGGGCGCTCTAGGCTTGTGTGCCAGTATTTGCTACGCCTATCGCGCTATTATTCCTGCACCACTGTCACTTCTCGCTCTACTGCGCACGTCTCCTGCAGAAAGAGCCGCTGTCCTGCTGCAAGAAGTGAAATCTGCAGCTGAAAATGGAAAGTGAGCAGCAGAAAGAAAGTTTGGAGTGAGCGAGAAACTTGTGTTTGATGGAGAAAAGTGGAGGAAACTCAAACTGCAAATTAAGAAAACCAAAAGCTCATTGCGGGGTAAAAGCTGGATTTATCTGGAGTTGGTGGAGTTGCTCAGAAGTGACACCGAGGATGAAGAATTCAGTGGATTTAGTGATTTGCAGTGAGATGGAGAGTTTGGTAAACTTGTTCTGTTGTTTCTGCTCTAGTTTTGTGAATAACTGTTCATATGTGACGTGAACAAACCAGACACATGTTCAGCCTGTTCTTCTCTGTTCTACTGTTATCACTATAACTCACCTTTAAGATGAAATGTCTGTTCCTGGTCTGATTTGATCAAATAAATGTCCCCAAAAAACACGATTTATTGTCCAGTGTGAATTTTTCGGACAAGTTAGAAGTCTTAAGATTGTGATTACCTCGGCAATGTATGTTTTAATAATAGGATTCTCTTCAAAATTCACTTAACGCTTCCAGAAGAATTGACAAAAAGACTAAAATATGATGAAAGATGAACTGACAAACTAATGCAAGGTTTGTAGAGGTCTAAACTAAAGGATTAGCAGTTTTTTTTGCAGAATATGAGGATATTTGGTTGTGTCAAAATTGTGATAAAAACTGATGCAAAAACTGTAGGCTTTGCTTTTCAAATTGCAATTTTGATTTGATAACGATTATTTGTAAAGCAGTGCCACTTTTCATTCATTTTCTCTGCACCGATTGTACGACTAGCAGCTCTAAACGTTGAAATACTTAGATGTGACGAACAATAATGAAACACTGTCTGATCAAAAGAGCAGCTGTTGCCAAGTTGTTGAGGTCCACTTGTGCCTGTCTCCGTATGTCAGGAGCATCTGCTGTGAAATGGTTTGTTTGGCGGTAAAATGTTTTTTCTGTTTTCGGGATATTGAGGGAAGGTTTTTATATAAACAACGCGTAACATGATCTGATGCGAGCAGCGGTGGGTAGTGCTCATTTAGTTTGGTGCACTTGAGTAATTTATAATAAACTTGTAATGCTTAAAAGGTCCTAGATTACGCAAAACTGACTCTTTGTGAGGTTTTAGCCGTGTTATAATGTTGTTCTCCTCAAAAACATCCCTGGAGCTGTAGTCCAAAGAGGTTCATTTGGTCTTCCGATAATTTATGTTATTAGGTTCTTTTCTCAGACCAAGAGTTTGTTTTCGTACCTGAGAGTTTCGACTGATCACTGTGACGTGTCCGGTCAGCTGAATTATACAGGTTTTGGCACCGTCTTCCTACCGGTGGAGGCAGGACGACAGCGCCATCTGCAGTCCGATTTCCTCAGGACAGCGAGCGGTGAGACCTGCTTGAAGTCAAACGCAAACCTGCACAAAAACTATGGCAATCGTTTGTGCTTCGTTTGTGCTGCACAAAGTTTTGTTTGCGCTGCTTTAGTTTTGGAGAAATGAACGATTCTTCTATAGGTCAAATTGGGGTCAGTCAGCGCCCAGGAAGCTTAAAAATGCTCTAAAATGTCCAAAATGAAGTCAGTCGTTTGTGTTTCGTTTGTGCTGCAAAAGGTTTTGTTTGTGCGATTCTGGTTCTTAAGATATTTGCAGTTTTATTTTCGGCCGATGACGTCATCCAGCCCCTCAAACTGTGAAATAGCCTCAAAACAGGCAGAAAATTATACAAAACGTTTTTGTTTTCATTTCATTTTCATTTGTAAGGTAAGGTAAGGTAAGGTTTATTTATATAGCGCTTTACACAGACACATGTCCCCAAAGCGCTTTACACACATTCACTCCATACCCGGTGGTGGTAAACTACTGTTATAGCCACAGTTGCCCTGGGGCAGACTGATGGAGCGCGGCTGCCAAGCCAAGCGGCGCCAACGGTCCCTCCGACCACCACCAAGACTCACTCACTCAACTTTCACACCTACAGTGCATGTTTTTTGGGTTGATGGGGAAACCGGAGTGCCCGGAGGAAACCCATCCAGACACGGGGAGAACATGCAAACTCCACACAGAAAGGCCCGGGCGACCCGGGATCGAACCCGCAACCATTTGTGTGAGTTTATTTCTAAAATTATTAATTATTATTTCTGTGGTAATTATAGGACGTCATTCATGATCAGCTGACGGCGGCGACTTTAGCAAAACTCCACAAAACTAGTGAAGATAAACGATCTGAGGCTGTGGAAAAGTCTGTATCAGTCTTTAGTTATTTGCTTTGATTCATATTTTATATAATAATTATTATATAAAATATGAATCAAAGCAAATGAATAAGACTGATGCATTTTCCAGGGCAGCAGTTTGTTCATTAAACACAAGCAGGTGAAAGAAAATATCAATATGCATTAAAAATCTATACACTTCATATTACTCAGAACTTAGAATAATATCCCAGCCATGTTTTAGAAAATAAAACTATTTTAAGGTTATTCTCGGTCGCACCACATGACATTTTACACTAAAAATGCTTCATATAAATGTTAAACACAGATTTATGCACCTGACACTGGAAATATCTGCAAAGTTCAATAGAAACTAATATTTTTTATATTTTTAAGTTTACCTTATACGTCATTGAATATACATCTACATTATAAAAGATACAAACTCTTACACCAGTGCCGTCTCAGTTTAGAAGCACGTCTATAGCAGCTTTTCAGGGGGATGACCAACGCTGCTGTTACTTGGTTTTCAGGCGACACATAAAACTAAACAAACTGGTGTCTTAAAAGTGCCTCGTAAGCTGGTGAACTTGTGGATGCAAACAGTTGATTAGCATTGGAACTCGAAGGAGCATCTCAAAGCATCATTTTAGGCTACGTTTAACCTCTGCAAACTTGATTTCTTATCATTTACAATAACAATAACAACAGCGCGGGATAGAATCTGCAGGGTTTGCGTGTTAAACATGTGCGAATGAAACAAATCACAACTCCAGGTCCGTTTTTAATGAAGAAACCTTATAACAAAGATTAGAAAATCACATAATACGGCCATTTTAACCCACCGTCCTTCTCCACCATGTTGAATATGAGCATTAACTGTGTATTAAACCATTTTCCATCCTTCTGTGAGTGCACTGGGGCTGTTCCTTCTGCCCCTGCCTCCCTCCTCCTGTTCACACGTTTATATTACACATCACACTGCTCTATACCATGACCCACGGCTGTTATCGAGGCGGAGATGTGACCAGGAAGGACGGAGCGATGATGACGCTCCCGATGTCCAGACTGGGCTGATTTATATCCGCACACTGTCAATAGTTTACGGTGATGAAAACGACGGTCACTCTGAAAGTCATGCGAGTTAAATCGGACTTTCGAATAATGTCACGACAGAAAAACTCCAAACTTGATTTCAATAGTAAGGCGTAGGCTCAATACTCAATACGGACTTCCAAACCACGATGGTATTGCTGGGTTTGCTCATGTGACCCTGACGAATGGACGACAGCGAGTACGAAAAAAGTTTGAACGGGCCGGCACAGACCCGCTATAGCGAAAAAATGAGTCTACATATAGATTATAACCCGTACGATGTGGAGAAGTCTGAGTTTTCATACAATTTGGAGGATTTTCCAGGCGTTGAGGCGATGGATTTAATAAATGAACTGGTGCTGCAGACCTCGTGTTACACTGAGCCAAAGGAGAAAAAAAAGCCTTTAAAAACCTGGAGGCTCCAACTATTTAGAATTAAAATCAGTCGCTGCACCAGGATAAACTAAAATAATGATTTAAAAAGGTATAAAACACCAAATTACAGCAATAAAATACTAAAATTAGCAACACACAAAGCTTTTTGCATCACAAGTTCGGACCTACAATGCAACAGTTTGCCGTCACTTACGACGCTCTTCTTTCTAAATAATTGTTAGTGTGTTATGTGTCAGGATACACCATGCAAAATGTTAAGGTTTTCTGACCAGTTATGCAGTTGCAGCACCTTAATATTTACACTTACATAATTCCGGCAATAACTCATCCTAAATAGGGTGTTTTTTGGGCCCTGAGATCAAACAGGGCCGAGTTGGGGTTGGTCTCTATCAACTTGTGATGGCCCAAGATATAAGAAACCAGGAAATAATAGTGAAAAAAGGTAGAAAAAAACATCCTGAGTAGTGGACCAAAAAAACTTTGAAAATATCTTGACCTGTTACAAAGTGGTCGCTGCAAACGCTACAGGAGCATCATCTGTTTCCGCGCCTCCTGTTTTTAGCCGGAGATTGTTGATCCACTTTTGTCATCTTTTTTTTTGTACGTTTTTTGAAACTAACTCTCTTGTGACATACCACTTTCAGTACACACAAAAAAATAAAACGTTTTGCTTTGTTGCAGTAAACAAAGACTGCACAGAATTTAGGCGTTTTGGGGGAGAGTCAGTGGAGGTAAACGGGGTTCAAGACAATGTAATTTTCAACATTAAATCGTAGTACTTTCTTTAATATTACCATGTGGTCTTATGTAATCCCTCTGTGGTCCAAGCAGGTTCCAGAGGGGTCCATGGGCTTATCTAAACTATGTGCTCTTATACCTGTTCTGATACAGCTCAAGATCATTCTAAAGCTTCACAAATGAGTTTCGATACTAGTTTTAGTGTCTGATTTTTGATACTTTTGGCAACCCTTATTGGTCTCACAACAAATACAAACACCGCAACAAATGCAAACGCCGCAACAAATGCAAACGCCGCAACAAATGCAAACAGCGCAACAAATGCAAACGCCGCAACAAATGCAAACGCCGCAACAAATGCAAACGCCGCAACAAATGCAAATGCCACAGCAAATACAAACGTAAACACTGCAACAAATGCAAACGGTGCAACAAATGCAAACAGTGCAACAAATGCAAACGCCGCAACAAATGCAAACGCCGCAACAAATGCAAACGCCGCAACAAATGCAAACGCCGCAACAAATGCAAACGCCGCAACAAATGCAAACGGCGCAACAAATGCAAACGCCGCAACAAATGCAAACGCCGCAACAAATGCAAACGCCGCAACAAATGCAAACGCCGCAACAAATGCAAACGCCGCAACAAATGCAAACACCGCAACAAATACAAACGCCGCAACAAATGCAAACGCCGCAACAAATGCAAACGCCACAACAAATGCAAACGCCGCAACAAATGCAAACGCCGCAACAAATGCAAACGCCGCAACAAATGCAAACGCCGCAACAAATGCAAACGCCGCAACAAATGCAAACGCCGCAACAAATGCAAACGCCACAACAAATACAAACGCCACAACAAATGCAAACGCCACAACAAATACAAACGCCACAACAAATACAAACGCAAACACTGCAACAAATACAAACGCCCCTACAAAACAAAAAGCCACAACACACTAAAGAAAGCCACAACAGAAGTGAACGTGGGACTCTATTTTCTGACGGACCAAGCGAGGAGGATCAAGCGGGAAATTATTTACAACGGTCAGACAGTGACATTGATCCTGGCCACAAAACAATAAATTACTTTTACTTATGTTTCCGATTTCTTCCTTTACTTTTCACATTCTTCTTCTTCAACTTTTCCCATTCACTTCCCACTTGATCCTCCTCGCTTGGTCCATCTAAAAATAGAGTCCCGCGGCCACTTCCGTTGTGGCTTTTTGTTGTGTTGTGGCATTTGTATTTGTTGCATCATTTGCATTTGTTGTGAGCCCTCGCAGCATCTGTAGATTTCAGATTTTACAGCTATTCAACCCAGAGTCCATCCTACAAACAGATATTTGCACAAGTAGATTATTATATTGACCTAAAACTAGTACTAGTACTAGCACTATTAGTACTACTAGTATTAATAGTGCTGCTGGCCCCATCTATAAATATTGGCAGTAGCAAACAATAGATTTTTTAAAACCTTGTGTCAAAAAGGCAACCTGAAACAACTGAATTATGCATGTATCAACATTCATTAAATCAATGTGGCTAAATAAGACATATTTAACTTATTTAAGGCTAAAATTAAACAGCTGATAGGTTTGAAAATGACACCTTTACAAATGCAATGAAACAAAACACCACTCCAGACAAAGAAATATCTACAAAAACAAAAAGTTATAATGTATTATGATAATTATGACAACAACTGGCATATATTAAAAGGCTCATTTTGAATCAGTGATGAATTGCGCACATTCACAATCATTTACTGTCTGTATCTTCACAAACTAAAGCTATTTCACACCCTTTAAACAAGCGTACACATCTCCTCCTCCTTTCCTCCTCCTTTCCCCCCAGAACAGAGCCACCTCCTGGGGCTTGTGCGCAGAGACAGTCCCTGAAGACCCACCAGTGTTCACACAATACGATGACAGTGAATGACAGAGCTGCTATAAGATGCAGGACATGTTTTTCCCCACATGGACTCGGTGTTGTCACGTCTCAGAGGAGCAGGACGAGGGCTCAAGCTCGTGTCAGTGAATCGCATCTAAGAGAAGCATATGGAAGTGATGGTGCGGTGGGGTATGAGCTATAAAAAGATATGAGAACAGTTATGGGGATAAGACCAAGACCTGAGGTGCTCCACATTTTGCTGTTTAATCTGTTTTTAAGTGTATTTTTAAAGGGCCCATGTTACAATATTTTCTGATCTGTGTTATAAAGTTGTTTCTTCGTCACAAACAGACCTGGAGTTGGGTTTTGTTTCATTCACACACAATTCCTGCATATTCAGGCTGGTTATTTTCTCTCATGCCATATGATGTGGTAATACAGGAAGTGCTCCACTGTGTTTTTAAAGTCCATACTCCACCGCCAGAATCATTCAGATACTTTCAGCCCTGGAATTGCCGATCTCTACTAAACTTAACGTAAAAGGAACTGTTGACGTGAAAACTACCGCTTCATCACAAGGTGGACCAGAGCGTTTCGAGTTTTTTGGGCTACGCCAGTGCTTCTTTGTTTTCATTTTATTTTATTCAGCCATATACAACTTGGTAGGATAAACAATATGACAATAGTATCATCTTGACCAAAAAGGTAATGGCAGAAGTAAAACTTACATATGATGCCAAACCTATTTACAAAAAGAAATAATGAACTTTCTCCAGTAAAGATAGTAAACATATATATATAAAACGTATTTCTCACCTTCCACGGTGGTTGGTCTCTCTCACCCTCATCAGCTCGGGTCCTCTACCAGAGGCCTGGGAGCTTGAGAGTTCTGCGCAGTATCTTTGCTGTTCCCAGTACTGCGCTTTTCTGGACTGAGATGTCTGTTGTCCTTCCTGGGATCTGCTGCAACCACTCCTCTAGTTTGGGGGTCACGGCCCCGAGTGCTCCGATCACCACAGGCACCACCGATGCTTTCACCTTCCAGGCCCTCTCCAGCTCTTCTTTGAGCCCCTGGTATTTCTCTAGTTTCTCGTGTTCCTTTTTCCTGACGTTGCCATCGCTCGGTATTGCAATGTCCACCACCACAGCTTGGTTCTCTCGCTTATCCAGAACCACGATGTCTGGTTGGTTCACCATCACCATTCTGTCAGTCTGTATTTGGAAGTCCCACAGGATCTTGGCTCATTCTCCACAACCTTTGGAGGTGTTTCCCACCTTGATCCTGGGGTTTCCAGCCCGTACTCTGCACAGATGTTTCTGTACACTATGCCCGCTACTTGGTTATGTCACTATGTCGCTCCCCCTTTATCTCGGAAATGGGCGATATATATATATATATATATATATATATATATATATATATATATATATATATATATATATATATATACATATATATACATATATATTCGCCCATGGAGAGAGCCTGGAAGGTGAAAGCATCGGTGGTGCCTGTGGTGATCGGAGCACTCGGGGCCGTGACCCCCAAACTAGAGGAGTGGTTGCAGCAGATCCCAGGAAGGACAACAGACATCTCAGTCCAGAAAAGCGCAGTACTGGGAACAGCAAAGATACTGCGCAGAACTCTCAAGCTCCCAGGCCTCTGGTAGAGGACCCGAGCTGATGAGGGTGAGAGAGACCAACCACCGTGGAAGGTGAGAAATGCGTTTTCGTTTTTTTTTTTTTTTTATATATACACATACACACACATATACATATATACATATATACATATATATATATATATATATACATATATATATATATATATATATATATATATACAGTGTAGACAAAATTATTTTATGAGGGGAAATAAAAAACATGAAAACAGAACAAATAAACCTAAAGTGTACACTAAAATCAATGCATATGTATATTATGGATTTATACCTATTTTTAAAGGCTACAATTGGCTTTGATTTTTTTATTTTATCATCAAGCTTGTTCTTAATTATTTTCTGTCATGCCCCCCGCCATTCCACAGAACCACTACCAAACATGGACAAATCGCACCCTGGCCTTCAGTCGCCAACATACGACTGGCAAATGGTTCAGTCGAGTCTCCAAAGTGACTCTCGAGACACATGCAGCAAAATGAATGCATTCGCTGTGGTATTGTTTCAATAAGCTTCTGCAATGTCACAAGATTTAATTCCATCCAGTGTTGCATTCATTTTTCACCAAGATCTTGCCTTGATGATGGCCGAGTTTGAGCCTTTTCCAGCACATCCCGAAGATTCTCACTGGGGTTAAGGTCTGGACTCTGTGGAGGCCGATCCATGTGTGGAAATGACGTCTCCTGATTCCTGAACCGCTCTTTCACAATCTGAGCCCGATGAATCCTGGTATTGACATCTTTATTTATTTATTCTTTATTTGATAGGGACAGTGCATATTAATGAACATCTGCAACATTGCAGTGTAAATATGACAGATTATAGCCATCCATCCATCTTCTCCCGCTTAATCCGGCTGGGTCGCGGGGCAGCATGCTGCCCAATACTCATAGCACCTGACCCCCCTATGAACCCCTCTGCAGGTGGTGAGGCCACAGGAGGGTGGACAACATGGTCCTTGATGTTAGTTCATAGGGGTAAGATTATAGCAAAAATGCTAATTTCTATCTGTAGTCCCTAGGCAGGCAGCAACATTACAACATTACAACATTAAAACATTAAAATGTTAAAACTTAGAAGTGTCCACAAGTCTGGTTTTCCTTTAGCCACTGTTTCAAGTGTGATTTGAAAGTGGCCAGTGTTGGAGTGTCTCTTATTGACACTGGGAGAGAGCTCCAGAACTTGATGCCTCTGACTGAGAGCACAGTTTGTCTGTGTGGACCTCACAGTTCCCCCGGGCCGTGGCCCTAGTTCCCATCCCACAGACAGTCTTTGTTTTAATAAAATCCTGTAGCGGAGGAGGACCAAGGCCATGTAAAACGTTATATATAAAACAACCATTTTTAAAATGAACAAAATTATTAAAATTAAGCAATTTATACTTGTCTAAAATAGTGCAGTGGTGGACTGAGAGTGGTTTATTGTCCAATATTTTTAAAGCTTTTTTAAAAAGTGATTCAACTGGTTTAAGTGTTGTGCCAGCAGCAAGTGACCATGTGGTTATGCAGGACTCTATATGCGACAGAATCATGGAGTGTAAAAACATTCGTGCCGCATATAGAGTCATAAAGGGTCTTGCCTGTCTAAAATTCACCAAGTTAAAATTAACAGTTTTTGTGAGGCGCTTAATGTGTTTCTTGAATATTAATGTCGGGTCCAGCGTCAGTCCCAAGTATTTAAACTCTTTGACGAGACTGAGTTCTACTCTAATCTTGGAATATGCCCCGTGCCATCAGGGAAGAAAAAACCCACTGATGGAATAACCTGGTCCTTCAGTATATTCAGGTTCAGCTGATCTCATTCTCTGAACACACACTGCTGCTGAACCTGGACCTGACCGACTGCAGCAACCTCGGACCTGTTTGCTCAGTTAAATCCAGGTGCCGACTTTTTTTTGGGGCCAGGCAGTGTATCTTAAATCAATACGCTAATGAAACTAGAGATCGCAGAAGCCATTAGCAGCCACAGCTCTGTCAATCTCCCCCAGGACACACATGTGGCTACAGAAAGAGCTCAGCGGAGCCACTAAACACTCTCAACACAACTGTCCACACATCCCACAGCTCAGTGGGGTTCATGTGTGTAGCGTGACATCCAGCCTGGAGCCCACTATCTGCTGTACCAGAAAGAGGTTTAGCGTAAAGAGGCTTACCACGTAGAGCTGCTTCCACAGAACGGCCCATTCCTGCAGCGTGGACGTCACCTCAGTCACGATGGGGTCCTGCAGCGGGACCACCGTCTCATGCGGGCTGCAGAAAGAGAGAAACAAGATTATACTCCATACAGTTTATCGCATTAGAGGTAAGCTTTTCAGAGTCCAGAAATAACATCGCATTTGGAGTGAAATACAGTAAGAGACAGATGTGAATTTTTGTGATGTTAAGTATTTATTTTTGTACAAGTGGCATAATTATGAAAGCTTCAAATCAGTCAGATAAAGCAACAAAAGAAAAGTCTATTTTTACTACTTCAAGGACTCAGTGAATAGGGTTGCAAAGGGGCAGAACATTTCCATGGAAACTTTAGTACGGTAATTTAGCGAGTTTTCAAACTGGTAACTTTGCCCAGGAATTTAGGGGAATTATTGTAACAAAAATATAAACTTTTTATTTTCTCATCGGCAGCATTATTGCAAAAGGGAGATAATTAACACACATGACTCTGATTTATTTGTCAGAAGAACTTTATCGCTTATTTCTTTTACTGAACAACAAAATGTGAACATTTGTTGAAATGTTGCTTACAGCTCCCACTTCAAAATTAAAAATGAAAAAAAAAAAAATTCTGGTCTCAAAAACTCAAAGCCTTATTTCTAGTTATTTCTAGTTTCTCAAGCTTGTTCTCCATTCTCTCCAGCCCATATAAAACACATTTAGCATATCAATGTATTCCCAGAAATTCCTGAAAATTCCCATTAATTCTCAAAAATGTCCATGGAAAGTTTCCCTTTTTGAAAATTCCTGGAATTTTGCAACCCTATCAGTGAATCATCCTTTATTGTTTCCAGAGCCATAAATCCGACTGTAGAACAAGTGTAGTTTGTTTTGCCTCGTTTTGTAAATAGTATAAATAAAGTTTTCAAAATGACATGTTGAATTTAAATTTGGGGAGATTAAAGCTGCACCATCCATTTGTCTCCATGGAGATATTATGGCTTTGTTAGAAATGCTCCACAGTTTAGCATAAAACTTAATTATGTCCATCAAGACAAGAAAATGGCACCAACAGGCCAAAGTCAGATCCGTGGAGAGGCGAGTTCGTTCACAGTAAGAAATCTATTGTGATTTTTATTTTTTTTTGCAATATACACCGCTGTTATGGAAGACAAGCATGTTAGTTTAATGCTACACTGGGGAATATTGCAGGTATAAAGACAAGAAAGTGGTGAAAAAGTTACAACACATAGTAAAACAGCAATACAAATCTAATAATATAATAGCTCAAACTCTATATAAAAGCATGAATGCACAATATCAGATCAGATGACATAACTAACCTTATTTTCAGTAATGGTCACATTTTTATATTGTGTTTTTGCAGCTTCTAGTCACTCAAAGCACTTTAGCTCAAGGAACCTTTCACACATTCATACAAAAGTGTAAGTTGTTCATTGGCAAAGTGTTTTACCCAAGGACCAGAGGCGGCGCTACCATCAGGCAACAGCAGACAGCTGCCCAGGGCCCCCAGACTTGAAGGGGGGTCCCCAAACAATTGTCCCCTCAGTGCCACTAATGGCTGAGGCCTCAGAGCAATTACTATAGTTTTCGGACTATAAGTCACCCCGGAGTATAAGTCACACCAGCCAAAAAATGCACGAAATGCACAAAAAATGAAGAAGAAAACATATATAAGTCACACTGGACTATAAGTCGCATTTTTTGGGGGAAATTTATTGGATATAATCAGAGACCAGGAACAGACATTTTATCTTGAAAGGCAAATTATAGTAATACCAAAAGAACACAGAACAACAGGCTGAACATGTGTCTGGTTTGTTACATATGAACAGTTATTCACAAAACTAGAGCAGAAACAACAGAACAAGTTTACCAAACTCTCCATCTCACTCCAAATCACTAAATCCACTGAATTCTTCATCCTCTGTGTCACTTCTGAGCAACTCCACCAACTACAGCTAAATCCAGTTTTTAGCCCACGTTTAGCTTTTTGGTTTTCTTCACTACAGTTCGAGTTTCCTCCACTTTTCTCCAGTCAAACACAAGTTTCTCGCTCACTCCAAACTTTCTTTCTGCTGCTCGATCACTGTTTTTGGCTGCATATTTCAGGACTTGCAGCAGGACAGCGGCTCTTTCTGCAGGAGACATGTGCAGTAGAGCGAGAAGTGACAGTGGTGTAGGAGTAATCACATGTTAGAAGTAGCAGATACTCGCATATAAGCCTAGAGCGCCCTCTTGTGGCTGTCAGTGTGAAAATAACCAACGTGAAATTATATATTTTATATATAAATCACACCTGAGTATAAGTCACAGGAACCACCCAAACCATGAAAAAAGTGCGATTTATAGTCCGAAATACGGTAGTTTTTCTCTGAATATGGCATTAAATGAGAGTCGTTTACTTAAAAACATAATCAAAACAGTATCTGATTGTCAAATCTATTTAACTGTCAAAACATTCCCCCTTTGGTTATGTCGTAAGCCGTCTAACTAATAAGACAAGTTTCCAATCTGCCCTAATCCAAATAGAGATGTGTGTGTCGCAAGAACAATGGGGGAAAACAGACAATAAATACAGTATTAAAACAAACAAACAAAAATAAAAACAGAGCATTATAATATGGGCCCCAAACTCAAGTTCACCCAGGGCCCCCAAATTGTCAACTCCGCCACTGCCAGGGACACAACAGCAGCATTTATCTGTGGGTTTGTTGCTCTGACCACACAACCAATGATGTTGACGCCAAGAGTGGGATTCAAACTGCCAACTCCCAGCTCAGTGGACACTATTAACTGAGCTACTGTCGCCCCCATTTCACCCAGAGCTCAGTTTGTGGCTTTAATACAAAAAGAAAAACGTCTGGTGGACTTTCTGCCTGGATATTTCTTGCAAAAATCCAGCATAACATCAGTTCTGCTTGAAAAAAAACACACACATCTGACTCCAAAACTCGCTTCAGTTTTCCCTCGAGCGTTCATTTTAACCTGATAAACAATGAGTCACCGCCTGCTACACAAACATCGTGCGTCTTCCTTAACATTCTGCAACCTCCCCTGCCTCAGCCTCTCTCCCCTGGTGGATGAGTGGAGTGTTGGTGGTGCTGGTGGAGCTGTTGGTGGTGGAGGACTCCCAGCAGAGCCCTGGCCCAGAGCTCTGCTAATTTGGCCCACATTAGTTACACTTGTGGCTCTCGCTCTCTGCTCTACTTGGTGCAGTCTGCTTAACTCAGGGCTGTGTCTCCAAGTGTGGGAAAAGCTTGGTGGATTAATGAGATTTTTTTTTTTTTTTTCCCAGAATTGTCCTCTTTTTTTTATATGTTTTAACAAGTTTTACTGTACTTTCCATCCATTTAAAGGTCCTATATTACACAAAATCAACTCTTGTGAGCGTTGTTACCTCATTAAAACAGACCTGGAGTTGTGTTTTGTTTCATTCACAGATGTTTGAGTAAAGGTTGGGCAGTATCCAAATTTTTATACCGTTAAACCTTCTCAGCATTTTACCGGGGAAAATATTATTACTGTGACTAATTAAGCAGCACTATATTTGAAGATGAGGCACAAAGTTCTGATCAAACCAAACTTCACCGATGCGTATCTTCCTCCATTTAATGATCTGGGACTCGCCGAGACAAGAAAAGTGCAGAAGAGGCAGATTCTGGAGTAAAAAGTAAAAGGCGACAGTCCAGGGCGTGTGATATTTCCCACTGCAGCATGTTGTATCTGACAGACCCGCGCTCTCGGCACTCGGAGAAGTTACCGTCTCCTCCGTGAAAGTCTGACTTCGCCCTCGAGCGGGAACTTTCTCCTCTTCAGCGCCTCGTCCCCTCTCGACTCTCGGCTTCAATAAAACGTCTCCATTACAAACTTTTGGGCTCAACGTCGCACACGAAGCGTCAGTCAGGTTTTTTTCTTCTTCCTCGCTGCGTGTGGATGGAAATCTCCGAGCGTAATGAGGTTTGAAGAGGAGAGAGAGCGGAGGGGAGAAAGTCCAGCTGTGCCTCGTGTCTGAGGCGACTGTGGTGGGATCTCTGGCCTGACGCAGGATCGTAGCTCCTCAACATTTGCGTCTCTCCCCTGAAGCCAAAATGCTCCTGATATTATATTAGATCCTTATGCGCTGCAGATTTTTTTAATGACGCTAATGAAACTGATACCGCTGCTACCTTTTGATACCGCGGGATACAGTATTACCGTATTACCGCCCAATCCTAGTTTGAGTAACCTTTTTTTCTTAAATAGTTTTCAAGTTCCCAGAGCTGTTATTGAACTGAATAAATGAACTAATGCATGATGTGAATGAATTGGTGTCTAACTACGGATGCACGAACAAAACTTCGTTGTACTTGTGACAATGATAATAAAGGTGAATTGAATTGAAGTTAACAGCTACATTTTGCCTTTTGTTCAGCAGAGATCGGCAATTCCTGGGGCTGAAGTCCTCCAAATGATTCCAGTGAAGGTTTAGGGAGTTTAAAAACACAGTGGAGCACTTCCTGTATCACCACATCACAGGTTTGTTTGTGATGAGGAAACAACATTTTAACATAGATCAGAAAATACACAATTTAAGGCGCTGTATCTGATCAGAATGGACAAAGTCTAATTTTTATCCCCCTTTTTACACTCTCTTTTTATACATTTTTTCCTTGTTAGAAAATATGTCATAGTTTAGGCCAAAAAACAAACAAACAAAAAAACATTTCCATTCCGAGGTTCCCTGTACTTTTTCTTAATTATTTTCTCTTTGTCCAGCTTCTGATAAAAGGGAACATCTAAAAAGGAATAACCCACGACCAGTTTCTACTTTAAACCCACAAATAAAAAGAAAAATCTGCACCAGCTAAACCGATTCTTTTATTTCTTATATTTACCCGCTGAGTTTCCCCTGTGTTGTTTGTTCCTTTTTAAAATGAAAATCGATCAGACGGACGACAAAACTCCAGAGCCTCAGCTTCACAGTCAGACTCAGTTTGACTTGAGTCATTTTAGTCGATGTTTTGGGGAAAAGAGGCCAGAAGGTAAAAGATTTTTAATAATTCCCTCCATCTGTTTCTGTCTCTTTCTCTCTCCCTCCCTCTGTTTCACTCTTTCTCTCTGTCTCTCTCTCTCCCTCTGTTTCACTCTTTCTTTCTCTCTCTCTCCCTCTATCTCCTTCCTCTTTCTCTTTCTGTCTCTCTCTTCCTCTCTCCCTTCCTCCATCTATCTCCCTCCCTCTGTCTCTCCTTCTCTCTGTCTCTCTCTCTCCCTCTGTTTCACTCTTTCTCTCTGTCTCTCTCTCTCCCTCTATCTCCCTCATCTTTCTCTTTCTGTCTCTCTCTTCCTCTCTCCCTTCCTCCCTCTATCTCCCTCTGTCTCTCCTTCTCTCTGTCTCTCTCTCTCCCTCTGTTTCACTCTTTCTCTCCGTCTCTCTCTCTCCCTCTATCTCCCTCCTCTTTCTCTTTCTGTCTCTCTCTTCCTCTCTCCCTTCCTCCCTCTATTTCTCTCCTTCTCATTGTCTCTCTCTCTCCCTCTTTCTGTCTCTCCCTGTTTCTCTTCCTCTCACTCTCTCTGTCTCTCCCTCGCTCTTTCTTTCCCTTTCTTTCTGTCTCTATTTCTGTCTCTCTCTTCTCTCTTTCTGTTTTTCTTTCTGTCTCTGTTTCTGTCTCTCTCTCTCTCCTCTTTCTTTCTGTCTCTCTCTCCCTCTGTCTCCTCCCCACCCTCTTTCTCCGTCCCTCCTTCTTTTTCCCTCTCCCTCCTCCTCCCTCTCCTGCGCCTGCAGCTTTGTACGTATCTTCCGCTTCACTTTTCTCCTCCGCTCTCTTTCTTTCTTTCTCTTTCTTTCCTTCTTTCTTTCTCTCTTTTTTACAGCAGATCGGGGCCTGTGTTTTCTTCGCGAACACGAGGTCATTACTCCACATCCCAGAGCAGAGAAACCGACAAACGCTCTTATGTCTTCTGCTAAACGTACGGATTTTTATGATTTTTATTCATTTTTACTTTAAATCCTCATTCAAAAACACAGATCACTAAAGAAGCTGAATCCTCTGAAGAGCGAAATCCGTTTTGAAAGTGAGAAATGAATCAGTACTGCTGCAAAGTTTTTATTTTGCTTAGTTTTTATAGTTTTTTTTATTATTTTTGAGCATTCTATTAAATATAGAATCTTCTCAAACACATTACAATAATGTGTTTTACACCCAAACCCCAAAACAAACCCACCATGTTGCGCAAAAAATATCAATAAATAAAATAAAATACAAATACCATTACTCACTGAATAAACTCCTGTGAAATAAGTGAGGGATCGACATCAAAAACACCACACAAAAAAAACGCCAAAAACACACCAAACTATCCCTTTAAAAGTAAAAAGTAGAAGTATTTTATTGAGATTTCTAAAACAATTTAAGGATGAAACGTAGTGATTTTTAAGTGATTCAATTCATTTCTTAAATTTTCCAGCCGGTTTTGTGCATTTGTATGTTTGGTTTGCTCATAGTTTGGACGTTAACTCAAATGAAATGTGCTAAAATTAAGTCTCAGCCACTTCAAAAGGTCTCACAGCATAAAGAAAAGCACCTTTGACTGAAGTAGAAAGTACATATACACGTTCTTGAATGTAGTGAAGCAAAAGTAAAAAGTAAAATTGACTCACGTAAAGTACAGATCATAGGCCGTGTATATGAGTGGACGTAGCTAAAGCGTTAGCCGCCGTGTGCCAAACAGGAAGTGCTCCAGGAGGCTTTTCCGGCTCCTTCTCGCCCTTTTCCCCATTGACTCACATTGGGATCTTCTGGCTCCTCTCTCTGGACCTGCCGCTGTGGCCTCGTCATTTTGGTCTTAAAATGTTCGTCTGAACCCACGACACAGGATCCTGAACTTTTCATTTCTCTATCTTGTTCCTAAATCAAGATATGAACATAAATAACGGACCAATCAGACGCCTTCATTCCCAGAGGTCCCGCCCCCTAGCGTTAGCAACAGGTTTGATTGGCAGCTCGTTTCGTTGCTAAGTAAGTTCCCTTCCCGCTTTCCTGCCCCGATTGACTATTTCTGAAATAAAATGACAAAATATCTCAAACAATTACAATAGCTAACGTTACTAGAATCTTAACTAGCATAATTTAACTAGCATAAAGTAAAGCGAATTTCATAAAATTTCCGACTCTATTGTTGTTCGCACGTAACAGAACATAGAACATAAATCAATGACTTAAACTTACTATTTAAAGTTTGATGATAAAAGCTAAAAGTTTCCTTATTATTCTCAAGAATCACTGAAATCCAGCGGTTCGTGCAGGTGCAGAGTATCACCGCTCTGAGGAGGGCGGCACATTTAACCTCCTCACTCATGATTGGCTCTTGTGTTGCTATGATACTCGCGGTCGGATTTCCAAATATGGACCTGGCTCCAGATTCGCTCCTGTAACTGTGGCATCGGGAGCCTCATTTGAGCGACGCTGACGCTGTGGAGACGTCATACTCACTTAGTCCACTCATATATACGCTCTATGGTACAGATACCTAAAATTTTTACTTTTCTACTTTTTTACCTTCCACTGCTGCTGCTGCATAGATCATAGCTGAACAGGCAGAGCACCTAAAGCGTAATGTCGCTGCAAAGATTCGGCTGCGTGCAGTGTACCAGCAAGTTCCACTGGATGTAAGTGCACATATATGTAAACAAAAACAAATCCAGACCAGGACATGTTGTACTCTGCAGTGAACAGAGCTTAAAGGACATCTCAGATTTCACTAAACACGATTATGTGTGTGCAGACTCCACAAAGAGGAATCATATGGAGGACGGAAGGTCTAAAATAGCCCAGGGACACACTCTTTCTTTCTTTCTCTGTCGCTCTCTCTTCTCTAAGTGGCTCTCTGTTTGCTTGTCTCGGGCGCACACACGAACATGGTGTCTCCGATGAGAAGCATCAACGTCCGTACGCAAGGATGAACCCGGGGTCAGAGGTCAGCGTGATGATAATGGAGCCTGACTGTCAACACAACGGGACTGACCTCGTGCTAAATATAACCACACCTGTCAGAGGAAAAGGAAACATGCGTCTCCATGCGAACAGAAATGAATTCAGATCGGTGTCTATCATACAGTGCAATAAGCAGTAACGTAACAGCAAAACATGGAATTCCCATATTAGTTAGAGGAGCGTTGATCAGGCGGAACAGATTGTATTAAAAAATAAATAAATTATCAGTTTGGTATGAGATTCGGTTGATGGTGGAAGTGTGGTGTGCAATAACAGGCCGTATCTATGACGCTTGTATTAAATAAGTTTCTCAATATTTTGCTCCACGCGGCTTTTCCTTCAGAAGTTGTTCTTGTAAAGTTTCAGTCTGATGTCGTAAAGTGTTTTATAAACTTTCCGTAGTCTATCACGAGTCATTCCCCGAGCTCCTTGATGGTGTTTACGCGACTGCAGTGGTTTTGGAGAACATATTTTGAAAGGGCATCGGAAGTTTATTTTGACTAGGGATAGTGAAAACTAAAACAAAAATCATGACCGACCACCGAGCCTCGTTAACCGGTTAAAATCAGTTAACTGTTCAGTTTAAAAGCTATTCTAAATCGAATCGCTATTTGAAATAACTGGAGCCGCCTCTCACTGAAGATAAAGGTGTTGGTCGAGTGTTAGAAGCTCATTTGAAACATCACCGTGGCTCATTTCAGAAAATGACCGAGGAGATGCTGCTTATAGACTGTGGAGCGCAAGTCTGTCGACGCCGCACATGAAGCATTTATACACGGACATGCACATAAGGCTCAGTTTAACCCAGCAGTCATGACTTTAGTCCACAATATGCACAAATCCGTGAGTATAAAACACCAAAACATCCAACAGTCGCCTACACAATAAAAGCACTTCTGTGGAAACTCATCGTAGCTTGTAGCAGCACTAAAGCGCTGTAGAGATAAACAGAAACACAGAGCGGTTAGCATAATTAGCACAGTTAGCATAGTTAGCACGGAAGGTTTGGCTTTTCTCACCTGTAGAAGAGGCTTGAGGGTGTCGCATTTTGAGGTGATACATCATCGACAATGTGCTACTGCTGTATTTTAACACTGTATCACACAAGGTACATTTCACATCGGTGCACAGCAACGAGACCTCGCCTCGCTCCACAGAAAAGGTGCGTTTAGGCTACAGTCTATGAATATTTAGGGCGACTCACACTCGGACTGTAGAACCCTGTCTTGCTCCATTTAACCGACAGTCAAACAATTTTGGCTAGTTGACAGTGATTCGGTCAACCACTGGTGAAACGATTACCGGTTAACATCCCTAATTTTGATACCACGTGTCCATTTCCTGTCTTGCCTCTGCTAAAAAGCCTGGAAATGCTCCGTTGACGCTGACGCTGCTGGTGTAGATCGTCTGACCGGTTAAAATGGAATTTCAAACCCGTGCGTGTGCTGCTCGTACGCTGTGCTGCTGCACTTACGCACTGTTACGCTTTGGTGTAAATTGGGGTAAGACTTATTTGAAAATTTTAAACATTATAAAGATGAACAATTAAAAGTGCACGATGGAACTTAATCTGTTGGAAGATCTGGCAATTTCTTCTTCTATTTCTCTATGGAAATATGATTGCTTTGCCTGTAGTGTTTCACAGCATTTTAATCTTATCTGTGGGGTTCACCTGCCATTCCGACAGCCCCCAACTCCAACACACCGTCATTCCGACAGCTCACCACTCCAACACACCGTCATTCCGACAACCCTACAGTCTGACATCCCCCCATTCCAACACCTTTTACGTTGCCATTTATGTTGCCATTCCAACAATTTACTCATGAGGTAGCGGTGCACTGAGCATGAGCAGGTGTGTTGAGAGGAGGCCCACTGAGGGCAGCCGGAGGAGGTGCGCTGAGCAAGTTGAGAGGAGGTGCGTTGAACACGGCATGGTTTTAGTCCTGGTTTGAGTCCTGGTTTAGACCTGGTTTAGTCCTGGTTAAGATCTTGTTTAGACCTGCTTTTAGTCCTGATTTAGACCTGGTTTTAGACTTGGTTTTAGTCCTGGTTTAGACCTGGTTTAGACCTGGTTTAGATCTTGTTTAGTTCTGCTTTAGACCTGGTTTTAGTCCCGATTAAGACCTTGTTTTAGTCCTGTACAGACCTGCTTTTAAACCAGGACTAAACCAGGTCTATATCAGGACTAAAACCAGGTCTAAACCAGGACTAAACCAGGTCTAAAACTAAACCAGGACTAAAGTCAGGACTCAAACCAGGTCTAAACCGGGTCTAAACCGGGACTAAACCAGGACTAAACCAGGTCTAAACCAGATCTAAAACAGGACTAAACCAGGTCTAAACCAGGTCTAAAACAGGTCTAAACCGGGACTAAACCAGGACTAAACCAGGTCTAAACCAGATCTAAAACATGACTAAACCAGGTCTAAATCAGGTCTAAACCAGGTCTAAACCAGGTCTAAACCGGGATTAAACCACTCCAACCATAGGGGAAAAATGTCGGAGTGCAGGACGTTTGATAACAAATGGACGCACAGCCACTCCGACAATTAGACGGAGCGGTGGTGTGTCGGAATGGCGGCCTGTAACCTTATCTATCACCATGCAGACGAGCAGGTGACAAACACCAGGCCAAGTACCAGGTCAGATCTGTGGAGAGGCGATCCTGCTCACAGAAAGAACACTGATTATTCCAGGTATTTTTGTGGCGATAAAAACCCCTGTACTGCAATCGAACTATTATGAGAGTCAAAATGAGATCGCTATAAAACTTTATATCCTCAGAGAATCAGGAAGTGCACTGTTAGCATGCTAATGTCCGTTACCGTAACAGCAATACTCCGATCTGACCTCTGAATGGTTATGAAAAGTGTCAAAAATCTCATCACTTTGGATGTAGAAATTTGTTAGTGAAGTGAGGACTAACTTTGGAGCACTGCAAACTGATTGAAATGAACTATTCTTTTGGAACTGAACTGCGGAAAACTCCAGGCAAAGCAAGAACCTGTCTCCATGGAAACAAGCAGCAGCAGAACCTCCAGCAGAAAAGTTACATACTGCCACTTTAAGCACTTACTACATCTTTTCCTGGTCAACACTTTTCCACAGTCTCCAACCCCCCGGTGGGCCCCTGAGGTCCACTTAAAAAAAAAGTCAACTATTTAACATTTCCAATTAATGTACTTTTGCGGCATGTAATTATAAAAGTCATATGCAAATGAGCCACGGTAACGCTGATTAATCTGAGGAGGGGACGGGGGACACAAAGCATTTCCAGTCATTATGTAAATGTATTTAAATATGCAATCGTGAACTTCGAAAGGAATCAAGAACGGATAAGTTTAGTGCATTATTTGGAAAGAAAATGATCGTTACAGGAAATGTCACGGAGTTACCCTTTGAAATGGCATTTACTCCAAGAAAAAGCTCGCAATAAAACATTTGCGCTGAACTTTTCGTATTGAATTTGGTAAATTGACGACACGCCGAACGGTCTGAACTTGATCTTGGCTGAAGATGTGGAGCTGTGTGTCTGGAGCTCTCACTGCTGGTGCTCCAAGCAAATACATGTAAAGATCAAAATGTTATTGATTATTTTACAGATTAATAAAAGGAAATCTTGCTCAAAATAGTCATATGGTTCAATTTGTATCATGTTGGGCTACATATCAGGGAGATTCGAGGTTTGTTACGGAAACATTTACACTGTTCTCCTTAGTCAAAGGTCTCAGCTCGGTTTATTAGGGGGACTGGTGGGGGCAGTTTGAGGAGAAGAAGAGCTAAAAGTGCCCCTGCAGCATCATAGCAGCCTCCAGGGGGCGCTAGGTGAACACAACAGGAAATGCCTCGCTCGGGCACTGCTCTGGTGTTTCTGTTGGCGATGGATGATTCATTCCCTCAAAGTGTTTCCTCTGGAAGGTCCAAATTTGCTGGGGTAAAAATACTGCAGCAAATGTCTCCTTAAGGCCGCTGCACACTACAGGATTTTTTGGTCTTAAACGATTTTTAAACGTGCGACAAAAAGCGCAAACACCACAGACACGAGGAGAAACTTATGAGACTTAAAATCTCCGATCACAAACACTGCAGTGGGATCTGTGTGTGGAGCACAGGATATAAAGCTGTGAGCGCGATGGCGTCAACTGTTTCCTGTCTACAGTAAAACCAGTCGCTCTGAGACTCTGAAGTGTCCAAAGATCAGACTCTGCACTTCCAGTTTAGACACAAGTCCAAACTGTGTTATTATTATTTGTGAAAATTGGTGAAATACTTCAGATACAGGAGATAAAGTCCACAGGAAGTAGAGTCACTGTCGCTGATCTGCAGCTTTACGCTCTGTGGACGTAAACAAACACATGCGAGGAACAACTTTCGCCTTTTTCCTTTTAAAGAACACTTCAAACTGCATTAATAGCAAATTTTTTTGGACTGGAGTCATTATTTGCGGAGGACAATTTCTATGGATAATGTGGATCAGATGCTGCAGTTTAAATGTTCCTCTTTACATTAGGTGAGTAATAAAGTCTTTATTTTCGCTGTATCCTGAGTTTGTATCTTGCGTTTCTGTGTCCGTCGCTCCTCTGCCCCTGACACTGTTTTATCGTCTGTTTCCGTCGCGTTGTTGATGTTTGTTGGTTCTGATCTGACACTGACTCCACACATGAGGAGCAGCAAAAAATCGGGTCACGCCTCCCTGAACTCGGGAAGACGAAATCGCAGCCAAAATCGGGCAAATTCTCCTGTAGCGTGTGACAAACTTTAGCCCCTTGCACGGTCTCCACGGATACGAGAAAAACAAACAGTTAATTTCACAAAATCCAACAGTCTCTTACTTGTGTCCTTTGACCTGCACATGCTGCTCTTCTTATCTGATTAAAATCCCATGAGATGATGTCAAAAGCCCAAGCTCAAAAACCAAAATAAGTTTCAAAAGCCGCTCAGTGAGTAAGTATGAGGAGTGGGTACGTCCAAATAACTTCCAAGAACCTATTTCCAATTCCTGACCTATGATTGTAACTTAATGTCTAGTCAAAAATGAGTTAATGTTATTTTGGTGGTATTTCAGACCTCCTTTATCATGTGACTAAATATTGTGAAAAATATTGAGCTCAAAATTGACCTTTGAGCCTTATTTGGCAGTTCCTGTGCTCTGCCTTTGTATCATGTGGCAAAAAGTCGTAAAAGGAAAAAGGCAGAAACAGTGCACGTTTTGTTTGTGATTTAGTTCATAAATATATTTTAGTTTCTTTCTTTCTTTCTTTGTTTATTTGGATGGGACTGTGCATATTAATGAAGGTACAATTTGTACAAATCACACAAATTGACGTAAATATGCCGGATTTGGCTCAGTGCTAATTTCCATCCGTAGTCCCAGACCTAAAATATAATAATCATTAGACAAAATATTACAGTCACAGACATAAAACAAATGATTATATATATATACAATAGTGATACATGACACAATAGATTTATAATAAAATTCATCTGCTGATGGGCTTGACCTAAAGTGTAGATTGAAAGACATAATTAACAAATTAATATATATACAATAGTGATACATGACACAATAGATTTATAATAAAATTCATCTGCAGATTGAAAGGTGCTTCTCACAGTCGGCATAATAAAGTGCAGTTTAAAATCCGACCTCTCGCCTCCTTCTTTTTGGTGCGTCCTTAGCACAGGGTCTTAACACGTTAAATAAATAAATTCTTTGGATTCAATTCTACTTAAATAATCTTTAATGTGAAAGTGTTTTGTGTATTTATTCATACTGTACACACTAAACTGCAAAGTAACTCGTCTGTCAAACTGTTTAACTGTGGAAGTGTCGCTGCACGATCCTGATCAGCACTAAACAGGAAATCCAAAGGTCTTTTATATCATTTCAAACAAACTCCATGATAATTAGACCTTGGTGTGGTGTTCTCATAATGATGGAAATGAGGTGAAAATCAAAGCAATAATAATAATCACGTCAGTTTCTGCCTTTTGCCTTTGCACGACTCCTTGTTTTTACCCCATGATGCAAAAGGCAGAGCACAGGAACTGCCAAATAACAAAATAAAACTCAAAAGGTTAATTTTGAGCTCAATATTTTTCGCATACAGATATTTCTTTATTATAGCGACTGGTTGTCAAATTTTGGGAGCCCTGCCTATGATACTTTTGTCTGGAAACTTTGAAGTCATTTTTCTCAGTTTCCCTCTGGCGAGTTCAGCTCTTTTGCCTTTTTAGGGCAGTAGTAGTTAGTGCTTAAGTGTTTGCCCAAAAACCCAGTGGTCGTCGGTTCAGTTCCAGTCCTTAGGTTCTTGGTAAGACGCTCCATCCTCCTTCCTTACGTTATTGTGCTGTGTGAGTAAGGTTCAGATTGGCAGACTCTCTTTTTAATCCATTTCGCCAATTTATGCCACAGCGACTACGCGATCACGTTTTGGCCTCTGCGTGAGGACTGAATTAATGTCGTGATAAATTGATTTCGGAACTGACATATTCAGTCACAACACCGAACGCTGCCAAAACTACAAAACAACATTTCAAAAACAGAAAGTGGACTTACCCTCTGTTTGTGACAATGGCTTTCTTCAGGTGGACGTAACTGGCAGGAAATAAACCCTATGGGACAAAACAAGACAAAATGTTAAAGGCGACGTACAGTTTTGTGCTTGTGTCTGCTATAGTTAGAATCTATGACCCTTGGATCATCTCATAATTTTGGACTCTGGATTTTAAATCGCGTTTGCATCGCAGTTTTAATCAAAGGAACAGGCGGGCGCCCAGTGGGACCTGATGTCGCCGTAAACACCAAGGCAACAAATCACATCACAAACACATCAGGCCAGCGAGTTGTGGATTTTTTATTTTTTTTATTTGTATCAAAATGGCGACACGATGCTGCCAAATCCTACGTGTCTCACCGATTAAGAAAATAAAACTGGAGAACAAAGTACGTAGAGAGCACAGAAACCCTGCATGCTTAAGCTGAGCTCTTCTTCTCAAGCAGATAATACTCTGTTCCACCTTGTGATGTCATGTGGTAATACAGGAAGTGCTCCACTGTGTTTTTTAGGGGCCATTTACACAACAACAGTAACAGGTGCAAAACACAAAATATTTTGCCAGATGTCCATATCGTTTAGACGGCAACGGCATTTTGGGAGGTTGAAAACGCAAAACTCCCTCCAGAGTGGAAATCTTGAAATCGCTCCACCCTGTCGTCGCCGTGTAAACACCACTGAAAACAGAAAAATGCGTTCACGTGGCCGTGGCGTAGAGATTACGTCACGAGCACGAGTCAGTTCAGGAAAAAAACAAACATGGCAGAACTTCAACCGAGCAGCTGCAAATGCCACAGGACTTGTGTGAGAAAGTGACTCAACTGATCACACGGCGTAATCAGAACAGTCCGTCCACATGAAACTGATGGTGTTATTAATTGTCTCCATGTTGTTTTGAATTGAGGCGCTGGAGAAGAGGAAGTAGAGAAGCAGAAGGGTTATAAGCAGCATTTGGTCCTGGAGGTGCTGCCCCCTACACACCGGGCGTGCAAAATACATCGGCAAACTGCAAGTTTTGTGTCTCCGTGTGCAGCAGAATGCCCAAAAACGCTTGTGTAAACGCAGAATAAGAGTGAGAATGAAAGTGCACGTTTGCGTTTTGGCTTCAGACCGTATGTGTAAACGCAGCCTTAAACTCCATGCACCTTGACTAAAATCGTTTATATAATTTCACCCTCATCTTTACTGAACTAAAGATAAAACGTAGCTCTAAACTTGAAAACTACCACTACATGACATCACAAGGTGGAATAGAGCATTTTGAGCTTAGGAAATTTACACAGAGCAATACTAAAAGATTACTCAAACATGTGAAAGAAATAAAACACAACTCCAGGTATGTTTTTGATGATGTACCACTTTTCTAATTGGAGAACAAAGTACATAGAAAGCACAGAAACCCTGAGCTGAGCTCTTCGCTCAAGCAGATAATACTCTGTTCTGCTTTGTGATGTCATGTGGTAATACAGGAAGTGCTCCACTGTGTATTTTAAACTTCATAAACTCATCATTTATATAATTTCAGGCCTGGTATCTCCACTGAACTAAAGGTAAAATGTAGCTGTTAACTTGGAACCTATCGCTACATGACCTCACAAGATTTTGGAAGGTTTAGTCGCACCGCATGATGGAAAACATCATGGAAAAGTTAACGGTCGTTGATCACAGACTGGAAGGTACTTTAGCCTTGGAGAGCAGTGTGGATAACATCTCTGAGAGACTTGAAGGTTTACAGAGGGTGGTGTAGACCTTGAGACCATCAGAGACAATCAGAGCTGTTATGAAAAGAGTCCAGCTGCTCAACCCAAAACCCTGGCCTCACTCAGCCACCACTGGCTGTTAACAAGGGTCCATTTGTACATAGTGTGTTTAGTGTGTTGTGGTTGTTTTTTATTATCTGTTAGTTAGTAGTTTATTAGTTATACATTTTCATTATTATTATTATTAAACATTTGGGTTCCAGCAACGACCCGGAAGTCATGTGCCTCAACGACAGCCCGGCAACCATCTCAGCCAATCAGAGCTCTCCTCCCAACTTCTCCACCAATCAGGATCCACCATCCACCAGTGCAACTTCCTTTTACTACCAGTATGCAGGTATCACTCATCTGAGCCGCTCCCTCATCGTGTTCTCGGATTTTGTTTCCTCCATCACTGGGTCATGTGTCCCTGAGAAAGTAATTTCATTATAAGATCAAGATCATTGATGTTTAGCCACTTTCTGTAGGATATGCTCGAATTAATCATACCGGCTATTGTATAGTTATGTAATCTGTGCTGATGATGCGTTCACTGTCTAGCGGACATTTACCTTTTCCCTGCTCCCTATTGCTGCCGGTGGTGCATTGACGTTTTGACGAGAAATGTCATGAGGCTGTCAGCAGTGTTTTTTTGCTACATGTAAACAGGTTTCATTTCAGCATTTCTTTGCATTTTAATTGTTTATATTTGCATTTAGTTTATTTAGATATGTTATTATTAAGGTCATAATTATTGTTATTGATATTTCTATCATTGTTTCATTTATTCATTCCACAAAATATTTTATTTCTGTCTTTATAGAAACCGTGAAACTGCCCATAAACATGCATAATCTTCAGTAAAGAGTGGTTATATGTGCACTGGCCGGACAACCTGAGGAGATTGAAGAACGATCGACACCTCCTTTACACTGGCTTTGACCAAATTCAGCTGGTTTCAACTTGTCCGGGAGAGACTGGAGCATGTTTTTGCTGCATGTGAGGGGTTTCTTCTTTTTTTCTCTGTGTATTGGTTCCAGATAGTTGTAAAAAAGATAGTTATGTCACAGGTAGTAATCTCAAAGCCCACCTTTTTATCTTAGCTTACGGGGGGTGGAAGGAAATGTGGACTTGTTTGTTTTTTGTTTTGTTTTTTTATTACTATAAAGCACTTTGGTTGCATTTTTTGAAAAGCGCTCTGTAAATGAAGTTTGCTTGATTGACAAGGTGGAACAGGCCATTTTGAGCTTAGGAAATTTACACAGACTAATACTAAAAGATTCACTCAAACGAAATAAAACACAACTCCAGGTATGTTTTTGATGATGTACCACTTTTCTAACACGACTTAAAACTCACACAGACTCAATTTTATGCAACAAAGAACCTTTAAGAAAGATGTTTTTAAGCGCACTTTTCAATTAGATAACACACATCCAACGCACACTGCAGACTCTGACTTCTCCGACTTCATCAAAACTCCCATAATTCATTTCTCCGCCCGCACAGAACCATATATTCTCACTATTGTCATTCCAGTCGGCGCTGCTCATTGTAAAGTTGCATTTTGCTGAGCTGTAAAATGACTTGTGCTCCTTCTCAAACTGTAATGAGTCTTATTTCCTCCGGGTACAGAGTTGCTGCAGCGTGGCTTTGGTGGGGGACATATTTTTAGCAACATCTCTAAAAGCTACATGCCCCACACTGCGCTCGCGTTCTATTTGACATTGATAGTACAGAGAAAGACGTATGTGCGGCGCTCCAGTGCGCTGATCCTCCATGCATTTTTCATATGGAGGGAGGCATGTTAGAGCAGAGACCTTTTTTATCTGTGTCAAAGTGTTTATGTAAAGGGTTTATGTACGAACAGAACTGCCTGTTAATTGTACGGCACTTAAAGGTCCTATACATACACAAAACGGACTCTTGTGAGCTTTAAAGGTGCAATTTTGGTCGGGTTTTCTCTACGGATATGTCATTGCTCTGCCAGGAATGTTCCACAGCGACATTAAACAGCTCTAACTTACATTTATTCAATTACAGGTGGTTTTATAGCTCAAAAATAGCTCGAAAAACAGGCGTTCTGACTCTGACCGGGTTGCCTCTCCACAAATCTGACCTGAAATTTGGTCTCCGTCGAGATAGAAAGGTTTAATGCCATACTGTGGAACATTTCAGACAAAGCATTTGACGGACCCACCACCAGAAAAATTACACTACGCACCTTTAGCTCATGTTAGAATGTCATTACTTGCTCAAAAACATACCTGGAGTTGTGTGTTGTTTCATTAAAACATGTTTGATCCTTTTTTATTAGTCTGTCTGCATCTCCAATGCTCAAAATGCTCTGTTCCACCTTGTGATGTCATGAAGAGGTAGTTTTCAAGTTACTTTTTATAGTTACTTCAGTAGAAATGGGCAATTCCAGGGTAGAAATGATCCAAATGACTCTAATGAAGGTGTCCGTCCTTCCGTCCATTTTCTTTCACTTATCCAGGGCCGGGTCACAGGGGCAGCAGTCTAAGCAGGGACTCCCAGACTTCCCTCACCCCAGACACTTCCTCCAGCTCCTCCTGAGGGACCCCGAGACGTTCCCAGGCCAACCGAGAGATATAGTCCCTTCAGTGTGTCCTGGGTCTTCCCCGGGGCCTCCTCCCGGTGGGACATGCCCACACCTCCCGAGGGACAGACGCTCCTCCCCTCAGCTGCTCCCCTCGACGTGGAGGAGCAGCGACTCTACTCCGAGCTCCTCCCATGTGACCGAGCTCCTCACCCTCTCGTTAAGGGAGCGCACGGCCACTCTGCAGAGGAAACTCATTTCGGCCACTTATATCCACAATCTCGTCCTTTCGGTCGTTCCCCAGAGCTCAGGACCACAGGTGAGGGGAGGAACGTGACTGAGGTAAATCCAGAGCTTTGCCTTTGGGCTCAGCTCCTTCTTCACCACAACGACACAGCGACCGCATTACTGCCGACGCTGCACCGATCCACCTGTCAACCTCACGCTCCATCCTCCCCTCACTGTGAACAAGACCCCGAGATACTTGAACTCCTCCACTTGAGGCAGCCGGAGGCGTTTTTAAACTCCATACACCTTCTAATGAAGTTGTATGGAGTTTAAAAACACAGTGGGCCACTTCTTCTTTTACTTTTCTTTTAGTGTTTTCTAAAATGCAGCTGTTAACTTGAAAACTACCGCTTCACAACATCTCTGCTCAGACCAGCCCTGGATAAAGCAAAAGAAGAGAGATATATGGCTGGGAAGATGTTGCCAAATCTCTAAAATTCCCATCCGCTCTGAGGTTTTCCAACTGCAATGTCAAACGTTCCCAGTAGAGGTCCTCAAAAACAGTATTCCAAAAGCCAATATTCCCTCTTCCCTATCTCCAAGGTGCAAGCTCCGAGACCTTTCCACATGTCCTATTAATTTAACCGGTAATGTATTCTGTCTTCCTTATCGCTGTGAAATTAACCATAAAGATACATGTCATTTATCTGCCCTGTTTTAATCCTCTCCCCTCTTTATAGTAATGTCATTAATTAACCCTGTGCTTTAAACATCTCCGTACGTTTGTATTCAGCGCACGTCGGCAGGGGAGACGTCTTTTTATTCATATTCCACGCCGCACGTCTCCTTGCGCATAACTACATCGGGCCGTACAGTGAATGTGTGAGCGTCGCGTGTGAGGGAGGGCATCTGAGTCATTGTGCGTGTAATGGGAGCACATGAGGGAGCTGGTGGAATACATAATGGAGATATAAGAGCATGTTTGTACTGCAGAGAGGACGTACTTTAGTAGATTTTGGTGCATTCAAATGGATAAGGGTACAAGAAGGGAACAAAATTTGACATCATTTCGCGGCCCAGTAATTTTGATAACCTCAGATTTTCACGGAATGTACAGAAACAGGTCAAGATTTTATATTTAATGTTTTATTTTGGTTTTGTTTTCAGGTTGAGGGGGGCTGGCTGACTTCAATTTGACCTATAATAGAATCGTTAGTTTCGTTTGTGCTGCTTTAGTTTTGGAGAAATTAATGATTCTTTTACAGGTCAAACTGGGGTCAGCCCCACAGGAAGCTTCAAAATGCTCTAAAACGCCCAAAACGGAGTCAATCGTTTGTGCTGCAAAAAGTTTCGTTTGTGCGATTCTGGTTCTTAAGATATTCAGTTTTATTTTTGGCCGATGACGTCGTCCTGGACCTCAAAATGTGAAATAGACTCAAAACAGCAGAAAATTATAGAAAACGTTTGTATTTCGTTTGTGCTGTTTTATGCTGTGACAATTTTCATTTGTGCGAGTTTATTTCTAAAATTATTGATTATTAATTCTGCTGTAATTATAGGACCTCATTTCTGCTCAGCTGACGGCGGCGACTTTAGCAAAACTTCACAAAACTAGTGTCGATAAACGATCTCAGGCTGCAGAAAAGTCTGTAACGGTCTTTAGTAATTTGCTTTTGATTCATATTTTATAGAATAATACAGACTTTTCCACAGCCTCAGATGGTTTATCGCCCCTAGTTTTGGGGAGTTTGTCGCTGTCAGCTGAGCGGAAATGACGTCCTGTAATTACCTGGACGACGTCATTGGCCGAAAATAAAACTGCAAATATCTTAAGAACCAGAATCGCACAAATGAAACGTTTTGCAGCACAAATGAAGCACAACCAATTGACTCCATTCTGGACTGTTTTTGTGCATTTTGAAGCTTCCTGTGGGGCTGACCCCAGTTTGACCTGTAAAAGAATCGTTTATTCCTCAAAACCTAAAGCAGCACAAACGAAACTTTTTGCAGCACAAACGCTTGACAAAGTTTTTGTGTGGGTCTGAGCTTGAAAAGGGACTAACTTCACACAGGTAAGTAGGACGTGTAAATGACGGGAAAAACAATAATCATGACAATTTTGATGATAACTCAAAAGAGAGAGGAACGTGCTTGCTTAAAATGAAGAAAACAACAGGTGAAATGAAATAGATGTATACGATAGGGCTGCCAAAAGTATCATTACTAAAACTAGTATCAAAACTAGATACTATTTGAGCAGGTATTATTACTAAAAATGTACACGCCCTTGAACCACCATGGAACCCACCTTATAATAAGAAATAAAGTCATAGAAAGTACTATTATTTAATGTTGAAAATCACATCCTTTTGTCTAAAGAAAGTGTTTTTTTTTATATTACGCTGAACCACCTTTCATTTAAATGTCCTATATTACGCAAAAATGACTCTTGTGAACTTTAGGATGTGTTAGAATTTTGTTTCCTCGTCAAAAACAGACCTGGAGTTGTGTTTTGTCTCATTCACATGTTTGACTAATCCTGTATTATTAGTCTGTCTACATCTCCGAAGCTCCAAACGCTCTGTTACACCTCGGATGCCTGACAAGCGTGACAACCTTAAAAGCAACAGAAACACTTTATCTTTTATCTTTGTCTTTTCACCATTGCCTCATACTTCAGAAATATAATATCTTCAGTTTTGGAAAATGTAGAAACTTTAAACTAACTTGCTCGGTGTTTAAGGGGGGAGTTCATTATGCCCCAGGACTAGTGTTGGGGTAACAGAGGCGACTGTGTTATACCTGATAGGCGAGGTTCATTGTTGACAAAAGCCCGCGTTGCATGCTGGGAAATATTTTGGCCGGCGACAAGAAACACGGCGAACGTAGCGAGAAAGCACGAAAAGGCACCGATCCCCGTTATTTATCCACTTTAACTGCAGAGGACGGAAGACGATTTGACCAGAAATTGGTCATGAGCGTCAAAGGCGCCAAATCACCCTTTTCAGCCCCGACAAAGTGTGAACGAAAGCAAATTTCTGCTCTGAATCTCCAACTACGTGTCCGAACATCCACTACGATATCCACAGTTACTTGGTAGAAACTCCTGGGCCGTTCACAGCAAAATCATAAGCCATAAAATCATGAATTTTAAAGAAACACACAAACCTGTCGAGAAATGGGCCCAACATTATACGTGTTCTTGTTGGGTTCCACAGTTTGCTCGGATCGTCAATATTCGATCTGAAGATGTTTGAAAGCCGTTTAATCCAAAGTTGGTTCTTTTCACTCGGAATACAGAAAAGACCCTTCCCTTCCTTCCTTCCCTCCTTCCTTCTACTTGTGCATCCGATAATGCAGCAGGAATTCACCATTATTGCTGATAAACTGAGAGATGCAAAGTCACTCACTGTGTTTATGGTTTTTGCCGCCGGCCTCAGTATTTCCCATCATGCAACACGCGCATTTAATAACAATGACGTCCGCTGAAACTCGCCCACAGACGCACAACATTCGGTCAGCAGGTGTTTTCGGTTAAAGGTGCAGAAATCTGGACCAACATCCCAGCGACAATAAGAGACTCATATTCAGAACATTTAAAACCATCTGAAAAGACGTCTTAATAGAAACAGATCTGTCATCACAAACTTTAACCCTCGAAGACCTACGTTATCATATATGATAACGAGGAATATGTTTTCTATAACCGCACAGAACTTTCTAACTGTAAAAGACAGAAACTTCCTTTTCCCCTCTGAAAGTGCAGACATAGAGGTTTCCGTACATTTCTGCGGCTTTATCCTACGTCACACTCACGCTGTGTGATGACGTGAGCAAAACGAGTGTCCAACAGGAACTTTGTTTTCCCCAAACTCATGCGCTCCGTCCATTTTGATCGAGCCAAACTTTGCCAAAGAGTGAAGTGAGTCAAGATGGTCGACTCCTCTGACTGTGTGTGTTTATGTAACATATGTATTATTGAACTACAATACAATAGCTGGTAGTGATATTGGAATGTAATAGGCTAGTGATCAGAAGTCTAGGGGTCGGCCACGGAGAGAGTGATAGAGACTGAAGTTTGCAATTGGGATGACACCATGTATTGACAAAAATTTAAAAATTGACATAACATACTGAGAAACACCCTGTGCGAATGGCCACTGAAAAATACAAGTAATATTAAAGACAAATCGTTATTTCAAGATTCATTCAATAATAAAGGTTGACACAATCTTCTGCAAAGCTTGTACACAGCGATGCAATGATCAATAGGTACCAGATGAACCAAAAAATCAAGAAGTCCATACCCTCAACCCACCCACAGTTCACTGAATTACCCACGTCTGGGTGATAAAGGAGATCCAGCAGAATTTGAGGTAAAAGAGTTTCAGCAGTTCATTATTGCAGTAAAAGATGGATGCGAGTGAGTGACGTGTGTGGGGTGAGAGATTCCCTGGGCTACAGGAGCCCCCTACCGGTCCGGCAGAGAGATAGTGGTTCTCCCACAGTTCAGAAAGTCCTTAGGCTCAAAGCCCACTCCTTAGCTCTCGCCATCGGGTTGGGTAACTGGGAAACCTGGCCTGTATAAATAGCAAAGGCCCCAATGAATCATATGCACATATCAAATAAAGTCAAGTGCTAATAAATTGTAACATTGGTGTGCGCACAGTTCAATTTATAGCACTAATTGCACTGGAAGCTCTTCAGCATAAATAAAATTTATATCAAATAATATCTGTCATATGCCAATTATCAATAATCAATAAAATGCATTAATTGCATAAGATAAGATAGCAGCAATTCAATTTAATATTTGGTGTCACTTAGAGAAGAGTCATATTTGAAAGAACAAGGTACAAACTCTAATAAAACAGTAGGCTAACCGCTCCTATCTAACTACATGGGAGCGGCTAGGCTACCTCAGCACAACAACGTTTCACTCACCAACTCCGCAGATAGCGCCGCATATAACCGCCCTTTCGATTGGGTTTTGAACACGGTAGCCGACGGCTCCTATGGGTTAAGTGAACCATAAATATCAAGCTTAAAATGTGAATTAACAAGCGAAACCGCGGAAACAGACCTGCAGCCCAGCTCTCCTCTGGCATCCCCACGGCGTCTAACCTAAGCGAATCTCCGCGGCAGGAAATACACACGCGTTTGGCGCCACAGGTCACATGATCGCATGACGTCACCAGAAAACTAATGCACTGATTGGTTAACTAACGGGGGATGGTGCGTGACTACGTCAGACGCACAGTGAGACTAATCAAGACAGAAATGAACGGAGAATGACAGATGACTCAGGATTTATTACCTGGGTACAACACTCCTCCCCTTAAATCCATGCAACTCCGATGCATGCTATATGACATGAACATGAGAGCACACAGGGGTATCAGACGCAGAGAGAATAAATGCTTCACCATAAGCATCAGCTAAGCTGTGAAAGAGAGTTTGTACAACTGAAATGAGGGGATTACCTAAGGCTGAGTATTGCAAACGCTAGGCGGTTGTCGCTGTCTAGTGGATCGTCGTGCGATATTAGCATCATCCGAGTTAGTAACATTGACTGGTTCCTCAACTCGGTTAAACGGCGTATCAATTACGCTTGGGGGTGTCTCTACCTGGGCATGGGGCACCGATTCAGTTTCAGGTTCTTCTGTCTTCAGCCCCACAGGAAAGTGGATGGTCATCAGTCTCAGGTAAGTGATTCTCTGATTCAGGTTCAGGTTCATCCACAGGTAGAGAAACCCAAGAACAGCAGTGGGATCGGCATTGTCAATCATTTCAGGTAATGCACGGAGCAGAGGGAAGAGACTCTGGATTTGCAGGATCAGGTGTTGTGTCAGGTACAATAGACTCATGCTCACGATTTCCAGACACAGGAACAGTGATCACATCTTTAACTGTTGGCTGAATGGACAACCAAGGAAAATCCAACTCAACATCCTCCTCTTCCAGATTACCATCAGATTCTTCAGCTGGTGGTTGACTTCGGGTTCGAGGCTTTCGAACAGGAGTAGAAGTTGGAGAGTCTGAATCATTAGTGACAGGGAGAAACCCACATGGAAGCAATAGGTCACGGTGCAACGTCCGCGTTGGCTCCATTTACATCATTTTCTGGCCGCACCTCATAAACAGGTAAATCACAAGCACGCCAATGACCACATAAACATCTCTCTCCCATTTATCCTCCAACTTATGCTTGCCACGGAGCCGTACATTACGCACCAAGACTCGGTCTCCTGCTTCCAGACCTGAGGGAGTCACTCGTTGATCAAAAACGACGTTTGTTTCGTTCCCCTGATTTCTCTGCATTTTTGTAAGCGATTTGATAGCTTTCTTCCAGTCGGGACCGCAAGTTTTGCACATACTGAGAATGAGACTTCGAGGATGGTTCTCGTGCAGGTAAGCCATAAGCAATATCGACAGGGAGTCTGGGACAACGGCCAAACATGAGTTCATACGGTGTAAAGCCGGTAACTTCATTACGGGTACAATTATAGGCGTGACTAATGGTCTGACATATTCCTTCCAAGTGGCCTTTTGATTTGGTTCTAGTGTACCCAGCATATTCAAAAGTGTTCTGTTGAATCTCTCGACCGGATTACCACGTGGGTGATAGGGTGTAGTTCTTGTTTTTTGAATGCCTGCAATTTCACAGAGTTCTTTAATTAACTTGGATTCGAAATCAGGTCCTTGGTCAGTATGCAGCCGTTTCAGGGATTCCATAATGCACTAAAAATTTTCCCAAAGGCACTTTGCTACAGTCCTCGCTTTCTGATTGGCAGTTGGTATCGCCACTGCATACTTTTGTAAAATGGTCTGTTAAAACCAGAATGTCTTTGGTGTTACTCTTGTCAGGTTCTAACGACAGATAGTCCATGCAAAGCAGCTCGAGCGGACGAGTAGTTTTGATGTTTACCAGTTGGGCAGCTTTCTCTGGCAAAGCTTTACGGCGAACACATCGAGGACAGGTCCTGACTTTTTGTCTCCACATCACTTGCCATTCTGGGCCAAAAAACCTGGAACGAATGAGATCAAGAGTTCGCTCTATTCCCATATGTCCCATATCATTATGGAGAGCAGAGAGGACATTTGGGCGAAGCTCTTCTGGAAGTACTAGCTGAACATGAGCTGCTCACCATCTTGTCGTCTGCGGTACAGAACATCATCACGAAGCTCGAGACGATTGAGTTCTCGCAATAGGACAGAAAGATCAGGCAGCTCTTGCCTAGCTGTTGGTGGAACTTTTTCACCAGTTTTGATTTGATGGATGATTTCACGAATACAAGGATCAGCTTGCTGTTTCTCTTCTTCAGGTCCAGTTGTGACAAGGTTGGGATGACTAGTAACCCATGCTGTGTTTCATCGGCAAAGCATTCTGGCACTGCTAACGCTGTAACACTCATGGACTCCACCAAGGTGATTGAGCAGTTATCAGGATCGGGAAAAGTTCTGGCCAGTGAGCTGAGACAGATGGCAGCAACAACAGCTTGAGGAACTTCAGATGTACTGTCAACACTGTGACCATTGGCAAACTGTCGAACCCGGTCCCACTCTTGTTGCAATTGTAAATCAAGACGATGGTCATGAGGCCGTCCTGGACAGTGCATCTGCATCTAGATTTTGTTTACCAGCACGGTACTGGAGCTTGAAGTTATATCGTCGACAAAGCCGCAAGCCATCTATGGCTGGCTGCGTCTAGCTTCGCAGAGGTCAGAACATATGTCAGAGGATTGTTATCAGTTATCACGACAAATTCAGCGCCATACAGGAAATCGTGAAACTTCTCTGATACACTCCATTTCAATGCTAGAAACTCCAGCTTATGCGCAGGATATCTTGCTTCACTGGAGGATAAACCCCCGACTGGCATATGCGATTACCCGCAACTGGCCATCCTGCTCTTGGTATAAAGCAGCCCCGAGCCCGGTGGTACTGGCATCGGCATGCAAGATATATGGCAGCTTTGGGTTGGCAAAGCCCAAGACAGGAGCAGTACTCAGTCTCTCGATAAGCGTGTCAAAGGCATGCTGGCAGTGGAGGGTCCATCGTTCCCCAAGGGTTGGCTGCTGTCGAGACCCTTGGCATTGGTAGAGCGCTTTGAGGTGAGCGGCGGGCAGGGGTATATCCCTTGGTCAGGTCGTTAAGTGGCGTGGCAATGGCAGCGTAGCCACTAATAAACCTTCGATAATACCCTGCGAATCCCAAAAAAGACTTAAGCTCCCTCAGTGTATGGGGAGTTGGCCAGGATTTTAATGTGCTGACTTTCTCGGGGTCGGTCTCAACGCCATTTTCGGACACCACATGGCCTAAATACTTCACAGATGTTTGGAAAACTTGCATTTTTCGGGCGACAATTTTAACCCATATTCTTTGAGGCGATGGAGAACTCTCAACAACCGACGTTCATGTTCTTCAAGTGAGTCGGAAAAAATGATTAAGTCATCCAGGAACACTAGGACTTCTTTTAAGTGCAGGTCCCCATACACTTCTCCATGAGACGTTGAAAGGTACTGGGAGCGTTGCTACACCCTGGGGCATACGACAACTCCCAGAAACCCAACGGGGTCACAAAGGCAGTTTTTGCCTTGTCTGCCTCTTTTCCATTTCTATCTGGTAATACCCAGATTTGAGGTCCAAAACACTAAACCAGCGAGACCCGTTCAGCGCAGAAAACGACTCCTCTAAATTCGCAGTGCGTACGCATCCTTCACTGTCTGGAGGTTCAGCTTTCTGTAGTCGATGCAAAGACGCACATCTCCATTCTTTTTGCGAACAATCTACAATGGGCGACGAAAATGGAGACTCAGACTCTCGAATCACCCCGGCATCCAGCAAGTCTCGCAGGTGCTTACGAACGGCTTCGAGGTCGTTAGGGTGAATCGGACTCAGCTCGATGTTTAAAAGTTGTTTCATCATGAAGATGTATTCGGTGCTTCACCTTGTCGGTTCGTCCGAAGTCTAAATCATTCTGAGCAAAAACTTCAGGAATGGTTTGGAGTGTCTGAGGATGCGGTCTCCTCCATTCTGGAGGGATTGGTGAATCTCCAAAGTTGAAATTTATGGAATGGTGATCAGGATCTGTGGATGACACATCAGAAGTAGCGTGATGAGACAGGATCTGCGGAGACACTACGAGCTCAGCGATGATACTCAGTGGTGGTAAAGTGATGACTTGGTCTGATTCATTAGTGAGAACAACAGGAATCTTGTGATGTGGATGGCTTGGCAATGTGATAAGACTGTTCTGCACACAGAGCCCCCCAGGCAGTGGAGTAGTGGGATGTTCTACCAGGGCCCACCCAGCAGACAGGCTTGGGATAGCACGGACAGAGCCTTCAACCGCAACAGTTTGACCAGCTGGAATCAGAACAGGAACATTATTGGCCAGTCTTACAACACCATCGCTGCCTCCATAAGTTTTCTGGTGCCGAATTTGCAACAGGTTTAGAACTGCTCGGTACCCATGCAAGGTAGGTTGAAAATGGGCAAATTCAGTCTCTGCATATTGTTCATAGAGTGTGTCTAATGTGTTCATCCCAATTAAGATCTGGGTCTTGAACTCTGACGCACATCTGGGACCACTAAAGCTCAGGTATCAATGTCAAATTCAGTGCCCAGGAAATCTTGAGGAAAAGTTACTGTTACTTCTATGTAACCAAGGTATGGAACTAATTGTCCAGCTGCCCCTTCAACATGCAACAGATCACAGAGTGGGTTTACAGGTAAGTGTGACAAATGTTTATTATAAAATGACACTGGAATAGTCGTTACTTGAGATCCAGTATCAAGTAGACACTGACAGTTCTGACCAGCAAGGCTCACTTGGGAAGTACACCTGGATCCGATCAGCCCTTTGGGAAGGCGAGATCTGTTTGATTTGGTGGACTGAGCCAACTTGCATTTCACAAAGCTTGAACTTGTGGGACATTGTGGGTCCTCTTCAGTTCCTGATCGTCCCTCCACAGGAACCCTTTCTAGTTTAAAGACTGGTCACTTGAGTTTGATTTTTGCCACTTCTGCTGCTTTTGATTAAACTGCTTTTTCTTGGCAGCCACGAGCGCTGGATTCGGATTATTGTCACAATTTGATTTGATGTGACCATCTTCACCACATTGAAAACAATAGCCTGGACGGGGTTTCTGTTTGACAGTCGACCTGTTGACTTCCCACTCCTTTGATCTTCTCCCAGCTTATGGACGCCTAGGGTCTTGATGGAACAGGCTGTCCGGGACTGGACTGAGCGGCAGTTAAAGATGCAAGTTGTTTCTGGATGTCTGCTAACTGCTTGGCAAGCTGCTGCGTTATAGTTATAAAATCATTGGAGACTTTCTCGTCAGCAGTTGGATAGGCATACTGAGCGTGAGTGGCGACTCTGGGTTTTACTGAGCCGAGATGTTGTTTCATTCTCAATGCTTTAGTAGCTTCTCGATCTTCCTCAGTGCGGAGCAGTAGCAGGAAATCGGAAAATGTAGGTGGATTTGACTTGCGCTGCTTTAGCTGTAACTCGGAAATTAATGTATTGTCCCAGCAGCCTCGACAGAATTGGTTGAGCAGGAAACGGTCCATATAGTTGCCTCTGAAGCTCCACCCTCTTCACTGCAAGGGTCAATGCTACTTGCAGGCGCGCTGCAGATACATAGAGGGTTTCTCACCAGCGTCTTGGAAAGTGTCCATAAACTTTGCATATAATTCATCACCGTCCTGAACTGTCCCATAAGCTGAATCGAGGATTTGCAGGTAGGTCGAGGAAGTGTTTCAGCTCTCAGATGTTTCACCATATCAGCTGCCGGTGGAAGGAGACTCTCAACGATTTTACGAGAACGCTGCAGATTGGACACAGAAGGGTCTGTCAGGGAGGAGATCGACACCGGAACGCCACGTATCATAGTCAGATTCATGCTGAGGTCTTGGTGACTTTCCGGAGAATGCTCGGAGTCGATGGCTGGACAAATGCAAAGAAGAGTCATTATTCTTAACAACGTGTTCTACAATATAGTGTGGCACATCTCGTAGGTTGAACTCTGGAGCAGATGCTGATGAAAAGGAGGGTTTTGATTTGGAGCTCATGTTCACTGGTGGAATCAGACTGGAAGTTAAACTGCTCTCGAGCTGGAGGTGGAGTTAGAGCACCGTCTTTGTGAGTGGTGGGTACATTTAGACCTCTCACGCCAGTAGACTGCACAGCCACTCCATCTTCATCATCAGGTGGGGTTTTCATGTGACTTGGCTTTGGGCAGAGCTCAGTCACTGATTGCCCAAGTAGAGACATCACCCCATTTAGGACCGCAGCGTAGTCCTGACCAGTGAGTTTGGCTAACTTTGTAATTCAGTGAGATAGGTTTGGGTTTGGGCTTTACCTAACTCATTCGCACACACAGTAGCTAAATCAAAGATAACATATGTCATATTAGCAGAGTCGCAATCATAATTATATGGCAACACTTTGCGCAATGCGGCAACTGCAACACCAGATTCATATTCGACAATGAGCACACGACGCAAAGTAGGAGTCAGTTCATCGTAATATTCAATTTTTGAAATTTTGCCATATTGTGCCAAAAATTCCACAACCTCATCTGCTGTTTTGCTTTTTGTAATATCTTTGATTAGAACAGAGTTTGGTATTTTTATACCTCGCTCCTCCAATATGTCCATGGTGTCTACAATATTTAGGTTTTTGCTGTTAATATTATTAACAAGGTTGAAAAACTTAATTTTTAAAGACAGTTCTGTGCAACTCTCTCCTGGCTAGCTCGCCAATATTATGTAACATATGTATTATTGAACTACAATACAATAGCTGGTAGTGATATTGGAATGTAATAGGCTAGTGATCAGAAGTCTAGGGGTCGTACACACGGAGAGAGTGATAGAGACTGAAGTTTGCAATTGGGATGACACCATGTATTGACAAAAATTTAAAAAATTGACATAACATACTGAGAAACACCCTGTGCGAATGGCCACCGAAAATACAAGTAATATTAAAGACAAATCGTTATTTCAAGATTCATTCAATAATAAAAGGTTGACACAATCTTCTGCAAAGCTTGTACACAGCGATGCAATGATCAATAGGTACCAGATGAACCAAAAATCAAGAAGTCCATACCCTCAACCCACCCACAGTTCACTGAATTACCCACGTCTGGGTGATAAAGGAGATCCAGCAGAATTTGAGGTAAAAGAGTTTCGGCAGTTCATTATTGCAGTAAAAGATGGATGCGAGTGAGTGACGGGTGTGTGGGGAGAGATTCCCTGGGCTACAGGAGCCCCCTCACCGGTCCGGCAGAGAGATAGTGGTTCTCCCACAGTTCAGGAAAGTCCTTAGGCTCAAAGCCCACTCCTTAGCTCGGCCATCGGGTTGGGTAACTGGGGAAACCTGGCCTGTATAAATAGCAAAGGCCCCAATGAATCATATGCACATATCAAATAAAGTCAAGTGCTAATAAATTGTAACATTGGTGTGCGCACAGTTCAATTTATAGCACTAATTGCACTGGAAGCTCTTCAGCATAAATAAAATTTATATCAAATAATATCTGTCATATGCCAATTATCAATAATCAATAAAATGCATTAATTGCATAAGATAAGATAGCAGCAATTCAATTTAATATTTGGTGTCACTTAGAGAAGAGTCATATTTGAAAGAACAAGGTACAAACTCTAATAAACAGTAGGCTAACCGCTCCTATCTAACTACATGGGAGCGGCTAGGCTACTCAGCACAACAACGTTTCACTCACCAACTCGCAGATAGCGCCGCATATAACCGCCCTTTCGATTGGGTTTTGAACACGGTAGCCGATTTGCTCCTATGGGTTAAGTGAACCATAAATATCAAGCGAAAATGTGAATTAACAAGCGAAACCGCGTGGAAACAGACCTGCAGCCCAGCTCTCCTCTGGCATCCCCCACGGCGTCTAACCAAGCGAATCTCCGCGGCAGGAAATACACACGCGTTTGGCGCCACAGGTCACATGATCGCATGACGTCACCAGAAAACTAATGCACTGATTGGTTAACTAACGGGGGATGGTGCGTGACTACGTCAGACGCACAGTGAGACTAATCAAGACAGAAATGAACGGAGAATGACAGATGACTCCAGGATTTATTACCTGGGTTACATTTAGAACGAGTGAAAAAGTCGCTCTAAGTGGAGTTAATTCTCACATACATGGAAAATTACGCATCTTGGTGTGTGTAATTGCGCATCCCTTTCTATTTTTATTTGAAATGTTTATTTCACTCAAAATGAACAAATCCAAATGTAATTTCCACCAGGGAAATGCAGAAGTGCTGTGGCTCTGGCCCTGGACCTGACAGGAGCCGTTTCCAGGACTGGACCAGGTAAGTAATGGGGCAATTGCACTTTTTTGTTTGTTTTTAGGGCAATAAGGAGATTTTTAATTTACTTACAGACTTGAGATTTTGCATTTTTGTAGCTAAGGCCCTAAATTAAGCATTTTTTTATGTCCAAAAAGTTGTTTCTACATGTTTGCTGTGTGTTTTGTATAAAAGAGTGTGAATTTTGTTTTCTGTTTTTTTTTTTTCATCTCTATTTCTGGTCCTGTAGCTTTTATCACAGCCTCATGACACAACTACAGCAGCAGATTGTGAAATAACAGGTTGGACTGAACAAAAGGAGGTAGAACACTTCATTAGGGGGTAAAGGGGCAGTTTTAAAAGCAAAATTAAGAGAAAAATCCAGGCGAGGAGAAATGTACTAAAATTGCCCTTCGGTCTTTGGGGTTACGCTCTTATGTAAATGTCAGTGTTGTAAGTCATGATCGTGTCTTATTCTGCTGTTTCTTCCATGTTTGTCCTGTGAATCGTCACTGACAGTTTGTCTAATGTGTGAAGTTGTCTTATGGCTTCGATCTCTCGGACCTGCAGGGACGACAGATGTAAAGTCGCCTTCGGGCTGATTCTCGCGTTTTTACAAGTACATGTTCATGAATATGCATAAATAAATAAGTCACGGAGCACTCGTTTCCAAGTTAACAACTATCTTATCCATCTCTTTTTTTGTTTAGCGGAGATTAGAAATTTCAGAGCTGAAATTATTAAAATGATTGCAGTGAAGGTGTGTGGAGTTTAAAAACACAGTGGAGCACTTCCTGTATTACTACACGACATTACAAAGATGTTTTAAGAGAAAAGTCGCCCTAAATATGCAGGATTTGTGTGTTAAACATGTGTGAATGAAGCAAAACACAACTCCAGGTCTGTTTTTGAGGACGAAACAACATTATGAGACCATTTAATAAAGTTTTGCAGATTGAGTTTTGGTTTGTATTTAGTATTTCTGTTATGACACTAGAAATCTCCCAAAAAATATGTGTAAAAATAGTGCTTAAATAGTAACAATTCAGCAGGAAGTCTGAGGGTTTTGCCACCTGTGCACGAGTTTTGTGGAGATAGAAAGTACAATTGATTTCTTTTCCCTCACATTTTCATCTCTAATTTGTTTTCTTATTTCTTTCAAATAAAAAAATAACTTTACTCCATCCGTCTAAGCACTTTCAAAATGATCCTTTCGCTTCATTTCGTGATTCCACCTAAAGGAGACGGTGTTTGCAGTGAAATCTCGAGACCTGCCGGTGAACTCCTCTCCACAGCTCTGAGTCTGACCCTGTTCTCAGTCTTATATAAGCCTCTTCTCTGCTTCATCTGAGGGAAAATCTTGCTCGTTGCATGTCCAAGGACTAAATGTTGATTTGCTTTGAGATCTTCGGGTTTATATATATTCAAAAAAACAAAACAAAAAAAACACTTCTTGAGTCCTGATCTTTGCGCGCAGCAAAAACTGGAGCATTAACAGTTCAGGGTAAAATTTCAGAGTGGGTTTTTCACACATAAAGTTAAGTTATTTTATCTATTTGAGAGTTAAATGGGGGTTTGAGTTGGCGTTATTTGCCGGAGTTGATATGGTTAAAGTTAATTCATTCCCCTAGTGGTAATTCAACTTCCCTTAGACCAGTTTGAACCAGTTTTCTACAGAATTTCATCTTAAATTAACAAAAATAAAGTGTAAAAATAAAATATCTCTGTGTGTTGTTCAGATAAATCAGGATAACCCCACAAAGTTTTATCCGTTTACTCTCAAAACATTAATATAACTCTTGATTTCGGGGTTAAACTGGAACTTGGGTCCAGTGTTACTTAATTAACATTTACAAAAATGCTAAATTAACTCTAGAACAGACTGGACTCATATAAACCCTGAGAAAATGTTAAAGGGACAGTTTGAGTGTTTTGACATGAATCTGTACGTCTCCGTCAGCAGAGTCGCATCAACACTGACTTACCTCCCGACAGCGTCTGAGCCGAGTTCTTCTGGTTTTGGTGCTGATGAAAGTGTCCGGCAAGTTGGCTGGAGTCATGAAAATAAAGTGTTTTTCTTCTCAGAACAATATGTGTTCAAAAGAGTGACACATTTGTGTCACAGAACGTGAACCACAAAAAAAGTCAGACCTCATAATCTCTGTTTCACTGTGTTTCCTGCTCAGAAAGTTCACGACGACATGTGTGACGACGACACTGACGATGAAGACATGGCCTTTAGCTCAGAGCCAAGGGGAGATCTTTATGAACCCGAATATACTGAAGCCCAAATTCAGCAGATGGAGTCAGAACAGCAGAGAGAGAAACAGGAGGGACAGAGGGACAAGAACCTGAAGAACCTGGAGTTTTGTTGTTCCAGCCTGAAGAATCACAAGTCTGCACCATTTTTATATATATTCTTATATAGAAAGTGACCAGATTTGTCTCAAATGGCATATCCCCTCCTCTTATTGTTTTTTAGACTGTGTATTTTACAAATTTCACTGTTATTTTTGTACCTAGGCGGCACGGTGGCTGAGTGGCAACACTCATGCCTCATGGCAAGAAGGTTTTGGGTTCGATCCCGGGTCCCCGGGCCTTTCTGTGTGGAGTTTGCATGTTCTCCCTGTGTCTGGATGGGTTTCCTCCGGGCTCCGGTTTCCCCATCAACCCAAAACATGCACTGTAGGTGTGAAAGTTGTGTGTGTGAGTGAGTGGTGGTGGTGGTCGGAGGGACCGTTGGCGCTGCTTGGCCTGGCAGCTGCGCCTCTGTCAGTCTGCCCCAGGGCAGCTGTGACTACAACAGTAGTTTACCACCACCGGGTCTGGAGTGAATGAAAAATACTCTGTAAATTGCTGTGTGAAGCGTTTTGGGGACATGTGTCTGTGTAAAGCGCTATATAAATAAACCTTACCTGTATTGACATTTTTAAAAGCCTAACCAGGGACAGTATCTCCAAATTCACTTGTGGCTAGAAGCCTTATGTACATTACATCATTTACATATTTGGTGGCAATGTTTTTCGTACAGTCACTGACAAATAAACTAATAAGTAAATAGCGTATACAAGCTTATATACTTCTGGCTGTAGCTCTCACGACGGTCAACAGTCTGAGCACGTAAACACTGTCGAACCACTGAAAAAAGTGATACGACTGGAGAGAAAATAGTACCAAGCGGTTATGAGATCTGACTTTTTCTGGGGTTTTTTGTTTTATTTTGTGGCGCATGTGTCTCACTCTTTTGAACACATATTGGTCTGAGAAGAAAAACGCTTTATTTTCGTGACCCCGGCCAACTTGCCGAACTACTTTTGTCGCCAAAACTCGGCTCAGTGGACAGATTCATGTCAAAAAACCCGAACTATCCCTTTAAGCATTCGTCTGGCTAATCCCACGTCTAAATGATACACTCTGTTCATCTCCCTATTGCTTATAATGTTATTTACCCTCTTAAATTCATATTACACATCGAGGATTCGACCGTTTCTCTCTTCGAGCCTCTTTTCTGTCCCGTTCGCTCTGCAGATGGAGTTCAAACGCACTGCGGCTGACGTCTGTGCAGAATCACAGTTGCACCTGGTGTTTAGCGTTAACATATGTCTGAAACGTGGGATTTAAATGATCAATGCAGCGGCTCACGGGGGTAACAATGCATGAAATTGAAGTGTCAAAATCAACAGCGAGAGATGGATTTGAGCCGGGGGAATATGAGCAGGAAACGGGAAAAATAATAAACTGGATAGAAACGTTTTTAAAAAAAAATCAAACAACCAGTGCATTTAACCCATTTTTCAAGATGAGAAATCACGAAATATTATTGTTATTTTCTGATCTGGTATAATGTTGTTTCTAAGGACGAGACAATAATAATAATAATAATAATAATAATAATAATAATAATAATAATAATAATAACAGTGCATTTCACAATTTTGACCTCACTGTTTTTATTTATTTCATGCTTTACTTTTATTTATTTTTGTATTTTTATATATTTAATACTTCAGCGGTCGTCGCTTTACTCTTTTTTGGAACTACAGCTTCTCAAGTACCAGAACTCAGCAGGACTAGACCAGGACTAAACTAGAACTAAAAGTGGACTAAAAAACAGGACTAAACCAGAACTAAAAGAGGACTAAACCAGAACTAAACCAGAACTAAAAGAGGACTAAACCAGAACTAAACTGAGACTAAACTAGAACTAAAAGTGGACTAAAAAACAGGACTAAACCAGAACTAAAAGAGGACTCAACCAGGACTAAACCGGGACTAAACTAGAACTAAAAGTGGACTAAACCAGAACTAAACTAGAACTAAAAGAGGACTAAACCAGAACTAACCTAGAACTAAGAGGGGACTAAACCAGGACTAAACTAGAACTAAGAGGGGACTAAACCAGGACTAAACCAGGACTAAACTAGAACTAAAAGTGGGCTGAACCAGAACTAAACCAGGACTAAACTAGAAGTAAAATGGGACTAAACCAGGACTAAACCAGGACTAAACTAGAACTAAAAGTGGGCTGAACCAGAACTAAACCAGGACTAAACTAGAACTAAAATGGGACTAAACCAGGACTAAACCAGGACTAAACTAGAACTAAAAGAGGACTAAACCAGAACTAAACCAGAACTAAAAGAGGACTAAACCAGAACTAAACCAGGACTAAAAGAGGACTAAACCAGAACTAAACCAGGACTAAACTTGAACTAAAAGAGGGCTAAACCAGAACTAAACCAGGGGCTAAACTAGAACTAAAATGGGACTAAACCAGGACTAAACTAGAACTAAAAGTGGACAAAATTAGGACTAAACTAGAACTAAAAGTGGACTAAACCAGGACTAAACCAGAATTAAAAGAGTATTAAACCAGAACTAAACAAGAACTAAAAGAGGACTAAACCAGAACTAAACCAGAACTAAACTAGAACTAAATGGGGACTAAACCAGGACTAAACCAGAACTAAACTAGAACTAAAAGGGGACTAAACCAGGACTAAACTAGAACTAAAAGGGGACTAAACCAGGACTAAACTAAAACTAAAAGTGGGCTAAACCAGAACTAAACCAGGACTAAACTAGAACTAAACTAGAACTAAAATGGAACTATACCAGGACTAAACTAGAACTAAAAGTGGACTAAACCAGGACTGAACCAGAACTAAACCAGAACTAAACCAGGACCAAAAATGGGACTAAATCAGGACTACACCAGAACTAAAAGTGGACTAAACCAGGACTAAACCAGAATTAAAAGAGGACTAAACCAGAACTAAACTAGAACTAAAAGGGGACTAAACCAGAACTAAAATGGGACTAAACCAGGACTAAACTAGAACTAAAAGTGGACTAAACCAGGACTGAACCAGAACTAAAAGGGCACTAAACCAGGACTAAACCGGGAACTAAACCAGAACTAAACCAGGACCAAAAATGGGACTAAATCAGGACTACACCAGAACTAAACCAAGACTAAACTGGGCCTAAACCAGAACTAAACCAGGACTAAACCAGTACAGTAATAATGCACGTTTTCCTAGGCGTTTCTGAGCAATAAAAATCTTAAATAAATACAAGTTTATTAATGTCATAATGTGGAATATTCTAGGCAAAACAATACCGTTTCTATGGAGACAAACAGAAAAAGTTGTGCTAATAAAGTGATGATAATATCCACAGTGTTCATGATGCCGTCATTGTTTGTCTGGAATATTTTTTAGAATAAATTCAAGATTAATCTGTCTAATGCTGCACTACGGAACATTCTAGGTAAAGCAACATCATCTCCATGGAGACAAACATATGCCGGACCCACTACCTTACATAATGCACCTTTAAGATAAATAAACGGTGGAGTTTTGACAAATTTTGGACCTCATTATTATAATATTTTGCTGTCGTTTTTCGCTGTGTCTTTGTAAAAACGTGGAAAACAAATCCCACATTTTTTCACATTTATCGCACAATTTTTCACATTTATCGCACAATTTTTCACATTTTTACGCAATCTTTTAGCAACTTTCTCCCATAAGATGTCGCCTCATATCCGTATAGAAAACTTTAAACATTTTAAGCTGTGTATCTTCAGTTGTAGCGGTTCTGAAGTGTGATTCTTGCTCTTGCTCGTGGCTCGTTAGCTTTGACCTGACTCTAACACGGGGGAAGTGCGCATGAATACAGATGAACTCTCGGAGATGTGAGGGATTATGGGTACACCAGAGCAGGAAGTCCTGTCCTCGGGGAAACACTGGCTCTGCGCAGAAACTGGTCATTAATGTGGAACTAACTCAATCAGGACCAGAAGGAAAGGAAAGAGGAAGATACTCTGCTCAGTTATAGCTTTGGGCAAATGTGTGTTCGGTCCTTATGGGACGGGGAGGTTAGTTCATGTTGTTCTGGCGTAAAATTAAATAAAAATACTGCTTAACAGGGTTGTAATGTACCTCGGTTTTGAGGTCACGGTTCAGGTCATTTTCAGGACAATATGGGAACAAAATGCAAAAATGTCACATGTTTAAATGATAAAATGCAGCGCTTCTTTCCCTCAAAAGGCCCCGAACCTTGTGTCTGCTACAAATACAAATACAAATACAAATACAAATACAAATACAACACTGCACAATGCTGAACGCTCAGGGAAAAGGTTAAAAAAATGTGAAAATCATTACTAATAATAACAACTAATAATAATAATTATAACTATTATAATTGTTTAGACCTGGTTCAGTCCTGGTTTACTTCTGGTTTAGACCTGGTTCAGACTTGGTTTAAACCTGGTTTAGACCTGGTTCAGTCCTGGTTCAGTTCTAGTTTAGACCTGGTTGAGACCTGGTTGAGACCTGGTTCAGACCTGGTTTAGACTTGGTTTAGACCTGGTTCAGACCTGGTTCAGACCTGGTTTAGAGCTGGTTCAGACTTGGTTTAGACTTGGTTTAGACCTGGTTGAGACCTGGTTCAGACCTGGTTTAGAGCTGGTTCAGTCCTGGATTAGACCTGGTTTAGACCTGGTTTAGAGCTGGTTTAGACCTGGTTTAAACCCGGTTCACTCTTGGTTTAGACCTGGTTTAGTCCTGGTTTAGACCTGGTTCAGTCCTGGTTTAGTTCTGGTTTAGACCTGGTTCAGACCTGGTTCAGACCTGGTCCAGTCCTGGTTCAGACCTGGTTCAGTCCTGGTTTAGTCCTGGTTTAGACCTGGTTCAGTCCTGGATTAGACCTGGTTTAGACCTGGTTCAGTCCTGGATTAGACCTGGTTTAGACCTGGTTCAGTCCTGGTTTAGACCTGGTCCAGTTCTGGTTTAGTCCTGGTTTAGTTCTGGTTTAGACCTGGTTCAGTCCTGGTTTAGACCTGGTTCTGACCTGTTTTTCTTCTGGTTTAGTCGACAGTCGCTCTTGGATCATCTGTTTTGGAAGCACATTTTTCATTTATTTTCCCACTGATTTTTTTCCATAAATCCAAATATTAGGAGTTCAAAGACTCAGCAGCTCCGGGTTATTTCAGATCAATGACACATTTGTCTTCAGCCCAACGAACACGGTTAAAAAACAAGATTCAGCGACATTCTTCAATACCATAACGGTTTATAAAGTTTGAGGGGAAAAATACGTCTTGTGGTCATTACGTTATCATATACGACACAGAGGAATATGTTTCTATAACCGCAGAACTTTCTAACCGTAAAAGACAGAAATTTCCTTTCCCCCTCTGAAAGTGCAGACATAGAGGTTTCCGTACATTTCTGCGGCTTTATCCTACGTCACACTCACGCTGTGTGATGACGTGAGCAAAACGAGTGTCCAATAGGAACTTTGTTTTCCCCAAACTCATGCGCTCCGTCCATTTTGATCGAGCCAAACTTTGCCAAAGAGTGAAGTGAGTCAAGATGGTCGACTCCTCTGACTGTGTGTGTTTATAACGAGTGAAAAAGTCGCTCTAAGTGGAGTTAATTCTCACAAATATGGAAAATTACACATCTTGGTGTGTGTAATTGTGCATCTCTTTCTATTTTTATTTAAAGGTTTATTTCACTCAAAATGAACAAATCCAAATGTAATAAACACCTGGAAATGCAGAAGTGCTGTGGCTCTGGCCCTGGACCTGACAGGAGCTGTTTCCAGGACTGGACCAGAAAAGTAATGGAGCGATTACACTTTTTTTTGTTTTTAGGGCAATAAGGAGATTTTTAATTTACTTACAGACTTGATATTTTGCATTTTTGTAGCTAAGGCCCTAAATTAAGCATTTTTTATGTCCAAAAAGTTGTTTATACATGTTTGCTGTGTGTTTTGTATAAAAGAGTGTGAATTTTATTTTCTGTTTTTTTTCATCTCTATTTCTGGTCCTGTAGCTTTTATCACAGCCTCATGACACAACTACAGCAGCAGATTGTGAAATAACAGGTTGGACTGAACAAAAGGAGGTAGAACACTTCATTAGGGGGTAAAAGGGGCAGTTTTAAAAGCAAAATTAAGAAAAAATATCCAGGCGAGGAGAAATGTACTAAAACTGCCCTCAGGTCTTCAGGGGTTAAAACTTTTTTTTTACGGAGAAATTAATGAGAAATTTACTTCTGGAGTCGGGGAATGAGGTCCATCCAGAGCTAAAAACAGATCTCTCCAGTCCTCCTTAAAGTCTCCTCTGTGTTTTTAAAGTTTATACATCTTCATTGGACTTGTAGTGAATTATTTCCATGTCTAAGTTTATCTTTTTTTTTTAATGATTTCTGGTTTTTAACTGTTATCTGGCAACAGAGCTGATTTTTCACCCGTCTCAAACCCATGTAAAGAAAACGACATTTTACACTGTTTCATGTTGATCCTGAGCACATTTTCGGATTTAAAGTTTTCCCACTTAAAACACAAACTTCCAGCTAACATAAACATTCACAGCTTTCCGTTCTGAACACTGAAAACTCCAGCTCCGGCTCCCTAATCCAGGTGGGAGATGGTTTTCTCCAGTGCAGGGGAAACTTTACCTGAAGCATGTTTTTAATAACTGTCCCCACGCTCACACTGTTCGCTTTTGTGGTCGTGATTTACGGCTCTGCAAACGGGCCGCGAAATAGTTTTAACGTTAAGCTCCTAACTCCTAATAGTCTGTCACCGGAGAATATGTTTTTATGATTAAAGGTTCGATATTACATAAAACTTCTACACATACACGTCTCCGCATTTACTTCAGTCGGAAAATCGGAAAATCTATGGGAGAAATCGTCCAGATGTTTGTAGTGAAGGTGTTTGGAGTTTGAAAACACAGTGGAGCGCTTCCTGTACCACGGCGTGACATCACAAGGTGGAACAGCGTGTTTTCAGTTTGAGAGGAGAACTCAGCCTGGAATCCGTGTGTCGTTCGTTCGTTTTTCAATATAAAACCAAAAATAAGAAAGCGAAAAAACAACAGTTTTCTTCATTATTTGTCTTCAAAACCAAAATAAAAAAATGGATAATGAACCAGGACTAAACCAGGACTAAACCAGGACTAAACAAGGACTAAACCAGGACTAAACCAGTTCTCAACCTGGACTGAACCAGGACTAAACCAGGACTGAACCAGGACTGAACCAGGGCTAAACCAGGTCTAAACTAGGAGTGAACCAGGACTAAACTCACCCCTCACTTTCAGGGGCAGGGTATCTCTGCCACGGTCACCGCCTTGACTAACGGATTTTCTGCAGTTTTTCTGATTGGTTTTGATTCTGATTGGATTAGTCCCGGTTTAGACCTAATTTAGTCCTGGTTCAGTCCTGGTTTAGTACTGGTTTAGACCTAATTTAGTCCTGGTTCAGTCCTGGTTTAGTTCTGGTTTGGACCTGGTTTAGACCTGGTTTAAACCTGGTCCAGTCCTGGTTCAGTCCTGGTTCAGTTCTGGTTCAGTTCTGGTTCAGTTCTGGTTCAGTCCTGGTTTAGTCCTGGTTTAGTCCTGGTTCAGTCCTGGTTTAGACCTGGTTTAAACCTGGTCCAGTCCTGGTTCAGTCCTGGTTCAGTCCTGGTTCAGTCCTGGTTCAGTCCTGGTTCAGTCCTGGTTTAGTCCTGGTTTAGTCCTGGTTCAGTCCTGGTTTAGTCCTGGTTCAGTCCTGGTTCAGTCCTGGTTCAGTCCTGGTTTAGACCTGGTTTAGACCTGGTTCAGACCTGGTTGGTTCAGTCCTGGTTCAGTCCTGGTTTAGTCCTGGTTCAGTCCTGGTTCATTCCTGGTTCAGTCCTGGTTCAGTCCTGGTTCAGTCCTGGTTCAGTCCTGCCTGGTTCAGGTCTGGTTCAGTCCTGGTTCAGTCCTGGTTTAGTCCTGGTTTAGTCCTGGTTCATTCCTGGTTTAGTCCTGGTTCAGTCCTGGTTCAGTCCTGGTTCAGGTCTGGTTCAGGTCTGGTTCAGTCCTGGTTTAGTCCTGGTTCAGGTCTGGATATCAGGACCGGGAGTTTGGTTCGAGGAAACAGGAAATGGCCTTCAATTCTTCATTTAAACTCAAAACTGAAAAAACAAATCTTTTGGAGACAAATAATGAAGAGTTATTTTTCCCTTTTCTTATTTTTGATTTTATTCTGAAAAACGACTGAAGGACACAGGGGCTCCTTTAAACCAGGGGCCATTTTAGATTCACATTAGATTCATAAACTTTACCCGCTATAGGGACGGGACACAGACTCGTACATAAAGAAAAAAGTTTATTCTTATTCTCGCCGTACAGTTTATTCACCGAGCAGCTGCATTTATCTCATTTTTATTTTTTTTTTTATTTTTTTATTTGTTTATTTAGCTTCATTTTAACCAGGAAAATCCAACTGAGATTCAAAGTGCAAAATCACCACATCAAAATTGGCACTAAACCAGGACAAGACCAGGACTGAACGAGGACTAAACAAGGACTAAACCAGGACTAAAGCAGGACTGAACCAGGACTAAACCAGGACAAGAGCAGGACTGAACGAGGACTAAACCAGGACTAAACCAGTACTAAAGAAGGACTGAACGAGGACTAAACAAGGACTAAACCAGGACTAAACCAGGACAAGACCAGGACTGAACGAGGACTAAACAAGGACTATACCAGGACTAAACCAGGACTAAACTAGGACTGAAACAGGACTAAATCAGGACTGAACCAGGACTAAACCAAAACTAAACCAGGACTAAAGCAGGACTGAATCAGGACTAATCCGAGACTAAACCGGGACCAAACCAGGACTAGACAAGGACGACAGCAAGACTAAACCCAAACAAAACCAGGACTGAACCAGGACTAAACCAGATCTACAACAGGACTAAACCAACACTAAACCAGGACTAAACCAAGACTAAACTAGGACTGAACTGGGACTACAGCAAGACTAAACCAGGACTAAATGGGGACTAAAGCAGAACTAAACCAGGTCTAAACTGGGACTGAACCAGGACTAAACCAGGACTAAACTGGGACTAAAGCAGAACTAAACTAGAATGGGGAGTAAACCGGGACCGACTCCAGAACAAAACCAGGACTGAACCAGGACTAAATGGGGACCAAACCAGGACTTAGCCGGGACTAAACCGAGACTAAACCAGGACCAAACCAGGACTAGACAAGGACTTAACCATGACTAAACCAGGTCTAAACCAGAACTGAACCAGATCTAAACCAGATCTAAACCAGATCTAAACCAGGTCTAAACCAGGTGTAAACTAGGTCTAAACCAGGTCTGAACCAGGTTTAAACCAGGACTAGCCAGGACTAAACCAGGACTAGACAAGGACTACAGCAAGACTATACCAGGACTAAACTGGGACTGAATCGAGACAAAACCAGGACTAAACCAGGACTTAAACAGAAATCTCCATTAGGACTCGAACTGGACCCAAACCAAGGACCAGGACCTTCTTGCTGTGAGGTGATCTTGGACAAACCAAAGCTCCAGAGCCTCAACCACACACACACACACACACACACACACACACAGATAATCCGTCAGTGTCTTGCCCAAGGACACAGCGGCCGCACAGCGTAAAACTCCGGAGCATTTAAAACAACGGCCCAGTGCAAACCGCTGATTTACGGTTTGTTGGCGTAAAGCGGCGACGTTCTTCTCTGCTTTATGGTCCCGCTGTGCTCAGACCCGCCGTCCTTCCTGTGACCTGCACGACGTGAGCGCTTCTGCACACTCACACTTTGACTCAGCGCTTCTTCCTGCACGTCCCGCGCTCGTTAAACCGACGCTAAGACGACGTTTACGGCATTACGAGCTCGTCTTTTCCAATACACTGACAGTCTTAAAGGATCAATTGTTAGACAGATCTTCGGGGTCGAAACGAGATCCCCGTGCGCCGTCTGGGGGCCGTTTTAAAGCGTTTTTTTTTTTGGTTTTTTTATGGCTCGCAAACCAGGAAGTGTGTAATTAGCATCACTGTGACTGCGATGCTCCGCTCGGGTCTCGGAAAGTTGTGGAAAAGATTACAAACTTTTCACAGTTAATAATTATACACTGGGAATTAATCCATGTGTCATTAATTTATTCGTTTTTCAAAGTAAAACCAAAAATAAGAAAACGAAAGACCAACTCTTCATTATTTGTCTCCAAAACCAAAATGAAAACACAGATAACTATTTGTTTTTTCAGTTTTCGATTCTGTGTTTAAATAAATGATAATCCAAAACGATAGATTATCAATTAATCATTAACATTTTATATTAAACTCATCATCATTATTATTACTATGACTAATCTGCATAAATAAACTAAATAAACTTTACAACATATAAACCATCACCACTGTGGAGCCACATCAGTGTGAGATCAGAATGTGTTTAATGCAGCTTTGGCACATTTGTTTACGTCTTACAGAAACAAAACTTAAAACCACATGACTCATTTGCATAAACTGTAAACACTTCTCCCAAGATGAGAAATTAAAAAAACAAACAAATATAAACTAGCCACAACTTAAATGTCAAACCAGAGCTAATGGCAATGGTGAAAACAACCTGTGTTCTGGCTCTTTATGAGCCATTCAAAGTTGTTCATGTATTTTTATTGTTTTTGGGAGCTATTTTCCCATTTTATTTTGGTGCCGTTGTTTGTCACTTCCTGTTTCTTTGTGGATGCCGTGTTCTGTCCATAGACTGTATAAAAGAAAGGGACTAAGTGAGCGTGACGTCACCCATAGCGTTTAGCGTCACTCAAATGAGGCTCACGATGCCACGGTTATAGGAGCGAATCTGGAGCCAAACTCTATGTTATGAAGAGGGTTTTTTTTTTTTTGACGGACAAAAAAAATTCAGAACCATGTGTCGCGGGTTCATACGAACATTTTAAGACCAAATTGACGAGAGTCACTGCAGCAGTTACGGAGAGAGGAGCGATTTTGTACATATACTTATTCACTTTATATTATTATTTTTATTATTATTTCTATTTTTATTATTGTTTATCTTGATTGCATCACACTTTTCCCCCTTTTTGCACTAAACTGTCCTGGAGCTACTGTGACTGTTGAATTTCTCCACTGTGAGATCAAAAAGTCCTGTCTTATCTTATCTTATCTTAAGATCCCAATGTGAGTCAATGGGAAAAAGGGAGAGAAGGATCCGGAAGAGCCTCCTGGAGCACTTCCTGTTTAGCACGCGGCGGCTAACGGGTTAGCTATGTTCACTCATATATACGGTGTACGGTTCTGCCACACGGTGCTCTGACTCTGGAGCCAGCACAGCCCGTATGTATATGCATTATTACATTCTTGGTCTAATATGTTTCACATTTTTTGCTATGTGTGGAATGTTCTGAATGTATTGTTTGTTAGCACGTTAGCACCGTATGCTAGTGCTAACGTTAGCATTTAGCCTTTTTTCATTTAGCTAAATTAGTTTCTGGGAGACATGTTAAAAAATATTATATCCCTTTTTTGCAGTTTTACCACAAGAAAAATGCCTCGACAAGGAACCCCGTTTGGTTATCTGCCTGCCTAGAGGTCAAATAAACCAGGATTAAACCAGGTCTAACCCAGAACTAAACCAGGACTAAACCAGAACTACACTGGGACTAAAAACCAGGAGGTGCGCCCGCATAGACCGTAGGCGAAAGCGCAACCGTCGCCCGATCGCACTCGGCTTCTCTCTCCCTCTTTCAAGTCCAAGATTAGTCCTGGTTTAGTCCTGGTTTAGTCCTGGTTTAGACCTGGTTCAGACCTGGTTTGGTTCATTGAGTATAAAATAGGCGTGATGTGTTTTCTATGACGTGCGCCGGTTAAAGGACTGAATTCTGGACTCACCGTAAGCGTGACAGGTTCATTCTGATACCAGTGTGCACGCTAGATTACTCAAACATGCACGGATGGATAAAGATAATAGAATAAAAACTCTTCAGGCATGTTTTCGATGAGGTAACATTAATCTAACGAGGCAGAAAGCTCAAAAAAAAGCCCATTTTGCGTAACACATCCTCATATTGGACTATAAGAAGCAAACATTATCACGGCACCATTACAGCCTGTCGTTACAGAAAGAAATGCTCAAACGGGGCTATTTTAAAACACTGAAAACCACGACATAACCGCACATTCCACTCCACTGTTTCATAAACGCAGAGCAGATGTAAAACTACTTTCAGTCGGAACAAACGCGAAGGTGAAAGAGCGTTATGAGAATGGAGCTTTAAACTTTAGCTCACGGAGATCGTCAGAACACTTTATGTGAAGGGCTGCTTAAATTGACCTTGTGCGCAGACATAATCGTCACAAGTATTTCGTTCTCTCGTCGTTATATTAAGGAGGCGATGATTTGTTACGCAGCCACAGTCCCACAGTCCCACAGTCGCGGTCCAACACGTTAAAGGAGCTGCACCTGAGTTTAGACATATTTTAGACCTGGTTTAGACCTGGTTTAGACCTGGTTCTATCCTGGCTTAGACCTGGTTTAGACCTGGTTCCATCCTGGCTTAGACCTCCTTTAGACCTGGTTTAGACCTGGTTCCATCCTGGCTTAGAGCTGGTTTAGACCTGGTTTGGTTTAGACCTGGTTTAGACCTGGTTAAGTCCTTTATCGGTCCTGGTTAAGTCCTTGTAGCGTCCTGGTTTAGTCCTGGTTTAGTCCTGTTTCAGTCCTGGTTTAGACCTGATTTAGTCCTGGTTTAATCCTGGTTTAGTCCTTGTTTAGACCTGCTTTAGACCTGGTTTAGACCTGGTCAAGTCCTGGATCAGTCCTGGTTTAGTCTTGATTTAATCCTGGTTTAGACATATTTTACACCTGGTTTAGTCCTTGTTTAAACCTGGCTTGGACCTGGTTTAGACCCAGTTCATTTCTGGTTTAGTCCTTGTTTAGACACATTTTAGACCTGGTTTAGACCCGGTTCAGTCCTGGTTTAGACCTGATTTAGTCCTGGTTTAGCCCTGGTTTAAACATGTTTTAGACCTGGTTCCATCCAGGTTTAGACCTGGTTTAGACATATTTTACACCTGGTTTAGTCCTGGTTTAGTCCTTGTTTAGACCTGGTTTAGACATATTTTAGACCTGGCTTAGACCTGGTTTAGACCCAGTTCAGTCTTGGTTTAGACCTGATTTAGTCCTGGTTTAGTCCTGGTTTAGTCCTTGTTTAGACACATTTTAGACCTGGTTTAGACCTGATTTAGTTCTGGTTTAGCCCTGGTTTAAACATGTTTTAGACCTGGTTCCATCCTGGTTTAGTCCTGGTTTAGACATATTTTACACCTGGTTTAGACCTGATTTAGACCAGGTTCAGTCCTGGTTCTGTCCTAGTTTAGTCCTGGTTTAGTCTTGGTTCTGTCCTGGTTTAGACCTGGTTTAGACATATTTTACACCTGGTTTAGTCTTGGTTCTGTCCTGGTTTAGACCTGGTTTAGTCCTGGTTTAGTGCTGGTTTAGACCAGGTTCAGTCCTCATTCTGTCTTAGTTTAGTCCTGGTTTAGTCCTGGTTTAGACCTGGTTTAGTCTTGGTTCCGTCCTGGTTTGGACATATTTTAGACCTGGTTTAGACCTGATTTAGATATATTTTAGGCCTGGTTTAGTCCTGGTTTAGACCTGGTTTAGATTTGGTTTAGACCTGGTTTAGTCCTGGTTTAGTCCTGGTTTAGACCTGGTTTAGATTTGGTTTAGACCTGGTTTAGTCCTGGTTTAGTCCTGGTTTAGACCTGGTTTAGATTTGGTTTAGACCTGGTTTAGTCCTGGTTTAGTCCTGGTTTAGATATATTTTAGACCTGGTTTAGACCTGGTTTAGATATATTTTAAACCTGGTTTAGACCTGGTTTAGTCCTGGTTTAGATATATTTTAGACCTGGTTTAGATATATTTTAGACCTGGTTTAGACCTGGTTTAGTCCTGGTCCAGTCCTGATCACCTCGCTGATCTGCTAATGACCCTCTGTAAAATAATAATAAAGAAAATAGTTGTTTTTTCATATTTTTAGTTTCAAATTGAAAAACGACTGAACGAACAACACACGGACTTTTACATCATGATATAATGTTGTTACCTCCTCAAACACAGACCTGGAGTTGTGTTTTGTTTCATTCACACGTTTGAGTCGCCTTTTCTTCATCTCCAAACCTCAAAATGCTCCACCTTGTGATGTCATGAAGTGGTAGTTTTCAAGTTAAAAGCTCCTTTTACCTTTAGTTAAGTAGAAAATGGCACTTCTGGGTCCGAAATTATCTAAATTATTATAGTGAAGGTGCAAAAGAAAGTTTAAAAACACAGTGTAGCACTTCCTGAATTACCACATGGCAAAATATGGGCTTTTTAAAGTGAACTGCTTCTGTTTTTTTTTTTATGAAATTCATGTTCATTAATACACAAATTGTCTAGAATAAAATAGTACAACATAATTACTTTAGTCGAATCCATGGAGCTGTTGTGTTGTCATAGAAAGAAACACAAAAAAAACCCACAAAACTTTACTGCGTTTTCATGTAGAACGTCTGTACCTTGACATTTGGCTTCCTGGTGGAGAATCCTCGGTACCATCCTGCAATAAAACAAAAGAAGAAGAAATGACTAAGACACCGCGGTGAATTCTGGGAAGGGTTGAGGTCAAAATGAATCATCAACATGTAAAACCTGTGTGAAAACCAACCCGTGTGACCTTAAAACATCCCACTATTTACGCCGCATTTATCCAAAACAAAAGGTCATTGAATTTAGAGTTGAAAAATTATCACATCTGAGCAAAGAGACAAAAACACGGAGCCGTTTTCAGTTATTTTAGGGAAATGTATGATAATGAGAATGAGTGAGCAGATGCTGGAACTACATTTGCAATCAAATGTTCAGCCAAGGTACAAAAGCTCTACTTAATCCACAGATGTTTACCATATTTTTGCATAACAGACTCATTATATTCCCTGATATGGAAAACTTATGGTTACAAAAGTTATGATTTCAAATGATTCTGCAGAAGTCCCACAGTTGTGACTGAGGGAATGTAAACTAAGAAACTATGGGACTTTACGGTCCAAATTACAGGTCCGATCTGTGGAGAGGCGTGCGTGGTGAAACGTACGGCAAACCTAGTGATGCCAAGTGTAAAGTAAAACGAGAAATAAATAAAATGCCAGTAAGCTAATTCATGTTTTAAAGTGAAAACTATTGTGAAATGGCAAAATGCACAACAAGGAGAGAAGTGAAGTGAGGAAGAAGAGAAACCATTCTGCACGGACCGCTGTACTTTGGTGATTCTTGAGAATAATAAGGAAACTTTTAGCTTTTATCATCAAACTTTACATAGTAAGTTTAAGTCATTGATTTATGTTCTATGTTCTGTTACGTACGAACAACAATAGAGTCGCAATTTAACGAAATTCACTTTACTTTATGCTAGTTAAGTTATGTTAGTTAAGATTCTAGTAACGTTAGCTGTTGTAATTGTTTGAGACATTTTGTCATTTTATTTCAAAAATAGTCACTCGGGGCAGGAAGGCGAGAAGGTAACTTAATTAGCAGCAAAACGCAGGAGCTGTCAATCAAACCTGTTGCTAACGCTAGGGGGAGGGACCTCGGGGAATGAAGGCGTCTGATTGGTCTGTTATTTATGTTCATATTGTGATTTAGGAACAAAAGAGCGAAATTAAAAGTTCAGGATCCTGTGTCGCGGGTTCATATGAACATTTTAAGACCAAAATGATGAGGTTGTGCCACAGCAGCAGGTCCAGAGAGAGGAGCCAGAAGATCTCCATGTAAATCAATGGGAAAAAGGGAGAGAAGGAGCTGGAAGAGCCTCCTGGAGCACTTCCTGTTTGGAACGCGGCGGCTAACGCTTTAGCTACGCCCACTCATATATACGGTCTACAGTCTGTACTTTGCCGCGACCTTTCACATCAACTCATCTCAAACCAAAGCTGATGCAGATCCACAAGTGAAAGGTCTTATCATAATAAATAATCATTTACAAAATAATGTACCGTATTTTTGGGACTATAAAGCGCACGGGATTATAAGCCGCAATATCAATGAACGGGTCTATTTTCATACATAAAATGCACCGAATTATAAGGAGCATTAAGTGAGACTGAGACCTTAGCCCAGGCATCCACGATCTACTGGCAGATGTGAGTTCACCTTCTGTCGGCCAACGCTCCCACACAGCTGCAATTAACTCTGAACCACCTGTTGACACCGATATCTTGGGGTTGGAGTTCTCTGGTTAATCCACCCGGGATGATGCCAAGCGCTGAATTAGTTTGCTTCACTTGGGCGTGTGAGTCGCATGTCTCTGAACAGGGGCCATTTTTGTTTAGACATATTTCAGATCTGGTTTAGTCCTGGTTTAGACCTCATTTAGTCCTGGTTTAGACATGGTTTAGTCCTGGTTTAGACATGGTTTAGTCCTGGTTTAGACATGGTTTAGTCCTGGTTTAGACATGGTTTAGTCCTGGTTTAGACATGGTTTAGTCCTGGTTTAGACATGGTTTAGATCTGGTTTGATCCTGGTTTAGACCCGGTTTAGTCCTGGTCCAGTCCTGATCAGCTCGGGGTTCCTCTAATGACATACTAGGACCAGGACTTTGTTTCAGGAAACGGGAAATCGGCCGTTATCCGTTTTTTCCATTATTCATTTAAACACAAAATCGAAAACTGAAAAAACGAACGGTTATCCGTTTTCTCATTTTAGTTTTGGAGATGTTGAAGCACAGTTCGTTTTACTCTGCGAGGCTCCTGACTACGATCGCTGTAATGCTCCAACAATCCATCCAGCGGTGCAGCTTCGTAGCTTAACAAAGTCGTACTAAAACATTTTGACAGATTTGAGCGCCGTGTACCACATAAAATCAGTTCAAGGTCAGTAAGCACGACCAGAATTAATACATAAGGAACACCGGATTAAAAGGCGCACTGTGATTTTTGAGAAAATTAAAGGATTTCACGTGCGCTTTATAGTTCAAAAATACAGTACTAGTAGAAGCTGGCAGGGCCTACGAGCCGGATAGAAATGTAAATTAGGTCGGGAGGCTGCAGTTTTCCCACCTCTGCATTACAGAATGCATGATACTTATGGCTTTTTGAGGTATAAAAATCCAATCAAATAAGACACCCCAAAGTTCAGCCCGGTGTCTCATTGAGCATGCATGAGGAGTTCAGTTCCTCCTCCACACTCCCCTCTGTGGACCGTCAGAATACTCAGAGGAAGAGCAGGCCTGATGCATGAGAATGAACTGTCTCCAGTGACTAAAGATGTACGGTACAGCTCTACACAGGTCTCCGAGGAGGAAAGAGGACTTGTGAGGACTTCAAATGGCTGCATTAGGGTTGGGCGGTAATACGGTTTCCCGCGGTATCAAAAAGTAGCAATGGTATCAGTTTTATTAGCGTTATTCAAAAAATCTGCATAAGGACCTAAAACCACAGCAGGACTTTCTCCCCTCCGCTCTCTCTCCTCTTCAAACGTCGTTACACTCAGAGATTTCCATCCACACGCAGCGAGGAAGAAGAAAAAAACCCTGACTGACGCTTCGTGCGTGATGTTGAGCCCAAAAGTTTGTGACGGAGACATTTTATTGAAGCCGAGAGTCGAGAGGGGACGAGGCGCTGAAGAGGAGAAAGTTCCCGCTCGAGGGCGAAGTCAGACTTTCACGGAGGAGACGGTAAAGAACAATTTATGGTTCTGCGTCGAAACCCCTACGCAGTAAGTGATGGGAATTCCGGCTCTTTTGGCTCCCAAGCTGCTCTTTAATTAATTTATTATCAACAACAATATAAAATTATGCACAAAATGAATTACTAATGTTTTTTTTTTAATTTGTTGTTGTTGTTTTTTATAAATATGCTTTTATTTATTCACTCCAACGCTCTACATACTTTTCTGGTGCTCCACTCCAGTGGTCCCCATATGGGATCAATACAGGGTCATAAATACGCACAGTTGTAATAAAGTTTTGCATCTGTGTAAGAGAAATTGTGTATGTACAATTACATTTTGTACCTGTAGAAATATTTTGTACATGTGTGGGTGAAAAATGTGTACCTGTAGAAATATTGAGAGCATGTGCAAATAAATTTTGTACCTGTAGAAACATTTTGTACGTGTGGAGGGAATTTTGTAACTGTAGAAATATTTGGTGCGTGTGACAAAAACAAAAGCGTATGTGTACAGATATTTTGTACACATGTCCCTTATCGCGACTCAAAAGTTCACGCTTGCGAAACTGATCTACAGATGTACGGATTTTTGACCCGAATTTTACTGCCACCTTGGGAGAGCCAATCAAAACATTGCTTACTGCAAACCAATCAGTGCTTCCCGAGGACTTGGGGACCCACCCACATCCTTTAACGCGGCCTTGGTAAAGTTATGTTCCTGTTTGGTGCAGCAGAGATCGTGGGAGAGGTGTTGAGAACGTCGCCTATTTGCATTGAAAGCAGGATGGAAGCGGACAATCCGGTGAGTGAGGTTCCGTTAAAGCACGGAATCGTCCAGTATTTTGGCAGTTAAATGATGCATCCAGCACGGGAAACAGGACGCGATTTCTTCTGTATTGTCTGAAATGACTTCATGTCTGTCACACGTGTCTATAGTACAGAAACTAGGCGTGCATACCGTGGATTGTTTATACTGCGAATTTAGTAATAAACGTGAATCCACTGTGTCCTCGTATGAAACTTTATTAGCAGCTTCCTCGTAACATTGCGCCAACAACATAACGTGTATAACATCAAAATAAAAGATTTTTCAAAATTGATTGTTCAGACTCATAATAAATACAACGGAAATAATTAATTATTTCTTGGGCGGCCGGTGGCCCGGTACCAATTGATCCACGGACTGGTACCAGTTCCCGGCCTGGTGGTTGAGGACCACTGCTCCACTCAACATATACCTAATGTGTTCAATGCAGCTTTGGCACATTTGTTTACGTTTTACAGAAAATAAACTTCAAACCGCATGGCTCATTTGCATACAGTATAAGCGCTGATAAAAACAGCTCGTGCGCTGATGCTGATGTGATCGAACGAGCTGCAAAGTTTGGTTTGATCAGAACTTGTGCCTCATCTTCAAATATAAAGCTGCGACTCTGTTTCTGAATGGTTTAGGTGTAGCTACAAAATAATCCTTAATTATTCACGTTAATACCATATACCCCGGTAAAATGCTGAGAAGGTTTAATGGTATCACAATTTGGATACTGATACATGATGTTTTCATGTAATAAAGTACAAATCTTGAGTTTGAGTTAGAGTTATTTTATTTTTGAACATTTTACAATTTAAGAAAGCTCAAATATGGTCTTAATACTTGGAAAAAATATTCAAAACATATACATTTAACAATATAAAAGAAAAAAAAAGTTAAAAGCTTTCAGTGATCAAAAAAGGGGCACAGATGCATTGTAAAAGCAGCTCATGGGTCTAACCAGCTCTAGACTTATTCAGCTCCAGTTTAGACCTGGAACAGTCCCTTTATAGACCTGGTTTAGATCTGGTACGACTCCTAAAGCCCCATGTTTTCTTCTGTGCTACTTCGAATATAATATTTGAGAACGCACTCTATTATCAACATTTAGCTCCTATCTGAGCATCTTTTGTTTTATCTTTCCCCCAAATCACCAGATCGTCTCCTCCACAACAGCCCATAATCTGATCAAATATGCAAATGTGATGAGATAAGCATTAAATTGGCTTCTTAATTAATAACCAATCAGGGCCCATTTAGCCGCACTGTTGGAAAGGCCGTTTGCGCCGCTCTCATCTATATGTTAATCAGAGTGGCACAGTCGAGGCACATTTTGGCCCAGTCTGAACCGAGCCTGGAAATAGCGAAACTAAACAAATACATAATGACACAATGACGATAATGGGGAAACAAAGATGACGGTGGGTGTGTGGTGCGTTCAGGGCCACAGGTGGAATTGGGAACATACATTTTCCACGATGATTCGCCCGTTACTCGATTCCATTTGCAATTAAGTGGTAGATTTAGTCAGATTATTCATGGCTGTCAAACCTCGTACAACAACAACAAACAAGTCTATTACGTAATTTAATGGACCAAACACGCTGCTTATGCAATTTATTTGGTTTCAAGACGTGACTCATATATTAAAGGTGAAATATGTAACTTTTTGGTTGGGGGGGTCCATCACCTGCTTATTTCTATCGAGATTTGTCAATTTGTTTATTTAAGTATCCCCATTAGTCTCTGTAATCGCACAGACTACTCTTCCTGGGGTCCCGTTTGCATCATAAAAACACATCGAACGCACTTTTTTTTTTTATTTCTGTAATTCGCTGACTTTCTCCCCTCCGCTCTCTCTCCTCTTCAAACATCGTTCCGCTTGGAGATTTCCATCCACACGCAGCGAGGAACAAGAAAAAAACCTGACTGACGCTTCGTGTGTGATGTTGAGCCCAAAAGTTTGTGATGGAGACGTTTTATTGAAGCCGAGAGTCGAGAGGGGACGAGGCGCTGAAGAGGAGAAAGTTCCCGCTCGAGGGCGAAGTCAGACTTTCACGGAGGAGACGGTAACTTCTCCGAGTGCCGAGAGCGTGGGTCTTTCATACCTCTTTTCCACCGCAACGAACCAGGTGCTGGTTCTGGGCTGCCGCTTGTGCCGATTATCCAAGAACCGGTTTGTTTTTCCACCAGCTGAGAGCCGGAGAAGAGCTACGTCACTACATCCCTGCACGAGCCAACGCTGTCCTAGAACCCAACAGCGGTCAGCTCTGATAATAACAACAGAGGACTATCACTACAGATCTATTCTGCTGCTATTCATTTTACAAACGACAAAACATACAGCTCTTCGTCATTGTCTCGGCAAAGTACGCATTCCTGAAGAAAAGTAATTGTATCTGCGCAGGCCAGAGCACGGCGGGCGAGAGCACCACGGACCTGGAGCTGAGTGGGCCAATTGCCACGGTGATGTGTTTTACGTCATAAATACACTAAAGTCACTCTCTCGACCGGGAAAAGACGATGTCCAAGGCGCATGTCGGGGGCGTCTGAATTCAAATACAATGGCGTCACGTACCATGACACATGACTTCTTATGAAAGTGCATCACTACAACCCCACCTTTAGCACCCCACGTCACCGGTTCTTGTTTCTGGACCAGCCTTTAGTTGGTGCTGAGTTGGAGCCGGTTCTCCAGGTCCAGAGCAGGGTTTATTTGTGTGGAAAAACAAAGAACTGGTTCAAGATTTAGCACTGGCTTCGAACCCGCACCAGAACTGCCCTGGTGGAAAAGGGGTCTGTCAGATACAACATGCTGCAGTGGGAAATATCACACGCCGTGGACTGTCGCCTTTTACTTTTTATTCTGAATCTGCCTCTTCTGCGCTTTCCTTGTCTTGGCGTGTCCCAGATCATTAAATGGAGGGAGATATGCACTGGTGAAGTTTGGTTTGATCAGAACTTGTGCCTCATCTTCAAATATAATGTTTGATATTCTGTTTCTGAAGCTGAAGCTACAAAATTATTCTTAATTAGTCAGGGTAAAATGCTGAGAAGGTTTAACGGTATCAAAATTTGGATACCGCCCAACCCTAACGACACCTAAAGCAGTTTGCCGCCTGTATCTGCTTCCTCCCCTTCATCTGAAAATATAGATTTCCACTGTAACACTTGGATAATCATTACACCTCCATTACAGCCCGGGTTGTAATGGAGATTGGTGTTTCAGAGGCTGCGATTCTCAAGAGCCCATACACTCAAACAGTGTCATTATTTTAAAGAGGGTTTTCAGATGTGTGTGGTAATTATAGCCACGGGGAACAGAGGAGAGAATATTTAAGTATACGCTATTATCACAGCCACGGGTGTGAAGGGAGCACCTGGAGATCGGGCACTGCGGAGGAACGATCAAACGCAGGAAAAGGATTAGTAACTTGAATACAATACAAAGATGGAGGTGTTATGGAAAGCCAGTGGCAGAGTGGTTAGTGCTAATGCAGTACAGTACAGTGAGGAGGCTGCGAGTTCAATCTCCTCCTACCTAATCCTCGATCACTCTACTTTTATCTAATCCTACTCCTTTTCAGACAAGTTGTAGCTTTATTTTCTATTAACTAATTTTGGTTATGGTACTTTATTTGGTTTACTGTACATATATACTGTATTTTTTTCTTTTTTTTATGTTATGAAACGGCTATTTTGATTTGCTACATGTCTGAAATAAACTGATTGATTGAATCTTCCTTCAGTTTTCTTGTTGCTAAAAGTTATTTGCAGTGTTAAAAATGTGTTCAGAGAATAAACATGTATATCCAACATATATGTTTTATTACATTTAAGAAATGTTTTAAGAAGATTAAGATTCACTATTTTCTGATCTATATTATAAAGCACACTGATCAAATACATACCCGAGTTGTGTTTTGTTTCATTCACACATGAACCCTGCATATTCAGGCTGAGTTCCTTTCTTAAGGCCGTCACACACTACAGAAGAATTTGCCCGATTTTTGTCTCCGTGTGCGATTCTGAAGCCGCTGCTCCTCATGTGTGGAGTCAGTGTCAGATCAGAACCACCGAACATCAACAACGCGATGGAAACAGATGATAAAACAGAGTCAGGGGCAGAGGAGCGACGAGCACAGAGACGCAACAAACAAACTCAGGACAGAGCGAAAATAAAGACTTGATTCCTCACCTAATGTAAAGTGGAACATTTAAAGTGCAGCGTCTCACCCACATTATCCATAGAAATTGTTCTCCGCAAATAATGACTCCAGTCCACAAAACCACGTTGTGAATCCAATTTGTGGTGTTCCTTAAAAGTAAAAAGACAGTTCCTTTGTGTGTTTGTTTACACCCACACAGGAGGAGGTGAAGCTGCAGATTAGCGACAGTGACTCTACTTCCTGTGGACTTTATTGCTCATCTTTAATGCTTTTAAAAATGATGTATCTGAAGTATTGCACCACATTTCACAAATAATAATAACAGAATTTTGACTTGTGTCTAAAGTAGAAGTGCAGAGTCTGAACTTTGAACACTTCAGAGTCTCAAAGCGACTCGTTTTACTGTAGACAGGAAACAGCCGACGCCATCGCGCTTTAAGTCTCATAAGTTTCTCCTCGTGTCTGTGGTGTTTGCGCATTTTTTCCACATGTTTAAAAATCGTTTAAGATCGAAAAATCCTGTAGTGTGTGGCGGCTTTTAGACGGGAAACACTGCGTTCCACCTTGTGATGTCATGTGGTAACACAGGAAGTGCTCCACTCTGTTTTTAAACTGCATAAACCTTCACTAGAATAATTTGGATCATCAATTACTGCTTCAAGGTGGAAAAGATCTTTAGAAATGGAGATAGATTAATAATAAAGAGTTATTTAAACACAAGTGAATGAAACAAAACACAACTCCAGGTCTGTTTCTGAACCGGTCACAATATTGTAACATGGTTTAAATCTCACAAAAGCCACGTAAGAGGACATCAGCTGATCACTGAACTTATTTCCGTGACAGTGAAGTTCAAGTGAACAAATTTCACATTAACCTTGTCTTAATTAGGTTTATAAAAGTACAGCAGGAATGTCACCGTGGTTATCATCTCCGCCTCAGCACAGGAGGGTCACATTATAGTTTGCATGACCTCTCTGTGTCTCCATAATCACAGTGCACTGGGTTTGTCTGACAGACGCCGTCACATTCGGCCTCATTCAACCCAGTTAATCCGGATCATGTTCTGTTCTCTGCCCCGGGCCCTAACCACAGACTGAGGGGTCACGTCCAGGGCTTATACTAAAAAACTACAAACTACAGAACAAATGAAGGACAGGGATTCAAATGTTTTTTAATCGCCATTTTAAAATAAATTCAAACGAGACTCTGGCTTTCTACACTTTTTACACTGAGGTCCTTTCGTAACTACTGGGGAAAAAACTCACGTCTGGATTTACTTTTTTTTTAAGACTTAGTGGCGGTACATAGGCCTTTTGGAACAGATTTTCTGAATCCTCGGTAACAATATCTGCAGCTCTCCAAAAGAGGAGCCGTGGTCCTGACCGGCATGGCCCACACCAGATGACGCCCCAAAAAAAAGTCGCCACCTGGATTTAACTAAGCAAACAGGTCTGATGTTGCTGCAGTTGGTCAGGTCCAAGTTCAGCAGCAGCGTGTGCTCAAAGAACGAGCTCAGCTGAACCTGAATATACTGAAGGACCAGGTTATTCCATCAGTGGGTTTTTTTTCTTCCCTGATGGCACGGGCACATTCCAAGATGACAAAGCCAGGATTCATCGGGCTCAGATTGTGAAAGAGCAGTTCAAGAAGCAGGAGACGTCATTTTCACACATGGATCGACCACCACAGAGTCCAGACCTTAACCCCAGTGAGAATCTTTGGGATGTGCTGGAGAAGGCTCAGACTCGACCATCATCAAGGCAAGATCTTGGTGAAAAATTAACGCAACACTGGATGGAATTAAATCTTGTGACATTGCAGAAGCTTAGCGAATACCACAGCGAATATATTCATAAATAACCTGGTACCTATTTGCTTAGTTAAATCCAGGTGGCGACTTTTTTTAGGGCCAGGCAGTGTGTGCGTTGCACTGTGATTTGACTTCTACACATTTATCAAACTCTTGCTGAAAGTGATGATCGCGAAAAGCCCGAAAATAACAGAGAGAAAAGGACAGACATCTTCCTTGTCCACAAATGCACAAAGCTCTTACCTTCTGCGTGTTTTTCACAAACAAATGTGTCTGTGTTTTTGCTAAAATAGGCTGAAGTCTGTCTGTCGGTGTCGTGCTTGTTTTGATTCACTTTGTGCTTCATCTTTGGTTTGGAAACTCACAAACTTTCAGGTTTTCTTCCAGGTTGATTCTGAAGACCCTCAGAGAGTCTTGCGGTGGGTATAGGTGGAACTGTATGTTTTTTTCATGTTTCGGATCCAGAATTACTCAAACATGAAGCTGACAATGAGGGAGAACCATTTAATTGCTTGATAAAAGTGGATTTTGCCTAATGAACCCTCTAAAGTCTCCATCTTGTCCCCAGATGCTTGTATCCGCCCCTCTCTTAGCGGAGACGCTCGTTTAGATGGATGTACCGAGCCTGGCCAGCTGCAGATAATGGCTCCTCCATTCTCCACAAACACAACAGCTCCACGTTCTCTCTCTTCTCCATCACCCTCCTTCTCTTTTTTCTGTTTTCTATCCTCTGTTTCACTTCTCCTTCTCTCTCCCTCTCATCTCCCTCTTTTCTTTCTCCTCTCTCTTCTGTAACAGCAGATAATCACCAACTATCACTAAACCAGGTCAAAACCAGGACTAAACCAGGTCTAAACCAGGACTAAACCAGGTCTAAACCAGGACTAAACCAGGTCTAAACCAGGACTAAACCAGATCTAAACCAGGACTAAACCAGTCTAAACCAGAACTAACACCAGGACTAAACCAGGTCTAAACCAGGACTAAACCAGGTCTAAACCAGGACTAAACCAGGTCTAAACCAGGATTAAACCAGGACTAAACCAGGTCTAAACCAGGACTAAAACAAGGACTAAAACCAGGACTAAAGCAGGTCTAAACCAGATCTAAAACAGGACTAACACCAAGTCTAAATCAAGACTAAACCAGGTCTAAACCAGAACTAACACTAGGACTAAAACCAGAACTAAACCATGTCTAAACCATGTCTAAACCAGCACTAAAACCAGGACTAAAGCAGGTCTAACACCAAGTCTAAACTAGGACTAAACCAGGTCTAAAACAGAACTAACACGAGAACTAAAACCAGGCCTAAACCAGGCCTAAACCAGAACTAAAGCAGGTCTAAACCAGGTCTAAACCAGCACTAAAACCAGGTCTAAAGCAGGTCTAACACCAAGTCTAAACCAGGACTAAACCAGGTCTAACACCAAGTCTAAACCAGGACTAAACCAGGTCTAAAACAGAACTAACACGAGAACTAAAACCAGGCCTAAACCAGGCCTAAACCAGAACTAAAGCAGGTCTAAACCAGGTCTAAACCAGCACTAAAACCAGGTCTAAAGCAGGTCTAACACCAAGTCTAAACCAGGACTAAACCAGGTCTAAAACAGAACTAACACGAGAACTAAAACCAGGTCTAAACCAGGACACTAAACCAGAACTAAAGCAGGTCTAAACCAGGTCTAACCAAAGCATTTGCAGGAGCTGGTTGCTACCTTCATGTAGTTTTAAAAATCATGACAATATCAAGTAATCGAAAGTATTCAGATTACGTTACTCACTTTAAGTAATTTAATGGATTACGATACAAACTACATTTTGGGGTCTGTAATCTGTAATCTGTAGGGGATTACATTTTAAAAGTACTTTCCCAACACGGTCAACTATAAGATTTCACCAACTCCAGGATTTCAGCCTCTGTTGACATAAATTTTAAGTTTGCTCCAGTTTTTCTACTTCTCCTGTGTATTTGTTGGGTCGTTATTATGGGATTTCTGACCGTACGGCATCATTTTGTCCCATTTGAATCACAGGGTGGTGTCTGTGTCCTTGGGGAGTTTTGACGTGTTTAGGTTTAAAGTTTTGACCACTCGTATTGCAAAAGTGAAAAGTAAAAATGGGTGAAAACAAGATTCAGTCCACAATTTCAACCGAAAATCTGATAAAACTTTATAACTCTAAGGGGGTAAACTTTAAAACAATAAGACGACACTACTGTAAAAATTGTTTTAAATTCAAGATTATTGCCCGCATAGGAAAATGTTCATCTGTATTCAACCCATCCTTCACTACTGCTGGGAAATTGAATTTATTTTCATTAAACACATAAAATCTTTTGAGTTGCATGTTTGAGGAACTGTTTCAGCAAGTAGTGAAATATGCCGCCGAAAACGGTAATTGAGCTGCAGAAAGAAAGTTTGGAGTGCGCGAGAAACTTGTGTTTGACTGGAGAGAAGTGGAGGAAACTCGAACTGCAACGAAGAAAACATAAAAGATCCCTGTGGACTAAAAAACTGGATTTAGCAGAGTTGGTGGAGTTGCTCAAAAGTGACACTGAGGATGAAGAATTCAGTGGATTCTTTCTGCTCTAGTTTTGTGAATAACTGTTCTTCACTAGAAAGGACCACGCCAATAACATGTGCGAAGCGAAATGAGTTTATTATGTGGAGACGAGGCGGGTCGGCTGGGTTGAGACTCAGGGTGGGGGTTCTGTCTCAACCTTCACATGGCCCAGCAGGAACGGGACCCCCCATCGTAGGCGTCTCATGTCTGGAAGTGAACGGAACGGGGTTGGGAGGGTGGGGTTGAGTTATTCGGGACAAAGTGGGTCGCCGGGATAGGCTGCTGCAAATAGGCTTCTGGGAAATTGAGGTGTGGTAGAAGTGAGCTGTGATTCGCTGGAGAGGAGTCGAGGGCGCCTGAGGCGTGGTCCTGCCCCTGAACCTAAGTTAATCATGATAACTACATGTATGTGACGTGAACACACCAGACACATGTTCAGCCTGTTCTCTGTTCTATTGTTATTACGATATGAAATCAAGATGAAATGTCTGTTCCTGGTCTAAATTTCCCCCCAAAATGAGACTTATAGCCCAGTGCGACTTATATATGTTTGTTTTTTTTCCTTCACTGTGCATTTTTTGGCTGGTGCGACTTAAACCCAAAACATACACTGTAGGTGTGAAAGTGGTGTGTGTGTGAGTGTTGGTGGTATCTTACTACTATCGGGTCTGGAGTGAGTGAACAATGCTCTGTTAATAATTCTCTGTAAAGTGTCTTTAAGGACATGTGTCTGTAAAAAACACTACAGCTGTTGTTGTAAGGTGACCTTGAGTGTCCAGAAAGGCGCCAAATAAATAAAATTCATTATTATTATTATTATTATTATTATTATACCCCAGAGCGGCTTATAGTCTGGAAAATACGGTATGCAGAACATCCATTCAGGGCATAAAACATCATGCACGCAAAAAAAAAAATAAATAAATAAATAAATAAATAATGCATGCAAAATTCAAACAAAAAAAATCTGATAAACAGCGAGGCCGCGAAAGGTGGGCCACGTTATAGTGAGGGACGACTGTAAACAGGCAAACAGAAAAGTTATGTGGTCCACCTCGAATATGAAATGACAGTATAAATCTTACCTTCACACTTCTCCAGGATCTGAACGGTCTCGCCCACCTCCAGAGCCAGGCCCTGATTCACCGAGCCACGGAAGTTACAGATCACTGCAAAGAAACACACGCAAACACCTCGCTTAGACTTTTATGGCTTACAAGGCTTTTGGTAAGTTTACTACAACATTGCTTTGGTTATTATTGTGATTTATAATATAGATCAGATGTACAAGGCATTCTAGTGTAATATATGTGGTCATGAGGACACCAGCTCTGCGCTAATTCCTTACACGGCCTCTCGAACTGCTGTGGTAATTAGGAACGGGACCAGCTCTAAAGCCAGGGAGGTACATTTCTTCAGATATTTAGATAGAAAAACGGGGCTATGATGACAGCAAAACATTAAAGCAGAACTAAGTAACTTCAGCGGTAGAGCTCTTGTGAGAATGAACTATCGTAAATACTCTCCTCACCCCCTTCCCTATCGCTCACCTGCTCACGTTTGTTCACACAAAGTCGGTGAACAGTGTCCGCAACACAATGTCTCAGGTGGGTCATGTTTTTTTACTGTTTAGTGCCGATATATGTACGAGCGCCCAGAGAACCGCGGCTCCTGGGACACCGCGGGCCGTACCGCAGTTTACTCAAACTGCATAAGTATATTAATGATATGAGCAGTGCTTATGAAACTTAGTGTCAATAACAATATTGCCAGATATCTGTGTCGCTCTTGGACTCTTCTCTTTCCTTGAGCTCTCGCCGTTCTTCAAACGCCTTCCCCAGATCTACTCGTGTGTGAGCTCAGGCTCTGTCCGATTAACGCTTTCTTTTTCTTGCGTCCTCGGCCATGGCTGACACCTCACACATAAACACCAGATATTTATTCCTGCAGTGAGCTGCGTACAGCGTCAGTACAGGGTGTGTGTCTAGCTTGGTTAGCTGTGTGTAGCTGAAGTGTTGTAGAGCAGTTTGGCTCTCGTGAGAACAGAACAGACCCTGAGATCCGGGTTGGTAGGAGCCAAGTTGCATGTGAGGTTTTTCCGCCCAGAGGCAGAGGAAGGCACCAGTGAACCCTTCAAACACCCCAAAATGTCATATGTGACCATCAGAGGGGCTTTCAGAGACATATAATTAGATAAAAAAGTTATTTAGTTCCCCTTTAAATAAAGCTGCCTTTTCAGCCCTCCACAGCCCGGACACAGTTTATCACAGTGGCCTGCGCTTCATCATCAACTCTGCCTTCAGGACCATCACTGAGCTGTTCTCTCTGCTTCTGTGGCCTTCACTCAATCTCAGGAGACAAAGGCACTGGCTAATCTTCATCTCCAAGGCCGTCCTGAATAAACTGCCCTCATACTTGTGCCGTCTCCTGTCTCCCATCAACAGCAGATACACTTCCCGCTCCTCACAGCAGCTTCTTCTCTCTGTTCCCAGGATCCACACTGAGCTACAAAAAACTGCCTTTTCCACTGCCGCTCCTCTGACATGGAATAACCATAGTCCGTATATATGAGTGGACATAGCTAACATGTTAGCCGCTGTGTGCTAAACAGGAAGTGCTCCAGGAGGCTCTTCAGGCTCCTTCTCTTCCTTTTTCCCACTGACTCACACTGGGATCTTCTCGCTCGTCACTCTGGACCTGCTGCTGTGGCCTCGTCATTTTGGTCTTAAATTGTTCGTCTGAACCCGCGACACAGGATCCTGAATTTTTCATTTCTCTATCTTGTTCCTAAATCAAGATATGAACATAAATAATGGACCAATCAGACGCCTTCACTCTCCGAGGTCCCGCCCCCTAGCGTTAGCAACAGGTTTGACTGACAGCTCATTTCACTGCTAAGTAAGTCCCCTTTTCACTTTCCTGCCCCAATTTTTGAAATAAAATGACAAAATATCTCAAACAATTACAACAGCTAACGTTACTAGAATCTAAACTAGCATAAAGTAAAGTGAATTTCGTTAAATTGCGACTCTATTGTTGTTCGTACATAACAGAACATAGAACATAAATCACTGACTTAAACTTACTATTTAAAGTTTGATGATAAAAGCTAAAAGTTTCCTCATTATTCTCAAGAATAACTGAAATACAGCGGTTCGTGCAGGTGCAGAGTATCTCCGCTCTGAGGAGGGCGGCACATTTAACCTCCTCACTCATGATTGGCTCCTGTGTTGCTATGATACTCGCGGTCGGATTTCCAAATATGGAGCCTGGCTCCAGATTCGCTCCTGTAACTGTGGCATCAGGAGCCTCATTTGAGCGACGCTGACGCTGTGGAGACGTCACACTCACTTAGACACTCAGATATACGGACTATGGGAATAACAGTCAGTATGAACACATCTTCCTTACTTCCTTCAAAGCAGCTTTCTGAGTGTGTAAATGAAGAGTGTTCATGTTATTCTTGAGCTGACTGTAAATTTGTTTTATCTTCATGATTTTATATTTTATGTGTCAGTGCCTCTTTGTATCTCAAGGGACTTCCTGGTTAAATAAATATGAAAGCAAATAAAAAATGGCAAACAAAAGTCAAAAAAATTGAACTTCACAATCGATTTGCACTAAATATTGTCAAAAATCTCGTCTTGTCTCGTTCTCGTGGACTCAATCTCGTGTCTCGTCGTTATTCATTCACGTCGTACTCTGCTGTGGCGAGTCACTGTTGTAGCCACAGCCGTTCTCGGGCAAGTGAGGCCAATTTGCCCCTCCAACCACCACCAATCACTCAGACACGCACCACATTCATTCTAGGCAGTGTGGGTGAAGTGTCTTGCCTCAGGACACAAGAACAGAACTCAGTTTTGTCCCCTTGAGTGTCTGAATCGATCTCTGACTTTTGGGTTTAGGGGGGAACTGTCACCACTTTATTTTTCTACCGACACCGCAAATACTCCACACTTTCAATGCATCCACTTCCTACTGCATCCACTACGATTATAAAATGTGCAATTATTATTCCTCCTGCACAGTAAGAATGTATGTTTTTCAAGGCAACTAAAATACCTGTAAATGAATAATAAATCCAAGATCAAGAAGTTTAATACCGTACTGTGGAGCAATAACGCCGCCGGGGAGCAAACTTATTACAAACCCACACAAGGAAAGTTAAAAAGGGCACCTTTAGCAAGCACTCAAAATAATACATGAAATTACGGCCCCGAGCAAAACAAAGTGTGCGACTTTTCAGTGAACTTCTCCTCCAGAGGTTATTTTGGGCCAAACCTGCTCCAAAAATAGTGGAAACATCACCGGGCTTACTGGACTCCCCTGTCTACGCTCCACTGACTCTTTTAATAAGAGTCTCCGTCTGTACGAGTCGCAGGACCTGATTCCACCCGATTTTTCCTCAATCAATCTGCACTCGTCAAACTCAAAGGAAAACCCACGTCTGCTCCTTTTCCAAGAATCACACCGCAAAAAACAAACTTTAGTCAAGTTAAGATGACTTGGATTAAGAAAGTTTTACCATGATTTGAGTAAATTTCACTTGACAAGTAAAATTATCTGCTAGTGGAACAAGACTTTTTGTACTTAAAATATGAAAATACATATTGCTGCACTTAAAATAATAAAACAACAACTTTTTGCACTTAAAATAAGAAACAAAATCAAATGTTGCTTGAATTCATAAAAAACACTTATTCCACTGGCAGATCATTTCACTTGTCAAAATGAATCCACTCAAATAAAGTAAAATGTTCTTAATTTAAGTCATTTTAACTCACCTAGATATTGTTTTTTTTTATATATATATATATAATGCATCTTAATTTGAAACTCGCTACTCATAGTTATACAATATTACTTATGTAACTGACATTGATGTAAACATTAATAATGGATGAAAAGAGATTTTTATTTTGTTGGTCTACACTAAAAATAGTTTAAATCAGTTTTAGTTAAGTCATATATTTTTATTTAATATCTAGTTGTTTTTAGTTAACATCTAGTTGATTTTTAGTTAATATCTAGTTGTTTTTAGTTAATATCTAGTTTTAATTTCAGTTAAGTTAAATTAGTTTTTTTTAGTCAAATAATTTTTGTTAATATCTAGTTGTTTTTTAGTTCATATCTAGTTTTAGTTTCAGTAAAGTTAAATCAGTTTTAGTTAAGTCAAATATTTTTTGTTAATATCTTTTTTTTTTTAGTTAATATCTACTTTTAGTCGAGGATAATGTTATGCTAATTTAGTTAACTTGATCCACAATACATTTCTGGTAGCACCTGCTTGACTCTTATGAAAATTTCACACAGACATTTTCAGATACGTTTTATGGCATACAGTGGAACATTTTATTCAAAGCAATAACATTTCCATGACAACAAGCAAGCAGAGACCTTATTAATTAATCTATCAGACTGCCCCAGGACAGTTGTGGCTAAAGAATCAGAGCATAAAGTGCGTATTTATGGCATTAACTGTGCAGAAAGACCAAAATCAGGCAGTTTTCTTCCTGTACGTGCTGCAGTTCCACCACCGGGCCACATGGCGGTGTATGATGTACGGATTTTTCATAAAGTCAATAACTACAACTGACTGAATCAATACATTTTAGGTCAATCTGAATATTACCTTTGCGCCCTTATGTCTGTTATAATCTGCAGCAGGATATGGATTAAGCAGCATTTGATCACATGAGATTAAAGGGAAAATCTACGGCGGATGAATCAAAGTGATCGTTCTTACACGTTTACATCATTTTCTATTGAAAGTATCACGTAAGAGTCACATTTACAGTAAATATATTTTCCTGTTGTCTTTATGAATCACTGAATACAAGATTTAAAAATATAATGACTTTTCTTACCTCATTACATAATTTATATGCTGGAACCACCATGATTTCTGCTATTACTAGTACTCCTACTACTATTACTACTACTGCTACTGCTACTACTACTACTACTACTACAGCTGCTATTACTACTGTTACTACTACTACTACTACTACTACAGCTGCTATTACTATTACTACTACTACTCCTACTCAGTAGTGACTGGTGAATAGAGGGCACAAGTGCACTGCACTCCGTAACTTGATCTCGATAAAAAAATAAAATAAAAAGGTAAGGCAACTATTTCTATAGCACTTTTCATAGACACATGTCCCCAAAGACGCTTTACTTATTAACAGAGCATTGTTCATTCACTCCACACCCGGTGGTGTAAACTACTGTTATAGCCACAGTTGCCCTGGGACAGACTGACAGAGGCGCGGCTGCCAAACCAAACAGCGCCAACGGTCCCTCCGACCTCCACCAACACTCACACACTCCACTTCCACACCTACAGTGCATGTTTTGGGTTGATGGAGGAAACTGGAGGAAACCCAGACACAGAGAGAACATGCAAACTCCACACAGAAAGGGCGACCCGGGGATTGAACCCAGAACCTGGGGTGAGGCGTGAGTGTTAGCCACTCAGCCACCATGCTGCCAAAAAATAAAATAAAATAAAAATAATAAAATTATTTTGTATTAGGCTATTAGTTTAATATTTAGTTTAAAAGTGAACGTGCATCTGCATAGACAGACGGACCAGGCGAGGAGGATCGAGCGGGAAGTGAATGGGAAAAGTTGAAGAAGAAGAAGAAAGTGAAAAGTAAAGGAACGGAGAATTATGAGTAAAAGTAATTTATTGTTTTGTGGCCAGGATCGATGTCACTGTCCGACCGTCGTAAATAATTTCCTGCTTGATCCTCCTCATTTGGTCTGTCGGACAATAGAGTCCCAGTCACTTCAGTTGTGTTTTTTCTTTGTGTGTGTTGTGGGTTTTTGTTGTTTGTATTTGTTGTGAGCCTCCCCGACTTCTGTAGTTATCCATTTACTCTCCAAACGTTAACATAACTCTTAATTTCGGTGTTAAACAAAACGGCTAAGTTAACTCTAGAACAGATCGGACTCATATAAACCCTGAGAAAATGTTAAAACTGATTCTGAGAGACTCAATTTTAACGCTCCACTTTTTGCTGTGCGGTGTCAGAACCTTCATCACTGCTCCTGTAGAGTCCGGCGGGTTACTTCATTACTTTATTCATAATGTTTTTACCTGCCAAACTGATTTACAGGTCAGATTTAATGACCCAAAACTTAAACTCCGTCTCTTCTCCAGTGAGCTGACGGGAGCAAATTTGGCAGCTGCTCCACACAATTAGCAAAAAGTTCTCCGAAAGGAAAAGTACGTCTCAGGGCGTCTCAGGTCAGTGTGACTCCAGACGGTGCCAGTGTTTTTGACCTGAAATCTGAACTCATTTCATTCCACAACACGACCCACGACCTTTGGTGATTATTTCTTTAGGGTCAATAAGTCAATAAGTTCACGGCTCTGGATTAAATATGTACAGTTCTGTGCAAAGGTTTTAGGCAGGTGTGAAAAATGCTGTAAACAGAGAATACTTTCCAAAAATATAAATGATGATTGTTTGTTTTGATCAGTTTACAAAATACAAATATATATATGGATTTTTTTCCTTAATTTTGCTTTTAAAAACTGCTCCTTTTACCCTATAATGAAGTGTTCTACCTCCTTTTGTTCAGTCCAACCTGTTATTTCACAATCTGCTGCTGTAGTTGTGTCATGCGGCTGTAATAAAAGCTACAGGACCAGAAATAGAGATGAAAAAGAAAATGGAAACATGTAGAAACAACTTTTCGGACATAAAAAAAACGCTTAATTTAGGGCCTTAGCTACAAAAATGCGAAATATCAGGTCTGTAAGTAAACTAAAAAATATCCTTATTGTCCTAAAAACAAAAAAAAGTGCAGTCGGTTAGAATCGTACACGATGTTTTAGGTCTTCAAGAGTTAAGTTAAAAGTTACAGTCTTGTTACCTCCTCATAAACAGACCTGGAGTTGTGTTTTGTTCATTCACATGTTTGAGTAACACTTTATTATTGGTCTGTCTACATCTCCAGAGCTCAAAACGCTCTGTTCCACCTTGTGACGTCATAAAGCGGTAGTTTCCAAGTTAACAGCTCCTTTTACCCTTTAATTCAGTAGAGACTGGCAATTCCAGATCTGAAATTATCCAAATTATTTATCCAATTATTCTCATGTATGAAAGTTCACAAACAGAGCACTTCCTGCACCACCGCATGACATCACAAGGTGGAGCAGAGAGTTTTCTGTTCGAGAGCTCGGCCTAAATACGCTCAATCTGTGTGTTAAACATGTGTGAATGAAACAAAACACGACTCCAGGTCTGTTTGAGCAGTGCAAAAACCAAATCTAGTCAAGTTAAGGTGACGTATGGAAAGTTTGACCGCGATTTGAGTCAATTTCACTTGACAAGTAAAGTGTAAACAGTTTAATTTACTTGGTCAACACTTTAACAATGTCATTTCTTCATCAAAAAACATGGCCAAAAAATTGCACGAGATTTTTTATATGTTCAGAGCATCAAAAATGAAAGTGAAACTCATTCAATATGTGAATACATTGTTTTCTGTGACTGAAGCATTTTCCAAATAAAATGTCACATGATCTGATTATGTCTCGTCTTCATCAATTAACGCCCCATAAAATAAAAGTGTAGTTCCCCTTCTTCTCTAAACTTAACTCAGAACTGGGATTTATTTTGGAATATTTTTGCTGCACTGCGAAAACTAAATCTATTCAGGCTAAAAATGACTTGGATTAAGAAAGTTTTACCAGGATTTGTGTAAATTACAGTTGACAAGTAAAATTATCTGGCAGGGGAATAAGACTTTTGTACTTAAAATATGAAAATACATCTTGCTACACTTCAAATAAGAAAAACAACAACTTTTTGCACTTAAAATAAGAAAAAACAACAACTTTTTGCACTTAAAATAAGAAAAATAACAACTGTTTGCACTTAAAATTAGGCCTTGTCCACACATAGCCAGGTATCTGATAAACCGAAGATGTTTTGCTGCATTTTGACCTGTCATCCACACGAACATGCATCAAAGTATTCAGAGAAAACTCCGGCCAAAGTGAAGATTTTTGAAAACTCCGTTTATGCCTGTTTGTGTGGACAGAGATAACTGGGGTTTTACATTTTAAAACGTCACTGTCTGCGCCAAAAAATATGAATCTGCCCTGACGTCAAACGTGTGACATTTGTTTAGGCGACTGCAAAAGCCAAAGCCAAAGCCAAAGCAGACTATGGATCAGAGTCGTTTCTTGAGAGCTGTGGGAGCATTAATTTGTTTAGGAGCAATTCTGTCTCCGAGTCTGTCCAGACAAAGGAGCTCGGCGCCATGTTTTCTGTTGTTTAAGTTTAGGCGGAAGTGACGGCGAAGTGAGGGCTCAATGGAAATAACGCCATCTACAGGTCTGGAATGTGTATGAATGTGGTTGAAAACGCAGATGTTCGGTTATGTGTGGAAGGTATTTTTTTCGAAGATGAGGTGGTGTGGATAAAACAATTTTATAAACGGAGGGGGGTGTTCGGTTCTAAAAATACCCAGCTACATGTGTACATGGTCTAAGAAAAACAACAACTTTTTGCACTTAAAATAAGAAAAAACAACAACTTTTTGCACTTAAAATAAGAAACAAAATCAAATGTTGCTTGAATTAACAAAAAAACACTCATTCCACTGACAGATCATTTCACTTGTCAAGAAGAATCCACTCAAATAAAGTAAAATGTTCTTAATTTAAGTCATTTTAACTTACCTAGATACTGTTTTTTTCCAGTGTGATGATGAAACGACATTATTACAGATCAGAAAATAGCGTAACATGGGCCCTTTAAACATTGTGCGTCTGCGTGTGAGCCTGATACTAACTCAGATTTGTGCCATTTTCCCGCTCCCTTCGCTTTGCTCAGAGGCACAGCTGACACACATACCCGCCCCTCTTTTCCCCGCGTGACGTCTCTAACCTCGCGGGGCACCAGCTGGACTCTTACCGTAACGTGACTCGGTTAAATCGGAAAAAACAGAAGCCGGCGCATACGTAATGAGCCTGTGTGCACGAGACGCTTCTCAATTATTCACGTGCGACGCTGGTGCTGTTCGCATGGATGAGCTCTGCGATGTGGAACATGGAGGAACTGCACGAGAAATGGGTCTAAATATGAGCGGGGAAAGTGCGTGCGTGTGTGTGTTCAGTGTGTGTGTGTTCAGTGTGTGTGTGTCTGTGTGTGTTCAGTGTGTGTGTGTTCAGTGTGTGTGTGTGTGTGTGTGTGTGTTCAGCGTGTGTGTGCGTGTGTGTGTGTGTGTGTTCAGTGTGTGTGTGCGTGTGTGTGTGTTCAGTGTGTTCAGTGTGTGTGTGCGTGTGTGTGTTCAGTGTGTGTGTGTGTGTGTGTGTGTTCAGTGTGTGTGTGTTCAGTGTGTGTTCAGTGTGTGTGTGTGTGTGTTCAGTGTGTGTTCAGTGTGTGTGTTTGTTCAGTGTGTGTGTGTGTTCAGTGTGTGTGAGTGTGTGTGTGCGTGTGTGTTCAGTGTGTGTGTGTGTGTGTTCAGTGTTTGTGTGTGTGCGTGTCAGTGTGTTCAGTGTGTGTGTTCAGTGTGTGCTCAGTGTGTGTGTGTTCAGTGTGTGTTCAGTGTGTGTTCAGTGCGTGTTCAGTGTGTGTGTGTGCATGTGTGTGTGTGTGTGCGTGTGTGTGTGTGTGTGTGTGTGTTCAGTGTGTGTGTGTTCAGTGTGTGTGTGTGTGTGTGTTCTGTGTGTGTGTGTGTGTGTGTGTGTGTGTGTGTGTTGTGTGTGTGTGTGTGTGTGTGTGTGTGTGTGTGTGTTCAGTGTGTGTGTGTGTTCAGTGTGTGTGTGTGTGTGTGTGTTCAGTGTGTGTGTGTGTGTGTGTTCAGTGTGTGTGTGTGTGTGTTCAGTGTGTGTGTGTGTGTGTGTGTGTGTGTGTTCAGTGTGTGTGTGTGTGTGTGTGTGTGTGTTCAGTGTGAGGGGATTGTAAAGGTGCAGGTCTCAGGTTTGCCGCTTGTCGTTATGGGGACGTTATCGTTTTGTCGCTAATTTTCTGCTAATGGCCTTAAGTCGATTCATGGAGATGGACGCACTGTGGAACATGGCGACAACAGTGATCCATGGAGAAAGTTACAGAATACGCCTTTAAATGATCTATACACGATACTCAGCGCCGCTCAAACAACTGTACAACAACTCAATATTCGATAAACAAAATATATATATGTAAGAAAAAAAAAAAGTGCAACATATATACATAAAAACAAGCATTAAGTCAAATAGTTTCAATGGCCGTAATTTTGTTTAATATTTTTGTGGGAGAGGTAATAATAATTGTATTGTGTCTTGTCCATTTTTTTTCATATTGTAATGTATATGTTTTTATAAATTTCTTTTAATGCCATTTTTAAATATGTGCGAAATAAATAAATAAATAAAAACTCACCCTTATGTGACAGATAATACTCCCTACAACTGTACAAAAGATAATACTCTCTAAAACTGTAGGCAAGTCGATTTGTACAGCACAATTATTACACAAAGTAATTCAAAGTGCTTTGCAGAATAAGAAATACATTAAAATCACAATACAAAGAAATCAAAAAATAAATAATCATCATAAAGTTTTAAAATAGAGATGGGACATTAAATTAGAGAGAATTAGAGAGTAGAGTGCGGAATGGAAAATGAAAACCTTTCAGTCATTTGCACAGTTAAACAGAACCGTTTTTAGCCTGGATTTAAACAGAGTCACAGTCGAGTCTGTCTCACATGTTCAGACTGTTCCAGGTTTTAGCTGCAGGAATCTGAAACTCTGACTCCCCGAGGTTAGTCCTGACTCTGGGACCAGCAGGAGGCCGGGACTAAACCAGGACTAAACCAGGACTAAACCAGGACTAAACCAGGACTAAACCAGGACTAAACCAGGACTAAACCAGGACTAAACCAGGACTAAACCAGGAGTTGGTCCCTGAGCTCCTCAGATGCAGATGGTTCGTGAGGCTCTAACATGTCACAGATGGACTTTGGTGCTCGGCCCTGGAGAGACTTGTGCACAAGCAGAGCTGCTTTAAACTGTACTTTAACTGTACAACAACTCACCCTTATGTGACAGATAATACTCCCTACAACTGTATAATAACAGATAATACTCCCTACAACTGTATAATAACAGATAATACTCCCTACAACTGTACAATAACAGATAATACTCCCTACAACTGTACAGTAACAGATAATACTCCCTACAACTGTACAATAACTCACCCTTATGTGACAGATAATACTCCCTACAACTGTGCAATAACAGATAATACTCCCTACAACTGTACAACAACAGATAATACTCCCTACAACTGTACAGTAACTCGCCCTTATGTGACACAGCTCTATGTCTTGTCAATCACTACTGAATAAATAAACATAATTGTTGTAAAACCTTCATCCAGAGAGTTCAAAAACAAACATCCATCTTCTCCCGTTTATTCCCGCTGTTCTCCTGACCCCCCGTGAACCCCTGTGTGAGTGGAGCCCACAGGAGGCTGGACTTTTTTTTTTAATGTTATTTGAAGTAGAAAATGTCTGATTTTCGGGAGCTGGTCCATATGGGTTGATTGTCAGTACAGACATTTATATTTAAAAGCCCGGGTGGCGTTCAGGGAGATGCTTTTGCTTTGGCTGGAACTGTCCACAGTGCAGCATTAAAATGATCTCAGACACAATCGATCTACTTTATTTATGCAGCACACTTCATAAACAAAACAGTTTCCAAAGTGCTGCACAATAAAATTTGCCTTCACTGGTCCTTATAAAAACAATAAAACTAGTCAAATCATAATCATCAGAGCAACGATATACATAAAATAATAAAAAGGTAAAGTAAAAACAGTAAAATAAACAAAAGACACAGAGAACCACACAACTCGAGCTTTAAAAACAAATAATAAAACCTTAAAATCAACTCCAAAACAAAATAAAGACAAAAGCGCGCGTGACAAAAGAATTAAAAGATAAAAACGGTTTCACGCCGGTGATAAAAGCCACATCTGACGACTGTGTTCACTTGTTTCGCGAAATTAAAATCGCTGTCAAGCAGATGAAGGCACAAGACCAGGTTATGGGTCACATCTGTGGAGAGGCTCATCCGCCACACGTGTTTTTGAACGTATTTTACAGCAAAAAAACATTCTGGTAATCCAAAAAAAAAGGCACGATACGCAAGTTTAACACCAGGCCGAGCAATAGCATCTGAACTGGAGCCGTGCGGGCGGCTGAGCTCTTCCCAGAAAACTCACATAGTGCATAAAGTTTGCAGCACTTCGCTCACAGTCTAAGTTTTCTCCTAAGTCCTTATCAAACCAAGTTCTTGCTTCTTCAGACCTGCATTGTCCCACTAACAGGATCAGTAATTAAAAAGCACTCGGCCGAGGAGGAGTTTAGATACAACAGAGTCTCACATCTGATACCTGAACTCGCTCCTTTCACCTTCTTCTAACTGACAACGTGAATCTCGAGCTGATTCTCTAGAGCACATGTGTCAAACATGCGGCCCGGGGGCCAGATCCGGCCCTCCAAGACCTTCAATCTGGCCCTCGGCTGATTTTTCTATTAAAATACTTAAAATTTTCTGATTTTTCTGTTAATTTTCTGCACCGTTTAGCATAGCAGCGTCTCCGGCGTTTCTGTACGTTGCGACTCCCACCAGAGCAGCACAAATGAAGACTTTCCTCTTTCCAAACGCTCTTAAAGGACGATCGTTTTGACTGTCGACCGTGACCCTCATCAGCAAAATGTCCAAAAATGAGAAAAGCAGATGCTGAGTTCAGGATTTCCCAAGAAAAATAGTCTAATTCTTATTTGTTGACAGAGGTGAATGGGAAATCTGTGCTCAGTGTGTTTGGAACAAGTGGCGTTGCTCGAGGAATATAATCTTAAACACCACTACGAGACACGGAGAAAAATACAATAACTTGAAGAGAGAACTGAGTTTTCTGATCCGGCCCTTTTGGGATCAAAGTAGGCTGCATACGGCCCCCGGACCAAAATGAGTTTGACACTCCTGCTCTAGAGAAACCCCAACGTTAGAAGAACATATTTCTATAGTTATTTAGTTAAAACAACTTTTATTCATTCATTTATTGGTTTATTTCTAGGTTTTCGTTCACAGAAACACTGGAAATGACCCGTCGCATAATCAAAACATCTGCGTTTCGATGTTTTTGGAGCCGATTTTACCGTAAAACATTAGAATATTTGCAACTGTCATTTCCCCTCATTTGTAAATACTGAGCGATAAGTACAGATCCCAGAGGTTTTGCTTCAGTCTTGTGGTTGGACTTGGTTCTCGTTCGGCCTGTGGTGCGGCTGCTTCACTGGAGCAGATGATGGAGCAGCGATTTCCACCCCTCGGCCCTCTCCGAAAGGTGAACGTGATGCACAACTTTAAAGGAAAAAAACTAGACACTAAATCGACTTTTTTTTTCATTCTAAACTGTGGGTATGATGTTTTTTAAAGTGTCACGTGCGCTATGTTGTCACGGCCCCAGTTCTCCAGTTCTTTGATTTCTTTTGTGTGTTTTCATTTCTTTTTTTTTTTGTCCCTTTTTTTTTGTTTGGATTCCTGCTGTTCGAGCCCTGGTCCCAGATCGTTGTGGCACTTTGACACCGTCCGCTCCCACCTCACCAATTTTAGTACATTTCTCCTCGCCTGGATTTTTTTCTTAATTTTACTTTTTAAACTGCCCCTTTTACCCCTAATGAAGTGTTTTACCTCCTTTTGTTCAGTCCAACCTCTTATTTCACAATCTGCTGCTGTAGTTGTGATAAAAGCTTCAGGACCAGAAATAGAGATGAAAAAAAACAACTGAAAATACAATTCATGCTCTTTTATACAAAACACACAGCAACTATGTATAACAACTTTTTGGACATAAAAAATTTAGGGCCTTAGCTAAAAAAAAATGTAAAATATCAAGTCTGTAAGTAAATAAAAAATCCCCTTATTGCCTTAAAAACAAAAACAAAAAGTGTAATCACTCCATTACTTTCCTGGAAACAGCTCCTGTCAGGACCACGGCCAGAGCCACAGCACTTCTGCATTTCCAGGTGTTTATTACATTTGGATTTGTTCATTTTGAGTGAAATAAACCTTTAAATAAAAATAGAAAGAGATGCACAATTACACACACCAAGATGTGTAATTTTCCATGTGTGTGAGAATTAACTCCACTTAGAGCGACTTTTTCACTCGTTATAAACACACACAGTCAGAGGAGTCGACCATCTTGACTCACTTCACTCTTTGGCAAAGTTTGGCTCGATCAAAATGGACGGAGCGCATGAGTTTGGGGAAAACAAAGTTCCTATTGGACACTCGTTTTGCTCACGTCATCACACAGTGTGAGTGTGACGTAGGATAAAGCCGCAGAAATGTACGGAAAAGGAAGTTTCTATCATTAACAGTTAGAAAGTTCTGTTCGCGGTTACAGAAAACATATTCCTCTGTGTCGTATATGATAACGTAGGTCTTCGAGGGTTAAAGCTGATCTGCTGCTCCATTTTAAATCACCTTTTTGTTTACTCTCCCTTGTACATCCCTGTTAATTAAATTACTTTATTTATTCCATTTTCCATCTTGTTTCAAGTACTACGTGACATCACACAGGGCGTTCCTAATTAGGGGTGGAGTTTGAAGTGTGGATTCCTGTTGGACCAGTCACAAAGCTGCACTGCAGTTTGGGCAGAAGTCAGTGCTGGACAAACCAAAACAAACACGGTGACGCCAGCGGACATACTTCAGTGTATTTTAGCGAAAATGATGAAAACGAATATGTTCAGTTTGTTTTTTTACAGAATTAAAACTGTAAAACTCGGCCTCAGCTTCTCTTCTGAACCACTCTTTGGTCTAACGCCAACAAAAGGACCTTGAAACTGGATTTCCATAAAGATCGTCTGCATTTAGAGACAGGTCAGTAGTTAAGCCAACATCGGGGAGGGTGTAGAGTCAGTATTTATAAAGCCCACTCACACATGAACGCACTCTGCTAATGTGATTATTGTGGAGAGACGGGAGCTGCATGGGCCAGAAAGCACGGGTCAGCTCAGGTCAGAGGGATTCTGTTAGGGAACATTTGCTTTAAACTAAAAGTATTCATCTAAGCACAGTTACAAAGAATAAATACATATTTTTGGTATCAACATATTGGGAAAAAGATTATGTTAAGTCATTTTAAAAGGGTTAAAGGTCGTCCCTCTTTAAAATTTTGATCCAGGATTGACAATGAACTGCATGACGATGTAAACTACATATTTTCTAATCTAAAAAAGAAAAAAATTTATAAAAATAAACATTATATTTAATAACTGCAGCAGCTTTCAGATATGGCTTGTGTGGTGCTGAAAGGACAGCTCCCGATCAACGACTTGCCAGACCTTTTATTAGAAAAACCCAGACTTAATGTTAAAAATACATACAATTAACAATAATAATAGTAATAGTAAATATAGCCGCATAGCGGCGATGATCGGCTCCTCGCTTGCTCTCGCAGAACTCAGAGGCGCTAACGCGCCCTATTCCTCCCCCTTTTCTTAGGACAGTTTGGCTATGGTGATTTTTTTCTGGGCAGTGTTATTTTGTCTATTATTTATTATTTATTAAATTTTTTATGTCAGTCTCAACTTTGACCAGTTGGGGCTTTGATTCTGGTGACTCTACGTCAAAAACCCTAGGACGAGTTCGTTAAAGTACGATGACATGAAAATGCGCCTTCGACGCCGGGTCGCACGATCGGTCCAATATGGCCGACTTCCTGTTGGTTGCCTAGCAACCGCGTAATATATTTTTTGGTTTGGAACGACAAGACCCATCCACCACCGAATTTCGTTTGTCTACGACAAAGTTCATTTTTCGGGTATAGCCATAGGCGCAATGTATTTTGATTTTGCAGGGGCGTTGTCGCGCCACTTTTGAATTTTTGGATGTGGAGTATTTTTTACTTCCTACTTTGGCGTTCATGAATTTTGTTCATTATGTCGTGAGTTTTCGTCGGCTTGTTGTTGACGTACTCTGTTCGGGGGGAGGATTAAAATAATAATAATAATAATAATAAGAAAAAGAAAAATCCCAAAAGAACAATAACAATATAGCGCCAGGAATGGGGGCACATATCATTGGAAAGCACTCGCGTCCAGTAACGCACCCGTGGGGTCAATTGTCAATTGCCAAAGAGCTCAATGACGAGCATTGAGCCCTTCGGTTTCTGACATACCCAGTGCACGTTTTTGGCGTTTGCCCGCGTTAACGATTACAATTATGCCGCTGTCGCGGCAATGGGCAGTGCCAGTCTGTACTACTGGATGCCATGAGTGTCACTGATGAGTGGCATTGAGTGTTTGATAAGGGGCGGCGCTTCGCGCTGGTTTTCATGACATCATGCACTTCGTGCATGATGTCATGTGCGCCCTACGTTTTTGGCTGAACGATTACAATTATGCCGCTGGCGCGCATGGCGATGCCACCGTGCCAGGTCAGCGGGCACCAGTCAGTGACATGGTGATGCCAGTGTGCTTGGAAAGGGAGAGCGCTTCGCGCTCTGTTTCGTGCGCTACGCTTCGCTCCGCGCACTCAGCGCAGCAGTGCTTCGCACTGCTGAACAATCACAATAGGCCCTACGCCGTCTAGGCGCTCGGGCCTAATAAACAGAACATGCATAATAGCTGCACTGTGAAGTTGTGGTGCAGGAAATGAAAAAAGAAAGTTAAAAAAAATAAGTAAAAAAAAAGTCTAATTGAAAAAAGAAACAGGAAGTTTAGCATGCTAGCTATTATTCACTGCAAAAAACTAAATCTGGTCAAGTGAAGATGACTTGAATTAAGAAAGATTCATCATGATTTGAGTAAATTTCCTCCTGTGGGCTCACCACCTGCAGAGGGGTTCATGGTGCTATGAGTATTGGGCAGCAAAATGCCCCCGCGACCCAGCTGGATTAAGCGGGAGAAGATGGATGGATGGATGGATGAGTAAATTTCATTTGACAAGTAAAATGATCAGACTTTTGTACTAAAAAAATACGAAAATACATCTTTGCTACACTTAAAATAAGAAAAACAACAACTTTTTGCACTTAAAATAAGAAACAAAATCGAATGCTGCTTGAATTAAGAAAAAAACACTTATTCCACTGGCAGATCATTTTACTTGTCAAGTTGAATTGAGTCAAATAAAGTCAAATGTTCTTATTTTAAGTCATTTTAACTTATCTAGATACTGTTTTTTTTCCCATTTTGGCATTACAAGTGCAAAACTTTCCTCTGAAAGTTGTGAAACCCGCTTAGCAACTGAATTAGGCTTGGAATTTATAAGGTAAGTGAGGAATAATAATAACTGAACCACTGCGAACTGCGTAAAATGAACCATCTGTGTTTCTCATGCGTTAAACTCCGTCAAAATCAGGTCCAGCACCTTTAACTGCATCTGCATTATTTATCTCGTCTCCTGTTCTGTGCATTTCCTCCTTCCTCCGTCGCGTACAATTATGAGTCTGCCCCCGCTGAGTCTGCGCCCGGAGACAGGCCCCCTCCTCCTCCTCCTCCTCCGGCCAGGAAGTGAACAGGGGCCGGACAAAAGAGCTCCGTGTTATCGCCCAGATGGGGAGGATTTGGATAAAGATGTAAACGGTTTGATGAGTTGAGCGATGACGAAGCGATATTCAGAAAGTGTAGAGTCATGCAGAGAGATCGGTGGCTGTGTGCGCTGATTTTCAAGACTGCGAAAGGGGGAAGTGGGGATTTAAAGAGACGATATGTGAGTTTGGGTTGCCAGGTATGAGGGATGAGATGTTCAAAACTAATGTAGCTTTTACTGGTAAGAATTGTAAAGCTTTTGTGATCTGGGTACTGTAAAGCTCGGAATTTTGGACATAGTTCCTCATTTCCTTGTGTTGGAGACGTGTGAAGACACTTTTTTTACCATCCAGTCCTTGTATTATATCTCCAGACTGTCCATGTGAACGTCTGTGTTGATAGAATAATGTCTGAAATAAAACTAACCTTGCGTCGCATGAATCGTCGCGTGTTGAGGGACTATTTTCTCATATATCAGTCCGCCGCTGTCGAGCTTCTATCAGGAAGTACAACTCTGCTGCTGCTGCTCAGACATACAATGGGGCAAAAAAGTATTCAGTTGGCCAACAATTGTGCAAGTTCTCCCCTAAAAAGATGATACAACCCTGTAATTTTCATCTGAGGTGCACTTCAACTCTGAGAGGCAAAAACAAAATATCCAGAAAATCACATTGTCTGATTTTTAAAGAATTTACTTCCAAATTATGGTGGAAAATAAGTATTTGGTCAATAAGAAAGTTCATCTAAGTACTTTGTTATATACCCTTTGTTTATAGGCGATCACATACTTTTGTTTTGTTCGTTTTTCTCATTTTGTCTCATAGTTGTGAACCTATGATGAAAATTACCAGCCTCTCTCATCTTTATAAGTGGGAGAACTTGCACAATTGGTGGCCGACTGAATACCTTTTTGTTCCACTGTAAATCCTTCAAATGCAAGATCATTTTTTTCCTTCTAAAATTATTCTATCAACACAGACATTTACATTTACATTTGCACCAAATACACTGTGGCACCTGATTTTACATCCAAGTAGTAACCAGCCTGAGCTTCTGAGATCTGATGAGGGATGTCATGCAGTTACTTACTAACAAGCTGGGGGAAGTGTGGCAACCTGAGCACTGTCCTCTGTTTCCTCCTATTTTCTCATCAGCATCACTTACTATGTTCTCATCTGTAGTTTGTTCATTGCTATTCACATGTTGTCCCCTGTCCCACTCCCCCTGTGGAGTGGAACTCTTTCAGACGCCTGATGGCAGCTGGACCTCTCTCCTCCTCCTCGCCTGGCTCCTCCTCCTCGCCTGGCTCCTCCTCTTCGCCTGGCTCCTCCTCCTCGCCCGGCTCCTCCTCCTCGCCCCTCTCCTCCTCCCCCTCGCCCGGCTCCTTCACCACCTGGGTAGCTGTGGTCATACCGAACTGGCCCACGGGCCTGGACATCTATAGCCTGTCCGTCCATGGGAGTGGATCTCTCCTTCACTGTAGTTCTCCCCGAGGTTTCTTCTTTTTCCCAGGACCCTGGGTTTTTTGGAGTTTTTCCTTGCTGAGAAGGAGGGTCTAAGGACAGGGGATGACTGGACAATGTTTCATTTGCTGCTTTACATGAATGTTGTTTATTCCTGTTTTGATATGTCTGTGTGTATGTTTGGCTCATCCATATCTTGGAACGGCCTTAGAGGCAACTGTTGTTGCGATTTTGGGCGCTACAAAATAAATTGAATTGAATTGAATTGAATTACTTAATTATTTAATAAATTTTTTACAATTTACAGGAAGTTTTAAACAATTTAAATTTAAATCTAGGGCATAAATGAGTCTAGTCAAAAATACTTTGTCCAGTTGACAAACTGAAATTCTCTCCTTTGGATTCTGACGGGACGACTGAGGGATTTTACACATAGATACTTATTAGCACAATAAAACGCACTATTAATGATTTTGCACTTTTTAAATCAAAGACCCATTTATTCCACTGGGCTTTTAACACATGAGGTTGTTAAAACATCATTTATGTCTTATGTTTTATGCCTTTATTCATATTTTTATTGTTTTTACTGATTTTGTTTGGGTTCTTTTAACTGTAAAGTAAAGCTGTAAAGCACTTTGATCATTGCTAAAATGTTGTACAGCGCCATATGAATAAAGTTTGATTTGATTTGAATAATAGTTAACATGATGCACCAAAAAGAAAAAACATAAACAAAAATATTCCTGTCAAGTAGAAATGAATTACTGCCACATGTGTTGAGATTCCCTCTTCAAAACTAAAGAATTAAAGCCCATTGCACAAAACAAATACGAACTTCTCATTGCAACACGGCAATAAACTCACCACAAACAAAAAAAACGCTCTAGTTTGATCCAACAAAGAGCTCTGTGAAGTGTCATTAGCTCTGACCAGGGCTCGGTGCAGTGGCCTTGCATGCGAGGGGGTTTTAATATATAATGTCCACATCAATAATGAATGTTTTTATGAGAGAGGAGGGGGTCCGCACAGATTAAATTGTATTATTATGAAACACATCACAACAGCAGTAAATACTGAGGACATATTTACCGCAAACGAGCCTCCTCTGGATAGAAGTACAAGCAGATTTTAAAGTTTTACTGAACCGGACTGTTATTGTTGTTTGTGAAATGCGGAGCGGTACTTCGAGATGCAGGATTTTTAAAGCAGAAAAGAGGAGATAAAGTCCACGGGAAGTAGAGTCGCTGTCGTTAATCTGCAGCTTCACCTCCACGTGGATGTAAACAGACACACACGAGGAACTGTCTCAACTTTTTACTTTTAAAGAACGCTTCAGACTGGATTGACAGCGCAGTTTTGTGGACTGGGGTCATTCTTTATGGACGATAAATACTATGAACGATGGATGAGCTGCTGCACTTTAAATTTACCACTTTAGGAGAGATAAGTAATAAAATTGCCTCATTATTTTCACTACTTCCTGAGTTTGTATGTTGCATCTCTGTGTCTGTCACTGACGCTCTGTTTTAGCGGCTTTTACTGTCGCGCTGTCGATGTTTGGTGGTTACTATATGACAGAGAAGCTCAGTACGGAAGCTTGGAGGGGTCACAACAAATACAAATGCTACAATACAACAAAAAGCCACAACGGAAGCATAGACCGTATAAAAGAAGTGGACTAAATGAGTGTGACGTCACCGATAGCGTTTAGCGTCGCTCAAATGAGGCTCGCGATGCTAACGGCTACAGCAGCAAATCTGGAGCCAAACTCAATGTTATGAATAGGGGTTTTGTTGACGGACAAAATAGCAACAAAAAAAAATTCAGGATCATGTGTCGAGGGTTCATACGAATATTTTAAGACCAAAATGACGAGGCCACAGCAACATGTACAGACAGAGGGACGAGAAGATCCCAGTGTAAGTTGATGGGAAAAAGGGAGAGAAGGAGCCAGAAGAGCCTCCTGGAGCACTTCCTGTTTGGCACACGGCGGCTAACGGGTTAGCTTAGTCCACTCATATATATACGGACTATGAACGGAAGTGACCGCGGGACTCTATTTTCCCACAGACCAACTGAGGAGGAGCAAGCGGATGTGAAAAGTTAAAGAACGGAGAAGTGAATGAAGCTGGACACATAAGTAAAAGTCATTTATTGTGGCCAGAATCGATGTCACTGTCCGACCGTCGTAAATCGTTTCCTCCTCGCTCGGTCCGTCGGAAAACAGAGTCCTGCAGCCACTTCCATTGTGGCTTTTTGTGAGTGTTGTGGTTTTTAGGAGTCTTGTGGTGTTTGTATTTGTTGTGAGTCCTCCGGGGTCAGAAAACAGAGTCCTGCGGCCACTTCTGTTCCGGCTTTTTTTTGCTGTGTTGTGGCTTTTTGTTGTGTTGTGGAGTTTGTATTTGCTGTGAGGCCCCCAAGTTCGGCAGCTCAGAGTCACACAAATCGCATATGAAGAAACAAAGTCGGGTCACGCTTCCGGTCATATGCAGCATTTTTCTGACATTTCCCATTGAAAAAAATCGAATATTTTGTTTTTAATAGTTAATCGCTTCAGCAACGGTCCTCATTTCTCCTCATTCTGGACCCGTGGATACAAAAATGTGAGCAAATATTCAAATAATGCCTTTTGTTTTTCCATTCCCGCACCGCGAGATCTATGTTTTCAGTATAAAATAAAGGAAAAAAATGAGGCTAATTCCTTCCTGCTGGGATCTGACCTTCTTAGTGCCCCTCCCACCCAAATGCCAAGGCTCGCCCAAGGGTGCACCCGGCACCCAACAGAAAAAGCACATTTCATACAGTGACTGACCCCAATTTTACTCAGAACGGACCGTGAAACTACAGCATCCACGGTGAAATATATGAAAAAACAAAACAAAAACAACAACACACAAAGGGCAAAGGTCAAGACAAATATTGCGTAACAGGAAATACTGCTGCGTACCGGTCCTTAATAAGGGCAGATGAGGCATAATCTGGATTTTCAGACACGTTTCTTGCCGAAAACATGGTTAAATACGAGGCAAGTCAAAAGTAACAGAGTTTATGTGCGAAAAGTTGGACAATTTCTGAATCGCGTAAAAAATATTGTCTTAAAGAACCACATGTTCGAGGTTAAAAAGAAAAAAAAACACTTCTAGTGCTTGAGCCTGCTGAATGTGATAATCTGCGACACCCGTGGATCATAATGTTATACTTGGTGCATTTTAACATTTTCGCAATATTCATCTCAAACAACATAATAAAAGAAACAAGTCCTCTGACGTTCCACGTTCGAAAACTGCAGGATGGGAGCTGACGCCGCCGTAAATGTCAGGAAGACGGGGGCGGATTGGTAAAATGGCATCTTGAAAATAACTGATTAAAGATTACTCAGTCCTTTGCTCCGTTTCACCGCGGATGCATGAAGAAATAACTGTTCTAAGCACTTTTACATCTTTATTCTTTGGGTTAAGTCTTGTGAAGAGCAAAAAGGAGCAGATTCACCACAAAATGTTGCAATAAATCGGGTTCGGTGAGATGTTTATGGTGAAAATATCGTACAGAGAGATTTGGATTTTGTTCCATCCCTAATGACAATAAATGTTGTGCCAAATGACTGGGCAAAGCTTCTTATAATGTCGGTCTCAGTATTATGTAGAATATCGTAATATCGTGAGCTTTCCCACGATATCGCGCTAAATATCGATATCGTTCCACCTCTACTGTCTCCAGGTCGTCTCCTCTGCTCGGTCCGGCCTGAGTATTTACAGTCCCTGCCCTGGTCCGTCCGGATAGTGCTGTGTGGGCGCTCCAGCTCTGTATAATTGATATTCCTCTGAGCACACATTTCCACAGTGAGACAAGTGCACATAAAGTCCTCGTCTCATCAGGCCTCTTCACGTGTCTCAGATGAAGCGATCGCTCCTGACTCTCGCACAGTCGGCCTCTGTTCGTCCTGCCCCAGTGTTCTGAGCCTGAACCGTCCGTGTGCCGCACAACTGCATCAACTCACTAAAAACAAGCGCTACACAACAGGCTTAAGGAATGTGTAAGGTGACGACTGATTAGTAGTTGCTAATCAAAAAGGTTGTGCGTTCAGTCCCTGATCTTGCCATTGTCAAAGCCACGTGTTAGTTGATTTACATATTACTTATATTTCTCATTCAACAAAACATGACGATTTACTCACTATTTAACCCACGAAGACCTAAGGGCAGTTTTAGTACATTTCTCCTCGCCTGGATTTTTTTTCTTAATTTTGCTTTTAAAACTGCCCCTTTAACCCTATAATGAAGTGTTCTACCTCCTTTTGTTCAGTCCAGCCTGTTATTTCACAATCTGCTGCTGTAGTTGTGTCATGAGGCTGTGAGAAAAGCTACAGGACCAGAAATAGAGATGAAAAAAAAAAAAAACTGAAAATAAAATTCACTCTTTTATACAAAACACACAGCAAACATGTGTAAACAACTTTTTGGACATAAAAAATGCTTAATTTAGGGCCTCAGCTACAAAAATGCAAAATATCAAGTCTAAGTAAATAAAAAATCTCCTTATTGCCCTAAAAACGAAAAAAAAAGCAATCGCCACATTACTTTCCTGGTCCAGTCCTGGAAACAGCTCCTGTCAGGTCCAGGGCCAGAGCCACAGCACTTCTGCATTTCCAGGGTGTTTATTACATTTGGATTTGTTCATTTTGAGTGAAATAATGTATGTGAGAATTAACTCCACTTAGAGCGACTTTTTCACTCGTTATAAACACACACAGTCAGAGGAGTCGACCATCTTGACTCACTTCACTCTTTGGCAAAGTTTGGCTCGATCAAAATGGACGGAGCGCATGAGTTTGGGGAAAACAAAGTTCCTATTGGACACTCGTTTTGCTCACCTCATCACACAGCGTGAGTGTGACGTAGGATAAAGCCGCAGAAATGTACCGAAACCTCTATGTCTGCACTTTCACTTATATAAAACATATTCCTCGTTATTGTATACGATAACGTAGGTCTTTGAGGGTTTAAAAAGTCATATCCTTTGCAAAACTTTAGCGGGCAGGAGTGCTACTTGGATGTACAGAGAAGGTACTAAGTAAGGTAAGGTATTAAGACAGTAATTACACTGTAATATGGGCTGAGTAATAGAAGATGTACATTCAGCTCTGGGAGTGGAGAGACTGAAACAGGAGTTGTGTTTTGATGGTTCCATATATTAAAGACAATGACAAACAATGAACAATGATGTGATGGCCATTCAAAATATGACATTCAAATATAATTTAAACACTGCACCGGACAAGTTCAGCCAGTGCGTATAACTTAGGGCTGTCAACGTTAACGCATACGATTAATCACAAAAAACATCGTACTAATGTTTTTTTAACGCAGATTAATCCCACAGTTTATTCTGAACGCTCCTCTGTGGAAAGTGCGGATGGTCCTGAAGGCGGCGCAGGTTATTAGGTCAGTGATCAGGTCCATACGCAGATGTGAAGACGACAGATGAGACTGTGACTGGAGCTCAGGGCAAATTTAACTACAAAAAACTGCCCCACGGGACTTTAGATAAACTAATGTAGTTTGCAGATGTCGCAGCGATGAACTCTCTTTCCACAGAAGCACAACAAGTTTAAAACACCGTCTTAAAGCAAAACACGGGTTTGATTCAGCAGCGGCAACAACGACGCTACTTGTACCAACAACAAACCGAGCAGTAATAAATTGCAATTTTGTCAAAATATTTTGGTCTTTTTTTGAAGAATAATTAACTGTGATTAATCGTGATTAATCAAAATTCTAAAGTGTGATTAATCTGATTAAAAAAATTACTCGTTTGACAGCACCAATATAAATGCAAACGTCCATTATGAGCACAAATGTCCTTTAATGTCCTTACATGTTGTTTTCTGCACTTCATCAACACAGGATAATGCCAGATATATGGTCTATAGGTCTAACTCCGCTCTTTCAAAGGAGAAAATAAGTACGTTTCTGTCTTTTACGATAGGAAAGTTATGCACGGTTATATAAAAAATATTCCTCAGTGTCGTATACGATACCGAAGGTCTTGAAGGGTTTTAAACTATGAGATATAAACAGTACAATTCCCAACAACCAATACATAACAGAAGAATATATAGCGCAAAAAATAGAAAAGTGCTACAGACATAAGCTTTTTTCTGGTATTTAGTAAGAAACACTGACATTTTATTCCGTTTAAACGCAATAATGGTCTAAAATGCCTTTAACGTTCACTAAATGTTCTCATGTTATGCCCTTATTATATACGGTATAACTGCATCTTTAAGCTAATTCTCAAACAATTCACTCTTTACAGCCGTTTTTCCTTCTTACTTTACCTTGTTTTGACTCTTCGCAGCTTCCATACCTCAGACCAAAACCCGACCTTTTCGTATCCATTACAGCTGTACAGATTTTGTGTCTCAGTTCATCCAAATATAGGACTGATATCACATTTTGGACTAAAGTTACGCCCTGTTCCCAGTGTCCCAAGTCAGAAATATCTATTGTCTCTGAACATTATATTCTGCTCTTTGTGTGGATAATTTACTTCAGGGTTATATTTGGATACGTATTTGAGCGAAGTTTGTCTTGTCCCAGTACAGATATATTGTATAAGCAGCTCTTGAGGTCAAAATAAGTGCGCTGTGTTCTGTCTGCATCTAATTAAAAAGTATTTTGTTGTCATGTAAATCAGGAAGTGCACGGTTAGCTTCACGGTTAAGGCAAAACTCCACTCTGCACCACTGCAAACCAAGTACTAAAACACAAATTCAAATAATTCAAGAGCGTCAAGATAAAACTTTAAAGGTGCATTGTGTAACTTGGCTGCTTAGGGGTCCTTCACCTGCTTGTTTCTATGGATACGTCATTGCTCTACCTGGAATATTCCACAGTGTGACATTTAAAACAGCTCTAACCTTATGTTTATCCAGATACAGGTGGTTTTATAGCTCAAAATACCACAGATCTGACCTGTAACTTCCGTCTAGTTTGATCTCCATGCAGATAGAATAGTTTAATGCCGTAGTGTGAAACATTCCAGACAAAGCAATGACATCTCCACAGAAAAAAACATTTGAAGAAGAGTTACACAATGCAGCTTTAAAACTCAAAACGTGCTCATGTACAAACAAAATACTCATGTACAAGTAAATGTATATGCAATCTAGGCTTGGGCAGTATCCAAATTCTGATACCGTTAAAACCTTCTCAGCATTTTACCGGGTTTACGGTATTACCGACTTATTAAGAATTATTTTGTATCTGCACCTAAACCGTTCAGCAGCTCCAGCAGGACGAATGTGTTTCTCAATGTTAAAGTCGATCAAACTGGACTGAGCGCGTTTAGCCTCTTGTATCAGGTCCACAGTGAAACTAACAGCAGAACAGACCTGGATTTACTGTATTTACAGGCTGAACACAGGAAACGCCAGGATTTAAAAAGTAAATTTCAATTTAGAAGTGTCTCTGCAGCTGCGTCTTGTCCCAATGGAGCCATAAGATGCTGTAAAGCTCCGCCCCCTCCACCTCCTGCTCTAAGCTCCGCCCCCTCCACCTCCTGCTCTAAGCTCCGCCCCCTCCACCTCCTGCTCTGTTTGGGCTCAGCCCGTTGGTCCGACAGCCCAATAGTCCCAAACTGGAGCAGTGAGTAGATCCTGTTAGTCCGAGCGTCACAGATGCAGGGAGGACTTTAACGTGCTGAGGAGAAACCGTTCGGACATTCAGAGTGTGGAGGGAATTCTCACTGGTTTAGAGCCACAAACACCAGAACAAGAAAATCTACAACGTGACATTAGCGGAGAATAAATATATACAAGCCACAAGCACCGAGCCGAGAACCAGGACTAAACCAGGACTAAACCAGGACTGAACCAGGACTAAACCAGGGCTGAACCAGGACTGAACCAGGACTGAACCAGGACTAAACCAGGACTAAACCAGGAGTAAACCAGGACTAAACCAGGACTGAACCAGGACTGAACCAGGACTAAACCAGGACTGAACCAGGACTGAACCAGGACTAAACCAGGACTGAACCAGGACTAAACCAGGACTGAACCAGGACTGAACCAGGACATATTATTAAATTGAAAATCCAACCACACATTCATTTGTGCTGAGCAAACAAATTTATGTATCAATAAATTATAATATTATATTTGGTCTTTATGCGCTGCAGATTTTTTAAATGACTGTAACGAAACTGATACCGTTGCTACTTTCTGATACTTCGAGATACCTTAATACTGCATTACTGCAGAACTTTATTGCAATCGGAAAAGAACAATTTCTTCATAAAAACCTGCTAAAGTATATCTTATAATCTGGACAATATTGAAATCCTCACGTGTGCAGCCGGTCTTAAACATGCTTGAATTTACAAATGTTTTTACACTTTTTATTTCTGTAACGCTTATAATAAAAGTTTGTTTATTTTGCCTGTCAGAGGAGCCTCACCCAGCAGTACAGTTCATCTTGAGTTATTTCTGTATTTCTGATCCTGACTCATGTGACTGGACCATCAGCTGCCTCCAGCCTCAGGACGGCGTCTGTTTATCCACAATCTGAATCACTCACATTCATATTTTTAGACATTTGTTACTGAAGGGAGTTCAGACCAAAGCGAAACTATATTCTTCCTGTACAACATATGGTGCGTATGAAGCGTGGCTCATCCGCAGAACAGACATGTAACTGAGCTTGGAGGCATCATCAGCTTATTTCCATGGAGAAAGATACGTTTAAAGATGGGATATTACCGGTTCTGTGTTTACAAAATTTGGGAGGTGCACGTCGGTCGATGCAGACGCTCGGCAGAGGCGGTTCAAGGCAACACGGACTCTGCCGATTTGACGCATGACCTTAAATTGGGCTTAAAGGGATAGTTTGGTTTTTTTGACATGAATCTGTACGTCTCCGTCAGCAGAGTCGCATCAACACTGACTTACCTCCCGACAGCGTCTGAGCCGAGTTCTTCCCCGGTTTTGGTGCTGATGAAAGTGTCCGGCAAGTTGGCTGGAGTCACGAAAATAAAGTGTTTTTCTTCTCAAAACAGTATGTGTTCAAAAGAGTCACACATTTGTGTCACAAATGTAAAACCATGAAAAAGTCAGATCTCATAATCACTCGGTACCATTTTCTCTCCACTCATCACTCAGCCGCGCCTGTTTCACTGTGTTTCCTGCTCGGAAAGTTCACGACGACATGTGTGACGACGACACTGACGATGAAGACATGGCCTTTAGCACAGAGCCAAGGGGAGATCTTTATGAACCCGAATATACTGATGCCCAAATTCAGCAGATGGAGTCAGAACAGCAGAGAGAGAAACAGGAGGGACAGAGGGACAAGCTGAAGAACCTGGAGTTTTGTTGTTCCTGGAGAATCACAAGTCTGCACTATTTTTATATATATTCTTCTATAGTTTATACAAGCTTATATACTTATCGCTGTAGCTCTCGCATCGCAGCGTCAAAAGTCTGAGCACCTAAACTCTGCAGAACTACTGAAAAAAGTGTTGGATTCATGCGCGGCTTCACCTGGAGGCAGCAGTGATACGACCGGAGAGAAAATAGTGCCAAGCGATTATGAGGTCTGACTTTTTCCCACGACTTTAAATCACTGACAAACTACTGTAATATCCAATTCCCTGCTCACACATGTATATAGATGTAAATATGTTGCTTGATGTAAATAATTTTTGAGAGAGAACTGTTTTTGATCTTTTATCTTATTGTATTTATCTTATCTTATGTTGAAAATTTGATTTTAACTACATGTTCTTGGTCGGTTGCATTTGTAACGAAGAAAATTTCCTCTCGGGGATGAATAAAAGTAATTCTGATTCACATTTTGTGACGCAAATGTGTCACTCTTTTGAACACATATTGTTTTGACAAGAAAAAACACTTTATTTTCATGACTCCAGCCAACTCGCCGGACACTTTCATCAGCACCGAAACCGGGGAAGAACTCGGCTCAGACGCTGTCGGGAGGTAAGTCAGTGTTGATACATGACTCTGCTGACGGAGACGTACAGATTCATGTAAAAAAAAAAAAAAACTATCCCTTTAAGTCCACTTCTTTACACAGTCTTTGGTCTGGTCTATGGTCAGCTTACATCACAACATTCTTTAATATTTTCTACAAAGGTGGGGCAGACAAAATGTGTATTTTTATCGTCAATATGTTATAAAGTCATGAAGTTATCTAAAGGAAAAAAGCAGCTCTTGGCCCCCATCTGGCAGTGTGACCGTTTGTATTTATTTATAACTGTTAAGGGACAACATTCACCCATAAATATGCAGGATTGCAGCCAAAGCTAATTTCTATCCCTGGTCCCCTGATAGACTCTGAAAACCACCAATACCCAAGGTTTTATAGCTCATATTTGGAGATTTGCCTTCAGACGGGTAGAAACTCACAGCGTCAGTTCATGAAATCGTCTGGTGGAAATATTGTGAAGAGTATCAAAAAAATAGATGCTAATTGATCAACGAAAACTAGTATTGAAACTAGATTTGAACAACCACAACAACAAATGATACCAAAAAAATATTACAGGACAGAGCAACAGGTAACCAGTGTTAAGGCCGCTACACACTACAGGATTTTTAGATCTTAAATGATTTTTAAACGTGCGACAAAAAGCGCAAACACCACAGACACGAGGAGAAACTTATAAGACTAAAAATCACCACAGGATATAAAGCTGTGAGGCTGTGATGGTGTCAGCTGTTTCCTGTCTACAGTAAAACCACTCGCTCTGAGACTCTGAAGTGTTCAAAGATCAGACTCTGCACTTCCAGTTTAGACACAAGTCCAAACTGTGTTATTATTATGTGTGAAATGTGGTGTGTCCATCACTACAATTCTTGCGTCTTTGCACTGGCTTCCTGTTCATTTTAGAATTGATTTTAAAATTTTATTGTTTGTTTTTAAAGCTCTGAATGGACTGGCCCCGGATTACATCTCGGACCTCATCCAAATCTACACTCCGGCGCTCTGAGGTCTGAGGGCAGCTCCAGCTCGTGGTGCCTAAGACGAGACTTAAATCCAGAGGGGACAGAGCTTTTTCTGTGGTTGGTCCTAAACTCTGGAACGCCCTGCCCCCCCCACGTCCGAGCAGCTCCACAGTGGAGCGTTTTAAGTCTCGTCTTAAGACCCACTTTTATTCTCTGGCTTTTAACACTGCGTGAGTTGTGTGGTCCTCTGTGTCTTTTATTATATTTTAGGGTTTTTTATTATTTTATTGTTTTATTGATTGGATTGTGTGAATTGTAAAGTTATTCTCTTTGTGTTAGTAATATACAGGGTGAGTTAAAGAGGCCAACTGTACTTTCAGTCCTTTGACACGAGCCTTGTGTTATTCCAACGTGGAAAAGGAACACGTGTCATTTAACTTTTGATATGTTAAACTTAGTGAACCTCGATAGTGTGTACTACAGGCTGTGTAATGAGTTCATATTTGTCAGAATGTTCGGGTATAAAAAGACCCTCATCAGTTTTGTGAAATTAGAGACGAGTACTGACAATCGCTGATCAGAAAGGCCTGTATTTCTACCCGAGCTAAAATAAAGAGACCTATTTGTGAACTGCATTACGTCTTCTGAACTCTTGTTTTAGGCCCACACCCGAAATCCACAGGTGCGATACTTCAGATACAGGATTTTTAAAGCATAAAAGATTGGAGATAAAGTGCACAGGAAGTAGAATCTCGATCGGAACAGACACACGTGAGGAAACACTGTCTTTACTTTCAAAGAACGCTTCAAACTGGATTAATAATGTCGTTTTGTGGACTGGAGTCATTATTTGCGGAGGACAATTTCTATGGATAATGTGGATCAGACGCTGCAGTTTAAATGTTTACATTAGGTGAGTAATAAAGTCTTTATTTTCACTCTGTCCTGAGTTTGTTTGTTGCGTCTCTGTGTCCGTCGCTCCTCTGCCCCTGACTCTGTTTTATCGTCTGTTTCCGTCGCGTTGTTGATGTTCGGTGGTTCTGATCTGACACTGACTCCACACATGAGGAGCAGCGGCTTCAAAATCGCACACGGAGACAAAAAGTCGGGTCACGTCTCCTGAACTCGGGAAGAAGAAATCGCAGCCAAAATCGGGCAAATTCTCCTGTAGTGTGCGGCGGCCTTTAGACAAACTTTATGAAAACTATTGGAAGAACACATAGTAATTATTATTTTGTGTTGAAAATTACATTCTGTGGTCTGAAAAAAGAGCTTCAATCATCTGTATCAAGAGCTTCAAAATCTGTATCGAGTCCTTAGTATCGAAATTGAAAATCTAGTATCATTTTGACGTTTGGCGACAAAAACTAAATACACCTGAACTTGTGCAAATGAAACAAAACACGACTCCAGACATGTGTCTTCTTCTCTATATTATAATACTCCATCTTTTTGCCAACCGTGTATCATCTACTTTACAGAAAATGCAATATGGCCAGACATAATGTACTTAATGCCTCCGAAATCTGTGAGAAATCTGGCCCCTCTCCCACGGCGATCTCATCATTTCTCCAAAGTGTCGAGTTTCTGCTTTGTCAGAAGCTGATGTCTGATGTGAAATAAATGCTTCGATATGTTGGACTTTCTAACCCGGCGCTAAAGGACAAAGCCACTGATTCCCGATGTCCCGTCTCCCGTGTTACTTCACGTAGAAATGGTGTGAGTTATTAGTGTTGGGACATGGTGCTGACAGGGCTGTGGTGGTTTCTTGTCCGTAAAAAGGAAATCCATTTTAGGGATGTTGGGTGATGTCTGTGTTTGCTTCTAAAAACATGTTTTTTTGCTTTTAGAGTTTAAGAAATAATTTATCTTTTTGAATTATTAACTCGAAAACATAGATATAGACGAGTAGTTTCATTTGTTTATGTATTATGAGTCAGTAATTATTAGGTATGTCCTGATCAGATTTTCAGTATCAGTATCAGCTCCCGATCCGGCTCTTTTAGGAGTATCGGACAGTATTGAGTTTCACATGTTTTTGCAGCAGCCGTAAATCAAAACGCCGCCATGTCGCTGTGTGGGACTTTTCACTACAACAAAACGAGAGTCAGACAGCGACGCAACTGCTGCAAACAAACAGTTTCTCCTGGAGGAACCAGCAGAGCCACTTTAACACGACCAATGTGATTCGTCACTTACAAAAGAATCATCCGGACGAGTTTGAGATTTACAAGACGGTAAAGCCACAGCAGCAAACACTGGCGAAGAAGAGAAAAGCTGTGTGGAAATGGTGACAAGTCCAAGAAAATGCGCTTTAGACGATCTGTGGTGGAAAACAGACTTTTGTCGTCTAATGGACTTTTTGGAGCCAAGGTACGAACTTCCTTCACGACACGACATTACAGAGACGGCGCTACCGGAGCTAAACAACAAGATCTGTGAGCGTGTTCGGTTTTAAAAGTGTAATAAAACACTGAAGTAATCCTTTCAATCCGTGTATTGTTCCCTCCATTCCTTAGGGTTGAATTAAAAAAAGGTATCGGATCAGTATCAGAAAGAGCACTCCTTAAAAAAATCTGATCGGAAGCCAAAAAATCTTGATCGGGACGTCTCTACAAACTAGTGTAAGATCATTTTGTAATATTAAACCTCTATTATTTTGTGATTTTCATGTTTTTTAATAGACTTAGACAAACGTTATTGATCCACAAGGGAAATTATTTGGACACAGCAGCTCACACAACACAATATATGATACTAAAGAGCAAAAATAGCATCGTGGTATCTGAATTTGCATCAAGTATCACGCCTATCTTTACTTTCAAAATCGAGTTTTAATGACATTACATTACAGAGACGGCGCGGCCGGAGCGTTATCGGACCGGAATCGGAAAGAGCTCTCCTGAAAAAGATTGGATCAGAAGCCAAAAAGTCTTGATCAGGACATCTCTAGTAATTCTTGTTTGAGGAATGTGAAATTTAATATTACAAAACTGAAGTTTAAAGGTCCGATATTACAAAAAACTGACTCTTGTGAGATTTAAGTCATGTTATAATGTTGTTACCTCCTCCAAAACAGACCTGGAGCTGTATTTTGTTTCATACACACATGTTTGACTATTATTTATTATATTTATTATTAGTTTGTCTTAATCTCTAAACCTCAAAATGCTCTGTTCCACCTTATGATGTCATGAAGCGGTAATTTTCAAGTTAACGGCGACTTTTTACCTTTCGTTCAGTAGAGATCTGCAATTCTGGATCTGAAATGATCCAAATGATTCTAGTGAAGGTGTATGGAGTTAATAAAAACACAGTGGAGCACTTCCTGTCTTACCAGATGACATCACAAGGTGGAGCAGTGTGTTTTCTGTTCGAGAGAAAAAAATCAGCCTAAAATGCAGGGCCACAGGTGATGAGGAAACATTATAACATAGCTCAGAAAATAGCGTAAAATGGGGCCTTTAATCGAGTGGTTAGTTTTGTTGCCACATATATTTCTATTAAGTTATTTGTTTATTTATTTTGTTCACTTGATTCACATTTTGCTTGAAAATAAAACTCCCTTTACTGCACAGTGCCCATCTTCTCCAGTAAGCAGGTGTCTTTTTTAAATTTGTTTTGCTCAGTGCCAAAATTTGTGAGATCCCGAGTTGTGCGATTAGTCCATAAACACCTGTGTGCCAGTCGATTTGACTTAATAGACGTATTTATTACAGAAATCCATCTTTTTTTCCCTCCCAGACACCGTGGTCACGACTCACGGTGAAGAGAAAGTGGTGAACGGTCTGAATCACTCGGTTAATGAGACTATTAAATAGTGTGGGGCCGGGAGAGGTTAGGGTACGGAAGCCTGTGGGGCTCATAACAAATACAAACGTCACGACACAAATACAAACACCACAACACACCAAAAAAAAGCCCACAACATACCAAAAAAAAGACAACATACCAAAAAAACACAACATACCAAAAAGCCCACAACATACCAAAAAAACCCACAACATACCAAAAAAAAACCACAACACACCAAAAAGGACAACATACAAAAAAAACACAACACACCAAAAAAACACAACATACCAAAAAAAACATACCAACAAAAAACAACATACCAAAAAAAACCACAACCAAAAAAAACCACAATATACAAAAAAGCCACAACACACCAAAAAAGACAACATACAAAAAAACCACAACATACAAAAAAAACACAACATACCAAAAAAACCACAACACACCAAAAAACCCACAGCACACCAAAAAAACACAACATACCAAAAAAACACAACATACCAAAAAACACAACATACCAAAAAAACACAACATACCAAAAAAACACAACACACCAAAAAAAAGCCACAACACACCAGAAAAAAGCCACAACACACCAGAAAAAAGCCACAACACACCAGAAAAAAGTCACAACACCAAAAAAGCCATAACATACCAGAAAAAAGCCACAACACACCAAAAAAAAAAAAAAAAAAAAAAAGTCCCTCCTGTGGGCTCACCACCCGCAGAGGGGTTCATAGGGGGGGGTCAGGTGCTATGAGTATTGGGCAGCACGCTGCCCCCGCGACCCAGCCGGATTAAGCGGGAGAAGATGGATGGATGGATGGACACCAAAAAAGCCACAACATAGCAGAAAAAAGCCACAACACACCAAAAAAGCCACAACACACCAGAAAAAGCCACAACGGAAGTGGCCACAGGACTCTATTTTCCGACAGACCAAGCGAGGAGGTCGCTTTACCTTTCACATTCTTCTTCAACTTTTCCCATTCACTTCCCACTTGATCCTCCTCGCTTTGTCCGTCGGAATATTTATTTTATTCTTATTTAACCTTTATTTAACCAGGAAAGTCCCATGGATATGCTTAAACTGAAAGTCATACGGTTACTAGGTTCATCTAAAATACATTATTTAAATTAAAGCTGCATTGTGTAACTGTTCTGATGGAGTTTCCGTCAAACGCTTTTCTTCATGGACATGTTATTACTTTGTCTGGAATGTTTCACAGTGTGGCATTAAACCTTTCCATCTTCATGGAGACCAAACTAGACCAAGTTACAGGTCAGGTCTGTGGAGAGGCGACGCCGCCCACAGTCAAAATGTCTGTTTTTCTTGGTATTTTTGAGCAATAAAACCACCTGTAACTGAATAAATGTAAGGTAGAGCCCCCAATCGAAAAGTTACACAGCGTATCTTTAAATGAACACGAAGAATACATCTTTTTTATTTGCCATTTCTTCTTCTTCCCCATTTGTTTCCCGCGTACACCCGTAATGAGCAGCGATCTGCATTCTCTGGGTTGCGATCTGTCAGCAGAAAGCCCTTCTTACTAGCGGGGGGTGAAACGTTCCAGTGCTCCGAGCGGATTTGAGTCAAATTGAAATATGAAATGGCTCCGTAATCTCCTGCCAGATAAAAACCGGGGCCATACGGTCAATCCCATTCACACGATTTGGACAAAAGAGCTCACGAAATTCGACGGGAGGGGAAGAAGAAAGAGCAGAGGAGAGAGCGGGCAGCCCTGTCGGTACGATGTTGTTACACCATCGCCACTTTGGGAAATCAAAGTCGGATGATTGAATTGTTGGTTCTGTTACAGGAGTGAGTGCATTAGAGGATTTACCCAACGGACACAATAAAAGAACAGAGGAGGAGGAGAACAGAGAGAAGTGGAGCATATGTGTGTCACTAAGAGCCGACCATGAAACACAGGAGTTGAGCTGGTTCAGGCAATGCATTTTTAATAGTAGTACTAGTAGTAGAGGTAGTAGTAGTAGTAGTAGTAGTAGTAGTAGTAGTAGTAGTAGTAGTAATAGTAATAGAAGTAGTAGTAGTAGTAGAAGTAGTAATAGAAGTAGTAGTAGTAGTAGTAATAGAAGTAGTAGTAGTAGTAGAAGTAGTAATAGAAGTAGTAGTAGTAGTAGTAGTAGTAGTAGAAGTAGTAATAGAAGTAGTAGTAGTAGTAGTAATAGTAGTAGTAGAAGTAGTAATAGAAGTAGTAGTAGTAATAGTAATAGAAGTAGTAGTAGTAGTAGTAGAAGTAGTAATAGAAGTAGTAGTAGTAGTAGTAGTAATAGAAGTAGTAGTAGTAGTAGTAGTCGTAGTAGAAGTAGTAGCAGTAGTAGTAGTCATAGTAGTAGTAGTAGTAGTAGTAATAGAAGTAGTAGTAGTAGTAGTAGTAGTAATAGAAATAGAAGTAGTAGTCATAGACAGAAGTAGTAGTAGTAGTAGAAATAGTAGTAGAAATAGAAGTAGTAGTAGTAATAGAAGTAGTAGTAGTAGTAGTAGTAGTAATAGAAGTAGTAGTAGTAGTAGAAGTAGCAATAGAAGTAGTAGTAGTAGTAGTAGAAGTAGTCGTAGTAGAAGTAGTAGCAGTAGTAGTAGTCATAGTAGTAGTAGTAGTAGTAATAGAAGTAGTAGTAGTAATAGAAGTAGTAGTAGAAGTAGTAGTAGTAGTAGCAGTAGTAGTAGTAGTAGCAGTAATAGATGTAGAAGTAAAAGTAGCAGAAGTAGTAGTAGAACTAGCAGTCATAGTAGTAGCAGTAGTAGTAATAGAAGTAGTAGAAGTAGCAGTCATAGTAGTAGCAGTAGTAGTAATAGAAGTAGTAGAAGTAGCAGTCATAGTAGTAGCAGTAGTAGTTGCTGTTTGTATTTATTACTATAGTAGTTGTAGTCTATCGTAGTAGTGGTAGAAGTGTGTTGTCATTTATTTTGGTCCAAAGGGAAACAGTTATCGCAGCGTAATTTTCAGATGCAGCGAGAAAACAGCTCCGTAGGGACTTACAGCTGAAGTATTACCTCATGTCAAAAAAACCCAAACTCTCTCTTTAAGTGAAGTTTAATTCTAATTTGGTGTTTTACGGCAGCTCTCTGGGCCCATTCTGCTCTATCGTACTTTGTGTGTCCGTCGTTACTAAATATAGTTCCTGAGACTTGGCATTCAAACCACAAGTCCTGCTCCGTTCATCTGCATAAATTACATGTATCTATTATTTGATAAAATGTGCCCAAGGACTGTTTAGCATATTGAGTTCCCGTATTAATCAACTTGGAGGCGCAGTGGTCCTGTACTTGATGAGAGAATTCTCGATGGATGCGCTCAAAAGACAAGACATCCGGGCTCTGATGAAGACACTGATGGGGCTTATTTAATAGACAACGCCCTGTGTAGAAATGCATAAATACTGTAAAGGAATTACTGGGGTAAAAGCGGCGCAGGACACGTTTGGGGATGAAAAACGGCAATTTCGCAAACTAAAAATGAGTGTAAAGTAAAATATACAAATGATTAACGTACGTCCATCGTACATAATCTGTGCTGGATTTTATTTGGCGTTAAAAAAAACATTTTAAGCAGCCTAAACTTGCAGATGTGGTCTACTGTAACCTCGTCCACTTTTTACACAGTTCCTTTCGGCTTCTCTTCAGTCAGTTTGATATGATGCCGTCAGGTAGAATAGATAGAAGCTTGTGAACGTCTTGCCTGTAAAGACCGTTTTAAAGATCCTGTATCGCTCATGGTCATATTTGGTGTCTTATTTGTTTCTGTTCTATGGTGTTTGTGTGGTGCTGATGTCGCTGTGTTGTCCTGTCTGTGTTAAAGCTGTGACCCCCTGTCCCAAGACAAATTTCTCCCAATAGAGACAATAAAGGATTATCTTATCTCCTCCATGTTTGCCGGAGCTTCAAAGACACGGCAGAAGAACAGAGCACTTCTAGTGAATCAGAAGAAGCGCTTCAGAAGTAATCAAGACACCTGACAAAGAAATCGAAGAAATCGAGACCTTTTATGAGAAAGAAAGCAAACGTCCACAACTTGCGGGATTTGCGGGTCGGGAGCGGAACGAAACATCGCAAATGGGGGCAGGACGGGAATGAAAGTGATCATTCTCTGTGGGCGGGAGCGTGACAGAAAATTCTGTCCGACGCAGACCTCTAAGGCGAGGTTCAGACTGCAGGGCTTAATGTGCAATTTGGATTTTTTTGTGAAATCCGACTTTTTTGCGAGGTCGTTCACATTTCCAATTAAATGCGACTTGTCTGTGATCTCCAGTGTGAACTTTAAACGCCCAAAAAGTGTCCCGCATGAGCATTGGAGACACGACAATGTCACAGCAGTGAGCTCAGGGTTTATGGAAGTCGCCTAAACATGGACGCTGCACTGAGCTCCTGGAGATTTTAAAGTTGCCGTCGTTCCACTCTCGCAGGAGAAAACACGTCTTCGGCCTGTTTCAGTAGCAAACACGTCGGCGTTGGGCTGTTTTGACTCACAACAGGAGCTTGTTACAGCACAATAGCCAAACTCTCGCTTGTTGATGACGTGTAGGTCAGATGTAGGTCGGATGACTGTGACTTGACCGTTGAGACTGAAGTCGCATCTCAAAAGATCAGACATGTATCAGTTTTAGGAGCAAATATCCAAGTGGTCTGGGTCACATTTGGAAAAAACAGATCTGTGTCATTCAGACTGTCATTAAGATACAGATACAGGTCACATAAAGAAGATTTGGGTCACTTCAGGCTGCAGTCTGAACCTTAGTTGGAGCTACAATAGGTGAGCTGAGGTGTACTGTTAAAAATCCCTCTCAAATAATAATACAGCTATGACAAGTTTGCCAGCCGACAGTTTTTCCATTACTTTTCAGCCACTTTTTGTTGAAAAGCAAACTCCTAAACAGGACCATGAACGCTCGTACTGCTCACAGGCTCCTAAAAACACACTGTTTAAATCCATTTTGTGTTTTTTCTTTACATTGTTGACTTTACTTTTTATTGTGGGGGCCAGAGCTGGGATTTAACCACCGACATGTTCTTCTTGAGCTTACTATATACTGTAGTTAGAATCTATGGCCCCCATTGATCATTATGTTGTCATTTGCACATTTTCAAATCGCAATATTCATCTAAAACGACTTACTAAAAGAAACAAATCCTCTGACTTCAGTGTTAGAAACCTGCAGTGTCCAATGGGAGCCGACATCACCGAACCCTGCACGTATCACCAATTAAGAAAATACAACACAAGTACAACACGGGCGTTCACAGGCCTCATATACAGTAAGTTTGTGTTTATGTGTGTGCTGTTGTTTGACCCCAGCCCCGTTTGTGCGTCGTGTTATAGAGGAGACCGTTCACTGGACAGATTCCCACTCTCAGATCAATACAGTACCACATTATCCTCAGTTATCCCCAGACCATTGTCTCCTAATGACTGCACTGCTCCTAATAATGGATTTGGCTCAAAACACAGCGTAATGTGTTTCATTTAAGTGGTCAAATGTCTCAATATGAATGTGTACATTAAAACGATATTATATTTGTAAGGTCTTTTAGCTCAATATCATGTCTTCTTATTAGTAACACACCTGGAGTTGTGCTTAGTCGACTCTCATTCATTTACCATAAAGAACTTTTTTAATGAATAACAAAGCTTTTTCAGCAAGCGAGTGCAGACTTTTGGATCAAATACTAATCAGATTCACAGGTCTAATGTTGTGCCCAATGGCATCACAGAGCAGGGGTCTAACCGGCACCTCCTGGTTTGGCATAGATTTGGTTCACAGCAGATTGATATGTGCAGGGCTCTAAATAGAGTTCTTCACTTGTATCGATCTTGAACGGCTCTTGCTGAAAGTGAATGGGACGTTTAGACGAAAACTCGGCGCTGATGCTGCGATGTGTCACCGTGGGCCGAGAATTCAAATGCTTCTTAAATCCAGCTGAGGGAAAAGCACAAACATCTTTCCTGCCCACAAATGCATGTATAAATATAAAAAATAGTCTGAATTTCCATGAAAATAGACTGAAGTACATCCATGCTTCCTTTGGTTTGTCTGGCTTCCTCCCAAACCACAGAGCTGCCTCTGGATTGATCCAGTCTCACTGGAGTCTGGGCCCAAACAGCGGGAGTCTGTCAAGATGGATTCTTCTGATGTTTGTGAACTCACAAATATCACAAGAATCCATCGTGCTGCGCTGGGTTCACTTTGCATTGCAAACCCGTACTCGTGCGTACTGTTCTGTAGATTCTGCATACACAGCTCTGGAAAATGATCAGTTTCCCTGATTTTACTACTTATAGGACTGTGTTTGAGTAAAATGAACTTTTTTGTTTCATTTTCTTTACAGACCCTGGCAGAATTTATGATTTCTTGTCCATGTTTCAGAGAATATGAATAATAACACTAAAACTTTTCTTTCACTCATGGTTAGTTCTTGGGTGAAGCCGTTTATTATCAAACCAACTGTGTTTCCTCTTTTTAAATCATAATGAAACAGAAACTACACAAATGACCCAGTGACAGTTTGGAGTCTTTTGTGATAGTTGTGGATGTGTTATTTTCTCTGATGGTAAAGCTGCTCATTCTTCTGGGCAAAAGGCTCCAGTTCCTGTAAATTCTTGGGCTCTTGTCTGAACTGCAGCTTGAATCTGCCCAGAGGCTCAGTGATACTGAGGTCAGAAGAGACGAACACTCCAGAACCTTCACTTTATTCTGCTGGAGCCAGTGACAGCTCCACTTTGTGTTTTGGATCATTATCATGTTGAATATCCAAGTACGTCCCATGTGCAGCTTCTGGACCAAGAAATCAGAAATTCTGCCAGGGGATGGAAACTTATGAGCACAACTGTATAAGATAATTATTCTTCAAGATCATTTTTTTTCTGCCAAATAAAACTCCAATAGTTGTGTGTATTAAGTCTTAAAGTGAATCCTGCATGTCAAACGTCCCCACACGACCAGTCCAAAATCACAAATACTGAATAAATGATGAAACTCTTTTTGCCTAAGCCTCTGAAGAGTGTTTAGTTGAGCTGTAGTCGCCTGTGGTGTCGTAGTGAAACACTCATTAGTGTAAATGTGGTGTTAGAGTAAAGCAAAGGCGCAGCAGCTTTAGGCTCTGTTTGGGTCCAGGTCAAATAATAAGTGCAGTTTAGAGAAGCAAAGAGCAACTGTGACTGGAAAGACCAACATACGGGATTAAAAAAAAAACAACAACATAATTTATATGTTGTAACTTAACTTAAAACGATTCAAAGCAAAAACACGACATGATATAAGTGAGAAGGGCTGAAGTTACTTTGAGTGACTTAGAGGATGGAAAAAAAGATTATAACAATACAAAAACCAGTACTAGTCATGGTAGTAGTAGTAGTAGTTTTAGTAGTAGTAGTAGTAGTAGTAGAAGTAAAAGTAGTAGTAGTAGTAGTAGCAGTAGACGTAAAAGTAGTAGTAGTAGTAGTATTATTACTAGTCACTAGTACTAAACTCATTAGAAAGCTAAGGAGTAGTAGCTGATGTTTGTATTAATTACCATAATAGTCCATCATAGTTGTGGTAGTAGTACTAGTAGTAGTAGTAGTAGTAGTAGTAGTAGTAGTAGTAGTAGTAGTAGTAGTAGTAGTAGCAATAATAGAGGAAGTAGTAGAAGTAGTAGTAGAAGTACAAGTAGAGTAGTAGTAGTGAGCGGGTAGTGGTAGTGGTAATAGTAGTTGTTGTTCTAGTAGCAGTAGTAGTAGTAGAAGTAATGGAAGTCGTAGAAGTAAAAGCAGTAGTACTAGTAGAAGTAGAAGTAGTAGTAGTAGTAGTACAAGTACAAGTAGTAGTAGTAATAGCAGTAACAATAGAATAGTAGTAGTAGTAATGGTAGTAGTAGTAGTAGTAGTAGTAGTAGTAGTAGTAGAAGTAGTAGTAGAAGTAGTAGAAGTAGTAGTAGTAGTAGTAGAAGTAGTAGTAGTAGTATAAGTACAAGTAGTAGTAGTAGTAGTAATAGCAGTAACAATAGAATAGTAGTAATGGGAATGGTAGTAGTAGCAGTAGCAGTAGCAGTAGCAGTAGTAGTAGTAGTAGTAGTAGTAGTAGTAGTAGTAGTAGTAGTAGCAGTAGCAGTAGTAGTAGTAGTAGTAGTAGTAGTAGTAGTAGTAGTAGTAGCAGTAGCAGTAGCAGTAGCAATAGCAGTAGTAGTAGTAGTAGTAGTAGTAGTAGCAATATCACAGCTCCTTACATTTTTTACATATATTATTTTCATTCAAACACAGGTATCATCAGCCTGTGGCGATTTACACAGAGTAATTCAGAATATGAATCCAAAATGCCCCGTCAGGTCCATTTGCGCAGGTTTGGCCCTGGCCCAAAGAGCACGTTAGTTAGGCTGACTGTCATGTACATTTATTATAGACACGCAGACTTTGAGTGGGAAACAGTTTTTGAGTACTTAGTGTTATTACATAAGTGCATTAGCAGAGCCTGAGGATGGACGCAGAGTCTGAACCCACTGACCCCACAGACACAGCACAGGATGTACCGGGACACTCTTCATGATGTTACAGAGACTTCTTTAAGAGAGGATTCCAACTAAAGAGCCGCTGGGGAGGAGCGACGCACACGAGAAACAGAAAAATAACGCGGCAGTGTCGATATCGGTGGTTGTGCGTGTGCGTATTGGCTGTAAAATGCAGAAAAACGTAGGAAATATGATCCTGAACATTTAAAGTTCGGTTTCTTCCGGTCGGATTCTGAGACGGCACCTCTGCCACAGCATCAGGAGCAGCTCTGGTCCAGGCCTGGTTCAGATGAGCTGGAGCGGGGGAGTGGTTCGGTGCCTCGGTCTGAGAAGAACTTTCCCCCCGGAAGAACCAAGAGCGCGGAGGACGGACTCAGAACACGCTTCAGTCCCCTGGAGCACGGAGGACCGGCACAACCCGCCCTCATCTATATTCCACTCCAAATTCTCGCTTTCCCGCACAGAACCAGCGTGCAGAGAACAACACGGACCTGCTCAGACTCATAAAACTATAATAAAATCTGGAGGATGAATCCGAGATGGCGCCGCATTGTTTTCAATGGTCTGTGCTCATTGCTCAGAGGGGAAACACTCACACAGGTTGACTACAGACTGTTCTCTATTAACTATTGTATTTGCATTTATAAAATAATGAGAACTTTGCACCTCAATTGCTCCCACACTTTCACACACTCTATTTGCCCGATGAAGGCCTAGTCCCAAAACGTTGTAGAAGGTCCTAAAAAACATCTCACAATTTGCAAGTAAGACGGCGTGCGGGACCGTTTCTCTATTTGCATCTATAAACAAATAAAAGCGATATATTGCATTGAAATGAATGAAGCAGAACAACTTTTTGGAGATTTGTTTTTTTTACTTTTAGGAGCGGTTTTAAATTACACCTTTTATGATTCAATTCACAGTGCGCTTTTTTATCTTGTCCAGAAGCGGAAATGTTTTAAGAGAAAACTAAAGTTATTTATTTGTTTTGAAAATGCTGTATTTACCAAAAAACAATGTATGAACATGTTTGGATAGAATTGTACTGCTAACCAAAATTAGGGTTTGATGACTCTAAAACCTCTTCAGGCGACGACGTTATAACAAGCTACAAAAAGTCGATTTTGTATAATACTCCCTCTTACAAGAACCGTATTTTTTGAGACGGTGCGTTTTATGTATGAATTCATTCTGGATGTGCTTATTGACCTCAAACTGATTTTATGTGGTACACAGCGCTCCAAAAATTGTCAAAATGTTTTAGTACTTTTGTAAGCTACGAAGCCGCACCGCTGGATGGATTGTCGCATGGAAAACTCTCAGAAACACTCGTGCACAGGACAGAAATGGAGCGTATTTAGTTGCAGCTGAGCACAGAGTGATACGTCCTGTGCTTCAACATCATATTACAGTGTGTATGAGGACCCGAAATGGCCCCTGTTCAGAGATATGCTGATTTATCTGCCTGATTGAAGCAAACTAAAGGCCGAATTATAGTGCGTCAGCTCTGCGTTGCCTTGTTGCCGTCTTTTTTGATTTATGGTTCTGCATCGAGGTCCGTGCGCCGCAAAGTAACTCACCACGACAGTGCTAAACTGGTCTGTGTTACTGCAGATGTATAATCTCTGAAAAGTTTAGCATGAACCATTTCCAACGCAATAAACACACAGAACAGACTCACCATCAGCAGAACATCCTGTGTCACAGAGAGAACACTCATATTCCACTGAGTCGTGTCCTTTAGTCCAACAGAAGCTGAAGCATCAGTGCATGAGCTGTTTTTTTCAGCACAGTGTATGCAAATGAGCCATGCAGTTTTAAGTTTTGTTTTTCTAAAACATCTAAAACAAATGTGCGCAAAGCTGCATTAAACACATTATTACATAGATGTATTTATAGAGCGGCGTAATTCAGTGCTGTTATCATCCCGGGTGGATTAACCAAAGAACTCCAACCTCTAGAGCTCGGTGTCAACAGGTCGTTCAGAGTTAAATTGCAGCTGTGGGAGAGTTGGACGACAGGTGAACTCAGACAGAGGCAACGCCGGGCGAGTTACACCACGATCTGCCGATGGATCGTGGACGCCCGGGCGAAAGTATCAGTCTCACTTAATGCACCTTATGGTGTGGTGCGTTTTATGTATGAAAAAATACCTGGTCATTGATCTAGCGCCTTATAATCCGGTGCGCCTTATGGTCCGAAAAATACGGTGCCCGATGCATCTTAAAACATCTTTATAAAGGTCTAAACAACGGGGTTATTTATTTTACATAATAAATCTGGCTTTAAAAAGCTTTAATCATCTGCTAATTGTGACTTTTCTAATACCAATATTCCAATATCTTACCTAAAGTATCTAAAATCTTGCACATATTTTTATTTCACTGGTAAATTTTATGAAAACATCAAAGCAAATAAAAGTAAATCCACATCTACAAACCACGTTGTTAAGCTTAGTTTTCATTTGATTTTAAATTTTAATGAACCAAGAACATTTTCCACAGTGCGGAGAGTTTCTGACGTGTGTTTTTTTAAGTTAATAATAATTCAAAGTCGCTCACTGAAGCTGCAGATATTTCAGAACTAATTATTCTTCGAGCACAGCGGTGAAAACAGCTTCACACACGTTTATAAAAGAGAACAGCCTCTTGACGACTCATTAATAACACTTAATATACAGTCATTTCTTTATCAGTTTTGAGGTATGTTTCTGTGTAGTGTTTAAAGAGGCAGTGCTGCACTTTTTTTACATCATTTTTGCTATAACATTTAAAACAACAAAAGCAGCGAGACACATTTGACCTGATGCACATTATCAGTACTTATAAATAGTAAAATGATCCTGTGGGATCGTCCGTAAACCTGTTCACATGTCAAGTGTTGTTATCGTGACAGCAAAACTCTGCCTCTTATAAACTGAAAAATAATTACGATTTTATATTAGGAATGTGAGGAACTCCCCGTGTGTGTTGTTTTCCGACTTGGAAACCGTTTTGTCTTCCTCATTACACAACGATGTCGGCTGTTTCCTGTGGACACTAATCCTGTTCCTGATCGTCTGCCCGCGAGCCATTTGTTAATTACTAATAATTCATGAGGAAAGCTGCTGTTTCTCTGTCCAGGCCATCTGCGTGTGCACAGGCCTCCATTTTATCAACCCATCTGAACACAAATAAACCATTTCAAAACATGACAAAACAAGTCACAATTCAATTCAGTTGATTATATTGATTTATAATTACTGGTAAAATTATTTTATTGTTATAAATCTTGGTTATTTACTGTATTTTCTGGACTATAAGTCGCTAACCCTAACCCACTCCGGAGTATAAGTCGCACCAGCCAAAAAAGAATAATGAAGAATGTTACGTCCCCTTGCTAGGGGAAAAGGGGGGAAAAAAAACATATATAAGTCGCACTGGACTATAAGTCACATTTTGGGGGGATGTTTATTTAATGAAATCAGAGACCAAGAACTGACATTTCATCTTAAAATGCAAGTTATAGTAATAACAGAACAGAGAAGAACAGGCTGAACATGTGTCTGGTTTGTTCACGTCACATATGAACAGTTATTCAGAAAACCAGAGCAGAAACACCAGAACAAGTTTACCAAACTCTCCATCTCACTCCAAATCACTAAATCTACTAAATTCTTAATTTCATTTCTGAGCAACTCCACCAACTCCAGCTAAATCCAGTTTTTACTCCACAGTGAACTTTTTTTGTTTTCTTCATTGCAGTTCGAGCTTCCTCCACTTTTCCCCATCAAACACAAGTTTCTCGCTCACTCCAAACTTTCTTTCTGCTGCTCGATCACCCTTTTCAGCTTCATATTTCACATCTTGCAGCTTGTAATCTGCAGAATATGATTAACAGTTTGATATTAAAATATATAGTTTCATATACAAGTCGTACCTGAATATAAGTCGCAGGCCAAACCATTAAAAAAGTGCAACTTATAGCAGTACTTATACAGTAATATTGTTTTAAACAATGAAATGGATGTAAAACACCTCCTCAAACATATTTTAGGAAATTTGCCAGATTTTTGCTGTGATTTCTTCTTCCCGAGTTCAGGGAGCTGTGACCTGACTTTTTGTCTCAGATTTTGAAGCCGCTGCTCCTCATGTGTGGAGTCAGTGTCGGATCAGAACCACCGAACATCAACAACACGACGGAAACAGACGATAAAACAGAGTCAGGGGCAGAGGAGCGACGGACACAGAGACGCAACAAACAAACTCAGGATAGAGCGAAAATAAAGACTTTATTACTCACCTAATGTAAAGAGGAACATTTAAACTGCAGCATCTGATCCACATTATCCATAGAAATTGGCCTCCGCAAATAACGACTCAAGTCCACATAATCGTGCTATTAATCCAGTTTGAGCCGTTCTTGAAAAGTAAAAAGGCAAACGTTGTTCCCTGCATGTGTTTGTTTACGTCCACAGAGCATAAAGCTGCAGATTAGCGACAGTCACTCTACTTCCTGTGGACTTTATCTCCTCTTTTATGCTTTAAAATCCTGTATCTGAAGTATTGCTCCACATTTCACAAATAATAATCACACGGTTTTGACTTGTGTCTAACCTGGAAGTGCAGAGTCTGATCTTTGAACACTTCAGAGTCTCAGAGCGACTCGTTTTACTGTAGACAGGAAACATTCATTTGTTATTATGAATTCTACATGTTATGACGGACTGTAATAGGCTCCGGTTATTTGTGGTGTGTTTCTGAATTAAAACAGGAGCAGATAAAGTCACACAACAGCAAAAAGCACCTCCACTCTGCTTTACAGCCTCACCATCCATGACCCTGATGCACAACTCTTTATTTATCAAACAAAAGACTTATTTAAACTAGTAGGTTTGACTTACGTTTTGCACCACTGCTTTTAGATAGCATTCACTGTGCTGTATACTGCTAAACAAGTAAACAAAAACTACACGCGATTCAATTCAATCTCCTATATTTTCTATACGTAAAATAAGTCTTTTGGAGTCCGTAATTACTTGTTTCTAATCCCTCCCTCGCAGATAGAGAGCAGCCATTTTGGGCCTGTATAATTGATTTGTTTGAACAGAGAAAGGAGGAGAAGAGCTCACTACAAGCGTCTCCACACCAGCGCCATAAAGCAGGATTATGGGATTATACGGGGATTCTGATTGACAGGGAAGAACGCTGTAAATACGGCCTAAAATATCGAGAATGCCACGGTTTACGGCAACGACGGTGGGTGAAAGGAGCAGGTTTTCACATCTGAGTATATGGCAGGAAGTAGAAGTCATCAAACTTTCCTATCATTTTGAATGTACAGTACGATATAAAAAGTCCCCATGATTCATTGGGGTTCAGGTTTATTTGGATTACGCCAATATAGTAGCCTAGAAATGCGTCATATATGGACAAAAAATACAAAAACGGCTGCAAGATTTGGGAAAAATATCAAAACTGTGACTGAGATTAGAGATGATTTATGTCTCCATTGCAAATTTCTCTGATCTGGCCAAGATTTTAAAACTTTATCAGGTTATTCATCTTGTTTTCAGATTTATTATTGATTTACTAGTTCAGAGACGGCTCAATTTTAGTCCAGAGGTCGTTTATTTAAAAAAAAAAAAAAAAAAAACTTGACAAGTAAAGTGATCTTGCTGCATGGACAGATAATTTTCTTTTTTGTCATTTTCTGATAGATTTAAGTGTTTATATCTTACATTTTGGCCAACCTTTTTTGCAGTGTTAAAGATGCACTGTGTAACTTTTCTGGTAGAGTGCGCGTCAGTCCATACCATAATGTAAATCTGGTGATATCGTATCGTCAAAGGTCTCACAATAATATCGTGGATCATCGCAATATACCGAATCCAAAGTCTCTTTGCTTAAATGAACAGTTCTGATGCAGAAATATCTAAAAAGAAAAACAGAGGGAACTACACAGACCATGATCCTTTGCTCCGTTTCAGTGCAGACGACATGAAGAAATAACTGTTCTAAGCACTTTGAAATCTTCAATCTTTGGCTTAAATCTTCTGAAGGCATTTTTAGAGGAAAAAGTAGCAGATTCACACAAAATATTGCAATAAATCTGGTACGGTGAGATGTTTATGGTGAAAATATCGTACAGAGAGATTTGGATTTCGTTCCATCCCTAATGACAATAAATGTTGTACCAAATGACTGGTCAAAGCATTTTATAATGTCAGTCTTGTTATTATGTAGAATATCGTAACACAGTGGTCCCTCGTTTATCATGGGGGTTACGTTCTAAAAAATATCCCGCAATAGGTGAAATCAGCATTATTCAGCTTTATTTTTTACAGTTATCGTATTTTTTGGGGTTTAGGTGGTTCCTGCAACTTATACTCAGGTGTGACTTATATATTACATTTTTCACACTGACAGCCCATATACCAAATATATGAATCGTATATATGAATCAAAAATGAAAAAAACAAATCGTTATTTGTTTTTTCATTTTGGTTTTAGAGACAAATAATAAAGAAAAGAGTTGTTTTTTTCATTTTCGAACGAGCGAATGACACACAGATTGTTCTCTGTTGGGTTGTTTGGCTGTAAAACCTTGAACAGTTTGAACATGTGAGACAGGCCTCTTTGACTCCATTTAAATCCGGGCTAAAAAGGGTTCTGTTCAGCTGCGCATATGAGTGAGAGCTTTTCATTTCTCATTCTGCACTCTTCTCTTCAATTCTCTCTAATTTAATGTCCCATCTCTATTTTAAAATTTCATGATTATTGCTCTTGTTTTGATTTGTTTGTATTGTTTGTATTTGTATTTCTTATTCTGTAAAGCACAAATAACAAAAAACAAATCGTTATCCATTTTTTTCATTTTGGTTTTAGAGACAAATAATAAAGAAGAGTTTTTTAATTTTCTTATTTTTGGTTCTATATTGAAAAACGAATGACGCACGGATTCTTCTCTATTGGGTTGTTTTTATTACTATAACTTCTAGGGCTGCAGCTATCGATTATTACAGTAATCAATTATTCTATCGATTATTTTGTCCGAATAATCGAGTAATCGTTTGTTATTGTCGCATCTACTTTGCACAGGTTAAGTACACACCACGTGCATTGACAGATACACATGTTTTGGACATGAAAAACGTAATTATCGCTGGGCTAAGGTTGACTTACGTCGCGGTTTCTTTTCCACTTGTAATGTAATGTAATGTACGGGGCTTTCTGTTTACATGTTGAAGCATCAGTGTTGAGAAGGTGACTTTTAAAATGTTCCCCTACAGATTACAGATTACATTCCCCAAAATGTAGTTTGTGACGTAATCAATTAAATTACTTAAAGTGAGTAACGTAATCTGAATACTTTGGATTACTTGATATTGTCATGATTTTTAAAACTACATAAATGTAGCAACCAACTCCTGCAAATTCTTGTTTGGTTTTAGACCTGGATTAGTCCTGGTTTAGTCCTGGTTTAGACCTGGTTTAGACCTGCTTTAGACCTGGCTTAGTCCTGGTGTGAGTTCTGGTTTAGAGGCGCACAGGAGGAAGCGCGGTCCACGGAGTGTACGCGACAAGACACAATCCACGCGCAGAGTGTACCGCGCACGGCGTACGGGAGATGCGGGATGCGCGGCGTACCGGAGCGTACCGCGCACTCCCTATTACTATTGCAACAACACATCATCAGTAGGGTAAAACTAACCTGTCTCACGACGGTCTAAACCCAGCTCACGTTCCCTATTAGATGAGGAGGTTCTGCTCTTATTACACATCCATGGGCGCCGCGCTGTTGTGTGTACAGTGAAGTGCAGCGGTCGTGCGGAAACTTTACCTCTACCACAAAAGGTTCCAGCCATCGCCGAGCGAATGAAAATAAAACGAAGCATCGAGGCAAAAAATAATAATCGATGCATTTTTCTAATCAATTTAATCGATTAACTCGATGAATCGTTTCAGCCCTAATAACTTCTATAACTTTCCTTTCAAGATGACATGTCGGTTCTTGGTCTCTGATTTTATAAAATAAATTTCCCCCAAAACGTGCGACTTATACGTGTTTTTTTTCTTCTTCACTGTGCATTTTTTGGCTGGTGCGACTTATACTCCAGAGCGACTTATAGTCCCAAAAAATACGGTATTTATATTTTAAGGCTGTAAAATCTGTCCACGGGGAGCGGGAAGGGTGAAAATATAGTTAAGGTTAATTTTGAGCTCAACATTTTTCACATACAGACATTTTTTTTATTATAGCAACGAGGTGTCAAATTTTGGGAGCCCTGTTATATTTTTGTCTGGACAAAAACCGAAACTTTGACGTCATTTTTCTCAGTTTTCACACGAGTTAAGATCTTTTTTGCATTTTGAGCTTTGGAGATGCAGACAGACTAATAATGAAGTGTTACTCAAACATTTGTGAATGAAAGAAAACAAAACTCCAGGTGTGTTTTTGATGAGGAAACACTAAAGCTCCTCGTGTTCTCTCGGTTTTCCTCCACCGTGACTCACTCGAAATCAGTTTGGGAGTCGATTCTGTGCACAGCCTTGGTAAATTGTGTGTGTGTGTGTCTGTGTGGGTGTGTGTGTGTGTGGTTGTGTGTGTGTGCGTGTGTGTGTGTGTGTGTGTGTCTGTGTGTGTGTCTGTGTGTGTGTGTGTGTGTGTGTGTGTGTTGATAACGTATATGTGCCTCTGTGGGTCTAATGAGCGGAGGAGGAGGGAAGTGCAGATGGTGGATTAAGGCCGGGGTTGAACGGGACCAAAGGGTGGGAGAGGAGAGAAAGAGAGAGAGAGAAAGAAAGAGGGAGAGAGAGAAGAGGGAGAGAGAGAAAGAGGGAGAGAGGGGAGGGGGGGGGGGTGACGTGGAGAGAGAGAAGAGAAAGAGAGAAGGGAAAGATATATCAACCAAATGAACCGAACCGATGGAGAGTTCAGATGAGTCATCGGTGGAGGAAAACTGTACACGACAGAGAGAGGGAGAGGAGAGAGAGAAGTGGGAGACAAAGAGGAGAGAGGGAAGAGGGAGAGAGAGAATCAGAGGATAGAGGGAGGATAGAAAGAAAGAGAGAGAGGAGAGAGAAAGAAGACCGAAAAATAGAGGAGAGAAAGAGAGAGAAGAGGGAGAGACAAAGAGGAGAGAGGGAGAAGATGGAAAAATAGAGGAGAGAGAGACAAAGAGGAGAGAGAGAGAAGATGGAAAAATAGAGGAGAGAGAGACAAAGAGGAGAGAGAGAGAAGAGAGAGAAAGAAAGAGAGAAGGTGGAAAGAGAGGAGAGAAGAGGGAGACAGAGGAGAGAGAGAAGACAAAAAGGAGAGAGAGAAGAGAGGCATAGTGGAGAAAGAGAGAGACAGAGGAGAAGAGAGCAAAAGAGACACAGAGGAGAGAGAGAGAAAGAGAGAGACATAGAAGAGAGAGAGAAGAGAGAGAGAAAGAAGATGGAAATGGAGGAGAGAGAGAGAAAGAAGAGAGAGACATAGACGAGAGAGAGAGAAAGAAGAGGGAGACAAAGAGGAGAGAGAAAGAGGCGAGAGAGAAGACAGAAACGTGGAGATGAGAGAGACAAAGAGAGAGACAAAGAGGAGAGGGAGAAAGAGAGAAGATGGAACCATAGATGAGAGAGAAAGAAGAGGGAGACATAGAGGAGAGAAAGAGAGAGAGGAGGGACACAAAGAGAAGAGAGGGGAGCGAGAGAAGACGGAAACATAGAAATAGAGAGAGAGAGAGAAGACTGAAATATAAAGGAGAGAGAGAGACATAGATAGGGGGGAGAACCAGAAGAGGGAGAGAGAGAAAGAGAACAGCTGGAGAGAGCGGAGAGAGAAGAGGGAGACACAGAAAAGAGGAGGAGCGAGAGAGGAGACAGAGCGAGGACATGGGGCAGTGGGGGAGAAAGAGAGAGAAGAGGGAGAAATAGAGGAGAGAAAGAGAGAAGGGGATAGACAGAGGTGAGAAGGGGAGAGACTGGTAGATAGAGGAGTGGGATAAATAGAGAGGGGAGGGAGACAGTAGAGACAGAGGGAAGAAGAAGAGGTAAAAGAGGTAAAGAGGGAGACAAAAGAGAAGGATTAGAGAGAAAGAGAGAGTAGAGAGGGATATATAGACAGAGAGAGGGGGGAAGAGAGAGAGAGAGAGAGAAGGGCCCGGGGCGACTGTTAAACTGACGTAATCAGATCAACTTAGTGACCTGGATAAACACCCAGAACCAGAGAACGGAGAAAGAGGAGAGGGAGAGGGAGAGAGAGAGGGGAGAGGGAGGAGAGAACGAAGGAGGAGAGAGAGAGAGGGAGAGAAAGAAAAGGGAGAGAGAGGGAGAGAGAGAGGAGAAGGAGAGGGAGGAGAGAGAGAGGGAGGAGAAGAGAGAGAAGAGAGAAAGAGAGGGAGAGAGGAAATAGAAAGAGAGGCGAGAGAGAGGAGAGAGGAGAGGAAGAGGAGAGTGAAAGAGAGGAAAGAGAGAGGGAGAGAGGGGAGAAAGAGAAGTAGAGGATAGAGAGAGAGAGGGAGAGAGAGAGTGGAGAGAGAGGGAGAGGGAGAAAAGAGAGAGAAAGAGGAAGAGAGGAGAGCAGAGAGAAAGAGAGGAGGAGAGAGAAAAAGAGGAGAGAGGGGAGAGAGAGGAGAGGGGGAGAGACAGAAAGAGAGGCAGAGGAGAGATAAAGAGAGGAAAGGGAGAGAGAGGAGAGAAAGAGAGAGAAAGAGGGGGAAAGAAAGAGAGGAGGGAAAGAGAGGAGGGAAAGACAGGAGAGAAAGAGAGAGGAGAGGAAGGGAGGAGAGAGAAAAAGAGAGGAAGAGAGGAGAGAGAAAGAGGGAGGAGAGGAAGGGAGGAGAGAGGAAAAGAGAGGAGAGAGGAAAAGAGGAGAGAGAAAGAGGAGTGAGAAAGAGAGAGGGAGAGAGGAGAGGGATCCATCCATCCAAATCCACTGATGTAATAACCTGGTCCTTCAGTATATTCAGGTTCAGCTGACCTCATTCTCTGAGCACACACTGCTGCTGAACCTGGACCTGACCAACTGCAGCAACCTCAGACCTGTTTGCTTAAGTTAAATCCAGATGGCGACTTTATTTTTGGCCGGACAGAGCATCTCGACACAAGAGGTTGTGGGGAGAAACAGCAAAGATGAAATAATAATAATAACGACTGACAGGAAACAGGGCGAGTTGTTGTACAGTTGTGCAGCGTACAGTATAAACGTATCCAATAGCAACCAAAATCCCGTGGTTGCTTTTCTGTTTCCCTCGTCCCGTTCGGACACGGGTGAGCGCACAGAGCGAATGCAGAGGTGACGGGGTGGAGGGCACGGGTGAAGAATGCCCCCCTCAGCAGTCCTCGTGCATCAGTGTTGTCCCCGTATTGTCCCTGCATTGTCTCGGGACGTCCCTTTTGTCCCGCACACAAAGACGTTGCCGTGTGCGCGACCGCCGCAGTTACACCACGGCCCGTTCGGTAACAAAACGGCCGCCGTGAGCTCGCGGGAGAGTTATGTTGTTATGTCGAAGTCGTTTTCAGACTCCAAATTGAGTAATATATTTGGCGCTTAAAGGTGGAGGGCCCCGTTAAACGCTTTTCTCCATGGAGGTGTTATTGTTTTGTCTGGAATGTTCCGCCGTACGGCATTAAACCCTTCTGCCTTCACGGAGACTGAACCAGACCGAGCTACAGGTCAGATCTGCGGAGAGGCGACCCCGCTCACAGTCAGAATGTCAGTTTTTGTAGGTATTTTTGAGCTGTAAAACCGCCTGTAATTGAGTAATGTCACACTGTGGAACATTTCAGGCAGAGCAATGACATCTCCATGGAAACAAACAGACCAGAAAGGTTACACAATGCACCTTTAAAGGGACAGTTCGGAATTTTGGCCTCATTTCTTCATGTTGGAGACGTGTGGAGACACTTTTTTAAATCTACCATCCAGTCCTTGTATTTGCAGAGATGCTGGTGCTAGACTAGTGCATGTCAATGGCCATAGTCGTCCTGTCACTAAAAACAGTCTGACCCACTCCACAGACCCGAGGAAAAACTATTAGAGCTCCAGACTGTCCCTGTGAACGTCTGTGTCGATAGAATAATGTCTGAAATAAAACTAACCTTGCATCACATGAATCGTCGCATGTTGAGGGACTATTTTCTCATATATCAGTCCGCCGCTGCTGAGCTTTATATCAGGAAGTACAACTTGCTGCTGCTGCTCAGACATAAATCCTTCAAATGTAAGATTGGTTTTACTTCTAAAATTATTCCCTGGACACAGACGTTCACATGGACAGACTGCAGTTCTTATAGTTTTTCCTCGGGTCTGTGGAGTGACTGTTTTTAGTGGCAACTATGGCAGTTGACATGCACTAGCCTAGCACCAGCAACCTCTGCAAATACAAGGACTGGATGGAAGATTTAAAACAGTGTCTCCACACGTCTCCAACACTCTGGCTCACGAAGAAATGAGGAACTATGTCCAAAACTTGAGTAAAAGTTGAGTTACTCTTCCCACAGTTTAAACATCTCTGTTTCTTGTACTGCGCCCAAATATTTTGTTGCATCTTTAAAAAATGTTTGATATTTGTCAGTTTGGACAAGTTCCATTTTATCCTATCACGCACTTCAAACCACATTTATACGTTGCAAGATGGGTAAAATGTCTTGCTCAAGGACACAGCAGCAGTGCACACTGGTCGGAAATGACTAATATTACTATTTTTATTAATCTAATCAAGGCGATCTGCAAAAAACATCCAGGTCGGTTCCAGAGTGTCCATGGGCGTATACTAGTCTGCACTGAAAAAAGACAATAACTAAGTAAAGTAAAATGATTTTGTTTATTAATTTAAGTGTAAAAAGTTGTTGTTTTTCTCTTATTTTAAGTGCAGCCAGATGTAGTTTCATATTTTAAGTACAAAAAGTCTTATTGCACTGGCAGATCATTTTACTCGTCGAGTGAAATTTACTCAAATCACGGTAAAACTTTCTTAATTCAAGTCATTTTAGCTTGACTAGATTTTGTTTTTTGCGGTCTATGTGCTCTTATACTTGTTCTGATACAGCTCAAGATCATTTTTGTCCCGTGAATGTGACTTGTTAGTGTTGATACCTACTTAAATCAGTATCTAGTTTCAGTACTAGTTTTAGTATCGATTACTGTGTAATTTTCGATGCTTTTGACACCCCAAACCCCAAAATCATGTATTTTTACCCACAGAAATCGAACACTTGTAGAGGAAAATGGATCAAACCACACATCTGAGTGGCAGCATTAGCCCTGCTCTGGCTCCTAACCTGCTCTACATGTGAAAATGTAGTATTACCTAAAACACTGCTCTTATAATGTTGGACATATTCTTTCTAGATCTCGTCTGTGTTCACTCTCCTGTTCTTTCAGCGTGTGGGCCTGGAGCTCCTTCTCTCCATCACGCCTCCTCGTTCTCCTCGTCTTACACTTAATGCACAAAGCACAGGCCTAATGCAAACTAAAGTCGTGATGGTCCAGTGTCAGCGTTACGTGAGTGTGATTTTAGCGGCATAATGGGATCATCTGAAGAAGAAAGGCACGGGTTGTAGGGGTGGAATATATTGTAGAGGTACTGAAACATTTCGAAACCAAATGATGAAACATGAAAGAGGCCGGCCTGACCCAAAAAGAGCTGATTTAAAGTGAAGCAGTGGAACTTTTGTGGTGGATGGACGGGAACATGTTTGTCTTATGGAGATGTTATAGTTTTTTGGGGGGATGTTCCACACTATTGTTTTTAACTGTATGTTTTGATCATACTTAATTTGTTTATGTTGTTGTAAGACGCCCTTGAGTGTCCAGAAAGGCGCCTAATAAATAAAATATGTTATTATTATTATTATGGCATTAAACAATTATTTAAATGATTAAATTTGTTGGTGGTTTGCCCTGTTAATGTGTGATATGCTGTGTGTGTGACAGTGTGAATTGTTCTTGTTGTTGACTATAAATGCATTGTAAATGTATATGTATATGCATATGTATATGTATATGCATGTGTATGTGTATATGTATATGCATGTGTATATGTATGTGTATATGTATATGTATGTGCATATGTATATGTATATGTATGTGCATATGTTTATGTATATGTATATATATGTGCATATGTTTATGTATATGTATGTGTATGTGTATATGTATATGTATGTGTATATGCATATGTATGTGTATATGCATATGTATGTGTATATGCATATGTATGTGTATATGCATATGTATGTGCATATGTATGTGCATATGTATATGTATATGCATATGTATGTGTATATGTATATGTATGTGTATATGTATATGTATGTGTATATGTATATGTATGTGCATAGAAACTATTTATTTATTCCCCTATGAACTAACATCAAGGACCATGTTGTCCACCCTCCTGTGGGCTCACCACCTGCAGAGGGGTTCATAGGGGGGGTCTGGTGCTATGAGTATTGGGCAGCAAGCTGCCCCCGCGACCCAGCCTGATTAAGCGGGAGAAGATGGATGGATGGATGGATGGATAGAAACTATTTAGCTATAATCTCCTGCGGAACATCTTTATAAGCTTAATGTCTCTGTACGTTGTCCCTTCAAATAAAGATTAACTGTATTAAATTACACTCTTTTTACTGCATTTTTTTTTTTATTAAATCAATAAATACACAAATAAATAAATAAATAGGCCCAAACCCTTGTTGCCTATGGTGGTAAAGAGATACATTGAAGTAGGGCTGGGCAATATGGAGCAAAATGTATATCTCGATATATTTTGCTATATCTCAATATACGATATATATCTCGATATCTGTACTAGGTGTGGGCGATGTGGCAAAAATATCATATCACAATTTAAAATATAAAAATCACGATTTCGATTTTATCCCAATCTCAAATCGAAAAAGGAAAAACACACAATTTAGGCCAAAGCAGCTTTCTGAAAGGTGTTTTATAAGTGTTGCTCCTCTGACATGTATGTGCGCCTCTTTCTCTCTGCGTTTGAGCGAGAACATCAGAATTGCATTGAAAAAAAAAAAAGGCAGAATCAATCTGTGGCGCTTGGTCATCAGTGTGTGTAGAACTGCAGGTTACAGAATGTGCCCAAGGCGATTTCTACGATCTCTGCACTTTGGCAGATCGTCTACACCTTCTTATTCTTCACAATTTAATATTGTCAGATCGAACAACCCTAATCAGTGTAAGAAAAATAACCCCAGAACCTGAGCTCCTTTAGCCTGAAGCTCTGGAGGTTCTTTATTTTAACAGACCCATGTTCCTCCAGGAGCTCTGAGGTATCCCACAATCCCCTGCACAGATCTGAGGTATCCCACAATCCCCTGCACAGATCTGAGGTATCCCACAATCCCCTGCACAGATCTGAGGTATCCCACAATCCACTGCACAGATCTGAGGTATCCCACAATCCACTGCACAGATCTGAGGTATCCCACAATCCCCTGCACAGATCTGAGGTATCCCACAATCCCCTGCACAGATCTGAGGTATCCCACAATCCACTGCACAGATCTGAGGTATCCCACAATCCACTGCACAGATCAAACTGAACGTTTCCAAACACGATTGTACAAGTTCAACTCTACAGCAGATTATTCACTCAAATCTTCTGCACAAATAAACTTTACAACATCTAAACCAGAACTGGGACAGAGCCACATCAGCCCGTCTGAAACAGTGACGTGTTTAATGCAGCTTTGGCACATTTGTTTATGTTTTATAGAAACAAAACTTAAAACGGCACGGCTCATTTGCATAAACTATAAATGCTGAGAAAAACAGCTCAGTAAATGGTGGAAAAGGTCGGTGGTGCTGAAGCTTTGGGCGTTCACAGGCTGTTGTGGCGCCGCCGTGAATGAGACACGAGGGGAGGACGAGGAGGTGAGAACAGAGACGACAAACAAGAGAAGCAGCGAAATCAGAAGTAAGAATTACATCGATATATACGATATGTCAAAATCCATATCGAGTTAAAAAAAATATCGCCCTGAAGCTAATATATGGTGTTGCCCTATATTTCTACTTAAAAAAACTCCGCAAGTTTTCAACAATAACAGAAGTGAATTCTCTGGAGAAGATCTGAGCTGTGTGATTCTCAGCAGGACCCCCCGAACGACTCCGAGGAGACTGGAAGTAGAATGGGAGTAATCAGCGGGGGGTACAGCTGCTGCTAATGTCTGCCAGCTAAAAACACAGGACACAACCCATCATACAAGCTCGATCACAGCCGGAGCGCAGTGTCACAGGAAGTGCTCAGGGAGTTTACTGCCAACAGTAGTTGACGGGATCACGGCAATAACTGTACACAAGTAATTAGAACAGTACGAGGCTTCATCTACTGTTTCATTTTCATTTTGCAGCATCTGGACTCCCCAGGAACCTGCACCAGGATCCTGACTGTGGAGTTTGGAGACAGTGACGATGATCTTCAGGAAAGTCACAGATTCAGCTAAGGTCAAAAGTGCTCATCACCCATTCATTATCTGTAAGGCAAATGCATTTGTGCAGCATAATTCGTACACGAAGTAATTCTAAGTGCTTTACAGAAGAAGAAATACATTAAAATCACAAGAAAAACAAATCAAAACGTAAATAATCATCATAAAATTAAAGAGCGAGAGACATTAAATGAGAGAGAAGAGTGAGTAATGAGAATTGAAAACCTTTCAGTCGTCTGCAGATAAACAGAACTGTTCTGAGTCTGGATTTAAACAGAGTCACAGTCGAGTCTGTCTCACATCTTCAGACTGTTCCAGGTTTTAGCTGAAACTCTGACTCCCCGAGTTTAGTCCTGACTCTGGGACGAGTAACTTTCTTTAAAAAGGTGCTGTATAAATAAAATATCACTCTATTATAATAGGAAATTCACACTGTAGCCTGTGATATTAGCGTTGATATATGCTCCTTTAGTCGGAGCCCTATCTCACAGTGTAATACGGCTGTCAAAATGAACTACGCAGATTCATATAAATAAGTGTAAATTTGACATAACGAAGGTATAAAGTGTGATCACCAAGTGCAAACAGCATCAAACCCACTGTCTCTAATCCACAGGAATATGTGTTAAAACTGGGGAGGTTCACTAGACAACTGTAAACGGAAAAGTGTGAGGTCACTTATTTCAATGGTGAAGTGTGAATCAATAGACACCGCTGTTGATTTAGGCTCCGTGTAGCTCATTTTGACAAGGCCCATTTCCACAGAGCACCGGCCCCTGAGCTCCTCAGATGCAGATGGTTCATGTGGCACTAACATGTCACAGATGGACTTTGGAGAGACTTGTGCACGAGCAGAGCCGCTTTAAAGTCTCTGAGCCACAGGGGGCAGTGCAGAGGCCTGAGACCAGGACACGTGTGCTCGGACTTCCTGTTGGAGTCAGGAGAATGAACGCGAAATGTCCAATCTGCACCGTAATCACTGATCACTCACACATACAACCAAACTGACACATGGGATGAGACACGAGGTCTGTCAGCATGAGAAAAGACAGCACAGTATCTTATAAAAATGTTTTTTTCAGCTCAGTGAGCAATTTTTATCTCACATTTTAAAATGCACTGGAAAAAAAAACAATATCTGGGTAAGAATTAAATTAAGAATATTTTACTTTATTTGAGCAGATTCATCTTGACAAGTGAAATGATCTGCCAGTGGAATAAGTGTTTTTTCTTAATTCAAGCAACATTTGATTTCTTATTTTAATTGCAAAAAGTTGTTTTTCTTATTTTAAGTGTACCAAGATATATTTTCATATTTTAAGTACAAAAGTAAAACTTGGTAAAACTTTCTTAATCCAAGTCATTTCAGCTTGACTAGATTTTGTTTTTTGCAGCGTACCTGTCATTTTACTTTTTGGTTTTTCACTTCTTTTGGGAACTACCGCTTCTTAAACGGTGTAACTCAGCAGTATTTATTATCTTCTTCGTCCTAATCAAATGAAAACTAATAGAAAACATGTTTATCTTGTAGCACAAAATCTTGCCTCATCCCCAACTTATGTCCAGAAAACAAACAGCAGAGGGATGAGATTTCCCTGATCTATTTATAAGCGCCGACTAGTGAAAAGTCCGAGCACATGACTGAAGTGAGAGCAGAATCAGTGGGCTGTGTGTGAGACATCTGCTGTGGCTCAGACAAACAGCAGGACCAGCTCGCACAGGCCTATGGAGTCTGAAGGTTACTCACACTGTGTCAGGGTCTGCAGCGCTGCTCAGAGTTCGACATGTTTGAATAAACTCCACAGAGTCTGAACACAGAAGGATTTGAAGTACTAAAGCAGAACTAGTACAAACACGTGTTATAGCAAGTACTTTATACAGATTTGTCCATCTCAGGTCCAAACCAGGTCTTTATCCGGCTAATTCAAAACAAATCCTGACATGACTGAGCGAGGTCTAAACCAGAACTCAACCCCAGACTTCTTAAACAGACCTAAACCAATATCTAAGGAGGATTACAGCAGGAGAAAGTCAGGTCTAAACTAGGGCCCCACCGATATGGATTTTGTTGCTTCAGTTGTTTATAAAACTTAAGTTTGGCTCTATTGGATTTTCATTTGGGTTTGTTTAGGCGACATTTATTGTTATTCTGCCTCTTTACGTCATATTTAAAAGGCAGTAGTTCAGCCTAATGGCATTTTTGTATGATATTCTACCCAGTAAACAAAGTAAACTACCGCTATTAGCTTTTAGCGGTAAATGCATGTGCGCTGTTTTTCTTTTTTTCTTTTTAACCTTTATTTAAGTAACCAGGAAAGTCCCATTGAGATCACTAATCTCTTTTTCAAGGGAGTCCTGCCATGCACACATCACTTTCATACTAGGCAATGTGGGTGAAGTGTCTTGCCTAAGGACACGATGACAGTTTTTGCCACTGGCGCCCCCCTGTGGCACCTGGAATTCCCAGTGTCTCCCATCCAAGTACTAACCAGGCCCGGCCCTGCTGAGCTGCTGAGATCTGACGGGATCAGGCTTTGACGAGCCGGTATGGCCACTTAATTAATGATATGCTAAATGCTGATAATTCACACTCTTATTCACAGCTCAGCGATATGTTTCCAAGAGCCCACATCGGCCGATAATATCAACCAACCGATATATCGGTCGGGCCCTAGTCTAAACCAGGACTAAACCAAGTCTAAACCTAAACCAAGTCTAAACCAAGTCTGAACCAAATCCAGGACTATTGGTGTGAAGTGGGACTAAACCAGAAATAAAAATGTAAGTAAAAACAGGGGTCGTCTACTGAACAAACTATTATATTGAGTATTGTTGCATCTCTAACCTGGACTAAACATGGTCTAAACCAGGACTAAACCAAGTCCAACACAGGTCTAAAACAAGCCTACACCAGGATTTAACCAGGACTAAACCAGGTCTTTCTCCAGATCGTAGCTGCTGTGCTGCTGTCACTTCTGCTCTGTGATGTTCGTCTTTCTGCTGAAAAGCCTTTTATCCCCGGCCTTGTTCGGCTCAGCAAGACTCTGTTCTCCGGGGCTCTCGGGACTCGTCTAAAATGTTCCTTTGTCGTGGATTCTGACTGCGTCCTCGTACAGCGGTGTTATTTCATATAGTCACGCTGCAGTTATGAAGCCGTGGGTAGAGTATAGACTTATATGTGCTCTATATCACTTTAGGCTGGGGGCCTGTCACTTCTTCAATTCAATTACAGGTGGTTTTATAGCTCAAAAACACCTAGAAAACCAGACAATCAGACTGTGAGCGGGGTCGCCTCTCCACAGATCTGACCTGGAACTTGGTCTGGTTTGGTTTCCATGACGACAGAAAGGTTTCATGCCGTACTGTGAAACATTCCAGACAAAATAATAACATCTTTAGGGGAAAAAAGCACTTCACGGATGCTCCACCAGAAAATATACACAAATGCAGCTTTAATTTGTACTTAAAGGTGCACTATCCAAATTTTGTGGTGCTTGTCTCCATGGAGATGCTATCATTTTGCCTTGAATGTTCCACAGTATGGTATTAAATTGAGATATCTTGCATTTATTCATTTAACATTTATTGCAAAAAATTCCTTGAAAAGCATGCATTTTATTGTAAAAAAGGCTCAGCTCATCACAGATCTGACCTGTAACTTGGCCTTATGGTGTCAGCTGGTTGTCTGAGATAGTTTAAAGTTTAATGCCATACTGTGGGACATTCCAGGCCAATTAAAGCAATAACATCTACATGGAAACAAGTAGGTGTATTTCCAAAGAATAGACCTTCAAAATGAAAAACTAAATCACATTTGAAGAAAAGGTGCAAGAAACACCGAAACACAAATGTTCAAATCATGTAATATTGCCAACATAAGTCTTTGGTCACTTATTCACAGTGGAAAGTACAGAAAAAATACCCGGAAAAGTAATATTTCTTTAAAAAAAATACTGAAATAAATATAACCGAGCATACCCTCCTCTGGTATTCAGTCTCAGTCCTTATTTACTTCACAGTATTGATCATTTTAACAGGGCAGTAAGTACATAATGAACCGTCTATAGTGGTTCATTAATATTGCATAATGAATAATGAGCCTAATGATTTCAACTGTGTGTGTTTAAGTAGAAAATCAATTGAAAAAACGTGAATAAAGTGTATAAAAATATAAAACAACCGTATACAAAAAATACCCTCTACCACAGGCATGTCCAAACTATGGCCCGGGGGCTAAATGTGGCCCTCAGACCAGTTGTTTTGGCCCTCAGGCTTCCACAATTAGTACTTTTTACTGCATGTTTTTGAAATCCACCTTGATCAAGCAAATGTAGTGTTTCCTTTTGAGGGTCTAAGCCTGAACAAAGGTCTGGAGGGTCATTCAGACCTGTTATAAATGCACAGATTTGAATTACTCACTGTTTTGACCCTCAGTCTATGGCCCTCGATCGGCCCTCACGCTGGTCTGTGTTATAATATGTGGTCCTGGATGAAAAAAAGTTTGGACGCCCCTGATCTACCATTATCCAGGCTTGGCACCAGCACAAAGTAAACAAAAGCCACTCCCACAGATCAATATTTACCATCGGATACAAATTAAACAGGCACCGTTGTTGTTTACGTATTCATCCACTCACGCTCCTCCGTCCCACATGACCCCTCCCCCCGCCCCTCTCTCTTTTGCCCCTCTCTCTTTTGCCCCTCCTCACCCTGCCCCTGCCTTAAGCCCCTGGTACACCGGCCTCTCCCCATTGTGTACTGAACGGGGCACTGTAGCCAACGTCCCGTGAGCTGACGCATGAGGCCGGGTGGGGGAATTAGATCACCCCCGCGTCCTGTTCACACCATTACACAGTCCGGTGTTGGCACGGGGCCCTAAATGAATCACGGTAAACACCCCCCGTACTCGTACCACCCCTGGCCCCCCGTCCGGTAAGAAGAATACGGGGTAGAAAAGATCGGGCAGATGTTTGTGTAATTTGCTCGCGGTGCCAGATACTGTAGAAGGAGAATTTAGTGGTTCAAATTATATGTTATTACGCTGAAGTGCGGGTTGGCTTAAAACTCGATTTTGACAGTAAAGACAGGCTTCATACTGGATGCAGATTCAGATACCACAATGCTATTTTTGCTCTTTATTGTAATATATTGTGTTGTGTGAGCTGCTGTGTCCAAATAATTTCCCTTGTGGATCAATAAAGTTTGTCTAAGTCTATTAAAAAACACTGAAAATCACAAAATAATAGAGGTTTAATATTACAAAACGATCTTACACTAGTTTGTAGAGATTTTTTGGCTTCCGATCTGATCTTTTTTAAGGAGTGCTCTTTCCGATACTGATCCGATACCTTTTTTAATTCAACCCTAAGGAATAGAAGGAACCGCACGTATTGAAAGGATTACTTCAGTGTTTTATTACACTTTCAAAACCTTTCAAAACCAAACGCGCTCACAGATCTTGTTGTATCGCTCCGGTAGCTCCGTCTCTGTAATGTGTCGTGAAAGAAGTTCGTACCTTAGCTCCAAAAAGTCCATTAGACGACGAAAGCCGATGTTTTCCACGACAGGCAGCGGTCGATCGTCTAAAGCGATGAATAAGACAATCCTCTGTGTTATTGTCTTGGACTTGTCGCCTTTCGAGGAGGCTTTTCTCTTCTTTGAAACGCCTCCTCAAACTCGTCCGGATGATTCTTTTGTAAGTGACGAATCAAATTGGTCGTGTTAATGTGGCTCTGCTGGTTCCTCCAGGAGAAACTGTTGAAACTGAAATTGTTTTGTTGGAGTGAAAAGTCCCACACAGCGACATGGCGGCGTTTTGATTTACAGCTGCCGTAAAGCGCGTCAATGCTGCAAAAACATGTGAAACTGGTGACTCCAATACTGTCCAATACTCATAAAAGAGCCGGATCTGGAGCCAATACCGATACTGAACACGGGATCGGGACGTCCCTACTAGTTCGTAAACTTTCCGTATCGATACCTCCTCAAATGATTGATTGATGATTAAAATAGATTTTGCTAACCAAAAGTTTAGTTAAATGAATTATGGAAATTCAACAAAAAAACTGCTAATACTAATAATTGTAAAGTATAGCCTATTTAAAGTTTATTTCCTATTAAAGTCCTATATTGTTTCCTCATCAAAATCATATCTGGAGTTGTGTTTCGTTTCATTCACACATGGATATTTAGTCTTGCCCATCTCTACTGAACTAAAGCAAATGTCTGTGAATGAAACAAAACACAAATCCAGGTGTGTTTTTGCAGCAATTATAACATGGCTTAACACTCACAAGAGTCCATTTTGTGTATTATGGGACCTTTAAACTCTTCAAGGCCTCATATATGAGGGATCATATACGATACCGGGGAATATGTTATATATAACCACGCATTATTTTCCAACCTTAAAAGATAGAAACTTCCTTTTTCCCCCTTGGAAACATATATCCGGGATAATGCTATACTATCCAGTTGTTTTCCGCCAAGTGGATCCGCTCCGTCCATTTTCATTGGCCCAAACTTTGCCAAAGAGTGAAATGAGTCAAAATGGTCGATGCTCTGAGTGTCTGTGTTCGTAACAATTGAAAAAGCCGCTCTAAGTGCAGTTTTTTCTCAAATAAATGGCAAATTACGCATCTTGGTGTGTGTAATTGCGTATCCCTTTCTATTTTTATTTGAAAGGTTTATTTCACTCAAAAATGAACAAATACAAATGTAATAAACACTGTGAAAATGCAGAAGTGCCGTGGCTCTGGCCCTGGACCTGACAGGAGCTGTTTCCAGGACTGGACCAGAAAATATATTTTGCACTTTTGTAGCTATGGCCCTAAATTAAGCATTTTTTATTTCCGAAAAGTTGTTGATACATTCTGTGTGTTTTGTATAAAAGAGTGAATTTTATTTATCTATTTCTGGTCCTGTAGCTTTTGTTACAGCCAAATGACACAACTACAGCAGCAGATTGTGAAATAACAGGTTGTACTGAACAAAAAGATATATAACACTTCATTATAGGGTAAAAGGGGCAGTTTTAAAAGCAAAATTAAGGAAAAAAATCCAGGCGAGGACAAATTTACTGAAACTTTACTGGTCTCTTAATACTGAAAGATTAGACACAAAAGTTTCAGCACACAGCAGCAGCATAAGCAAACATAAATTACAATCCATTTTCTTTTCTCCAAAAAGCTTTCCCATCGGTCATCATTAGCCTACCCATTACAGAATTCCTCATTTATCAAAGGATTAAATATTTGTATAGTCACAGTCACAGTCTCCCTTCTGTACGCCCCTCTAATGTCCCGCAGTGTGGCTTTGTTCTGCAGCCACGACGGTCCGATCTCCGCTCTCATCGCTTCCAGATGGTCCAGGGACTGCCATTTGTGTCCTGAATCTGGAGCACTGGGCTAAGCTACCATTATACGGGCTTACAAGTCCCTAATCACCCGCAGACCTTCGCCGCACTGCACTGCTTTTAAAGGCACACTCTACTATTACGACTGCAGGACCTCGTCTAATCTTAGGCTCCGGTCTCCGGGGAGCGTCACCGTTTGGTCAAAAGCAAAAAAAATCCTCAGTGCTGTGTAGTTATATAGATTCATGTTAGTACAAAGTGGCACATGGAGTGGCTCGGCTCTTTATAAATGATGTAAAAGAACGGCAAGAGTTGTATCTACTGGTTTGAATGGTAAATACACTAAGATTCCTACTAACAAACACATCATGCACCAAAATATAGTCTTGATCATGTCAGGTAGGACTTTTTAAAGGTTCAATGTTACACAAAATGGGTTCTTCTGCACTTTGAGCTATATTAAGTCATGAAAAACAACCCGTTAGCCGTCGCATGCTAAACAGGAAGTGCTCCAGGAGGCTCTTCCGGCTCCTTCTCTTCCTTTTTCCCCACTGACTCACACTGGGATCTTCTCGCTCGTCTCTCTGGACCTGCCGCTGTGGCCTCGTCATTTTGGTCTTCAAATGTTCGTATGAACCCGCGACACAGGATCCTGAATTTTTCATTTCACTGTTTTGTTCCTAAATCAAGATATGAACATAAATAACGGACCAATCAGACGCCTTCATTCCCCGAGGTCCCTCCCCCTAGCGTTAACAACAGGTTTGATTGACAGCTCGTGAGTTTCGTTGCCAAGTAAGTTCCCTTGCCGCTTTCCTGCCCTGATCGACTATTTTTGAAATAAAATGACAAAATATCTCAAACAATTACAACAGCTAATGTTACTAGAATCTTAACTAGCATAAATAAAGTGAATTTCGTTAAATTGCGACTCTATTGTTGTTCATACGCAACAGAACATAGAACATAAATCAGTGACTTAAACTTACTATTTAAAGTTTGATGATAAAAGCTAAAAGTTTCCTTATTATTCTCGAGAATCAACATTATAACAGATCAGAAAATAGTGTGATTTAAGCGACTGAACCACTATAACCTCGTGCTGAAAAACAGTTTGGACTCCTCGGTTTTATCTTGACGAGCTCCTGCTGTGATTGGCCCCAAACCACCTGTGGGCCAAACACTGGACCAATCACAGGGCAGCATGTGGTTTTGGCAGAAGTCAAAGGTGAAGTGTCCAGAGAAACCAAAACAAACACGGGAACACAGACAAATACCAGCAGAAATACAGACTTTTTCATCTGAACTTCTCAATTCCTTTCAGTGAGAGCCAGATTGATTCGTTTTGTTTGTGCTATTATGGTTTTTAAGATATTTGCAGTTTTATTTTGGGCCGATGACATCGTCCAGCCCCTCAGAATGTTAAATAGAGAATATTTCTAAAATTATTCAGTATTATTTCTGGGGTAATGTATCTGCGGTAAGACTGTATCAGTCTTTAGTTGTTTTATATAATAATACAGACTTCTCCACAGCCTGAGATCGTTTATCGCCACTAGTTTTGCGCCGTCAACTGAGCGGAAATGACATGATATAATTTCCGCAAAAATAATAATGAATAATTTTTTTAATATACTCGCACAAATGGAAATGGTCACAGCACAAACTAAATACAAATGTTTTCTATAATTTTCTGCCTGTTTTGAGGCTGTTTCACATTTTGAGGGGCTGGACGACGTCATTGGCTGAAAATAAAACTGCAAATATCTTAAAAATCCAAATAGCAAAAATGACACTTTTTGCAGCACAAACAAAGCACAAACGACTGACAGTTTTTGTGTAGGGGCCAACTTCCCGGAGGTCACTGTTAGTTTGCCCGCGTATATAAACCGTCTAACTCTCCACACAGTTTTCGCTTTAACAGTGGAGCAGCTCAGACCTACAGAAGACATTCCCCGGGATATTCCGAGCACATGTCCGAATCGATCCCAGGAAGCTGCAATTACAGCCGCATCAGTCAAACATCGACCCCCACATAAACACGCAGACAACAGGAGACAGGAGCCAGGCCCATTACCCGCCAGCATAAAACAGCGTAGTAAATAAGGCGTGACACATAACATTTACCCGCGTGCACTCGGGCTTTTATTCTGAAGGGCCATGTTAGTGCATGATGGGTAGCTCGCCCCGGAGGTGAGCTGACTCAACTGTTTCCGCCACCGCGATCGAAGAGATGTGTAACCTGACACCCGTCCGTTCCCATAAGGAGCGCGCGGCGGCAGTGATGCATTGTGGGGGAAAAAAGGGACGAACGCGAGGGGACGTCACAGGGCCGCGCTGACTCAGCATTTATCAGGATCAGAGTGACAGAGGAGAAGAAAGGATGTGATAAAAGAGGACAGAGGGGCTAGAGGGGACTATTACTACTACTACTACTACTACTACTACTACTACTACTATGACTGCTACTACTACTGCTACTACTACTGCTATTACTACTACTGCTATTATTACTACTGCTATTACTACTACTACTACTACTACTACTACTACTACTACTGCTACTACTACTACTACTACTACTACTACTACTGCTACTGCTACTGCTACTACTACTACTACTACTACTACTACTGCTATTACTACTACTGCTATTACTACTACTACTATTACTACTACTACTATTACTACTACTACTACTACTACTGCTATTACTACTACTACTACTACTACTACTACTGCTATTACTACTACTACTGCTATTACTACTACTGCTATTACTACTACTACTACTACTGCTATTACTACTACTACTGCTATTACTACTACTGCTATTACTACTACTAATATTGCTATTACTACGACTGCTACTACTACTGCTACTACTACTGCTACTACTGCTACTACTGCTACTACTACTACTGCTACTACTACTACTACTGCTATTACTACTACTACTGCTATTACTACTATTATTACTACTACTGCTATTACTACTACTACTACTACTATTACTATTATTATTACTACTACTACTATTACTATTACTACCACTATTACTACTATCAATTACCATTACTGCTACTATTATTACTACTACTACTACTACTACTATTACTATTACTACTATTAACTATTATTACTATTACTACTACTACTATTATTACTATTAATACTACTACTACTACTACTATTACTACTATTACTATTACTACTGCTATTACTACTAATTACTATATTATTACTATTACTACTAATATTATTACTAATACTACTATTACTACTATTACTACTACTACTGCTACTGCTATTACTACTACTACTACTATTACTACTATTATTACTACTACTACTATTACTACTACTGCTACTGCTATTACTACTACTACTGCTACTACTACTACTACTACTACTACTACTACTACTGCTATTACTACTACTAATACTACTACTGCTACTACTAATACTGCTATTACTACTACTAATACTGCTATTACTACTACTAGCACTGCTACTACTACTACTGCTACTACTAGTACTACTACTGCTACTACTGCAACTTCTACTACTACTACTGCTACTTCTACTGTTATTGTTACTCTTTGCACTGCAACAAGGCCTGTGTCAAATTTGTTCTTTTGAATTTCAAAGAAGAAAAACAACAAAATGGGAAAAACAGTTTATTTCATTATTCCATTTTAGTGTCAAACAAAAAAAACAAAACAGATTTGGACCTGTATTTCCAGTATTTAATTTAAAGTTTATTTCCCAGGTTTGACTACCCCAAATTTAAGACTTTTTTTTAAGACAACTTCAATGAAAATTAAGGCCAACATCGCACCCATTCTGTGGTAGGCCTGGGCAAAAAAATCGATTTAAAATAAAAATCGCGTTTTTATTATCGCAGTTATCGCAGCGTCCTTTCCATATGCAGCAGAAAACAGCTCCAAATGGATTTAGAGCTGAAATATTCTAACAGAGGAGGGTTTTATCTTTCACTCACTTTTTATTTACGTCGATAGACCCAAGAATGACAAAGATATGAACTTTTAAATACTCTAGAATCGCTTTTAGCTTTTGCAGCGGCTTTAATCAACTGCGCACGTATACGCACATGCGACACAACTTGCAACACGCAATCTGTTTCTCAGACTCTGTCTCGTAAGTTTTAATCAGAAATCGGTCCGTTGAGATATTTCTGTGTCATATAACATAGTTTGATTGTTCAGAAAGAGGATGGGGGAGCACACCGTGAAGAGGGGCAGTGTGGGGGAAAAGAGAAATCGTCAAATCATCATCAAAAAAAAGATAAAGTCTGATATTAACTCCCCAAGTCTGTCTATATTAAGAATAGACTGGCTCTATTATAAAATATAAAACAGCTTGACAAACCTCTGTACTTATTTTCACTGAATAAAAATTCTGAGCTGTGAATCACTGAACCAAAACACTTCACGTATGAACTAGAACTGTACAGTCGTTGTGCTGTAATGTGTTGTATGTAATGTGTGTAACGTTTCATTAATTCTATATCAGGGGTGTCAAACTCATTTTGGTCCGGGGGCCGTATGCAACCTACTTTGATCCCAAAAGGGCCGGATCAGAAAACTCAGTTCTCTCTTCAAGTTATTGTATTTTTCTCCGTGTCTTGTAGTGGTGTTTAAGATTATATTCCTCGAGCGACGCCACTTGTTCCAAACACACTGAGCACAGATTTCCCATTCACCTCTGTCAACAAATAAGAATTAGACTATTTTTCTTGGGAAATCCTGAACTCAGCATCTGCTTTACTCATTTTTGGACATTTTGCTGATGAGGGTCACGGTCGACAGTCAAAACGATCGTCCTTTAAGAGCGTTTGGAAAGAGGAAAGTCTTCATTTGTGCTGCTCTGGTGGGAGGTGCAACGTACAGAAATGCCGGAGACGCTGCTATGCTAAACGGTGCAGAAAATTAACAGAAAAATCAGAAAATTTTAAGTATTTTAATGGAAAATTCAGCCGAGGGCCAGATTAAAGGTCTTGGAGGGCCGGATCTGGCCCCCGGGCCGCATGTTTGACACATGTGTTCTATATTGTTATATTGTTCTCATTACCAGTAAAAAATTACATGAGATTTTTTTTTCATGTCTTAAAACATACTGAATCGATATCATGACGTGTGTGTCGACATATGTATCGAATGGTGGAAAAGCCGCATCGTTACATCCCCGGTATCGAGTCTGTTCTTTAGTATCAAAATTCAGTTTGAAATTTTTGTAAAGTCACAACACTTTTTTTGCATCAAACGACTGTCATGTGGACGTCCTTTATCTCCTCTTCTAAAATTAAATCTGTCTTTTACAACAGTTTGACTTTGTGCCAAAAGGCCAAGTACTGAGTCCTGGACGGATGCGCTGGACTCACAGCTGCTAAAGTCACAGTTGTTCTGGGAAGGTCCAGGCGCATTTTACACCTGCTGCTGGACCACACTGATGCCAGAGGAGAGACGCATCCACCCAACACACACACACACACACACACACACACACACACACACACACACACACACACACTCTGACCCGCCGCTTCACTCATTACTGCACTAACTGTTCGGCGAAACGTGCCAACGCTCCGTGACTCCGGGCTGTTGGTTCATGACTAACATGGAGCCGTCTCAGATCAGACTTCAGACATTTGCCCACAAGACACAGAGTGAAATAAGGCAAACATCAACCCCCACAACCCCCAACATTCATCCATTCATCCAGTTCATCCAAGGCAAAGTGTACAGCTCTGGAAAAAAAAATTAAAAACGACTGCAAAATTATCGGTTTCTCTGATGTTACTACTTATAGGTTTGAGTAAAATTCACGTTTTTGTTTCATTCCCTAAACATTTCTCCCAAATTCTGGTCAAAATAACAAAAAAGATTAAACGTTTTCAGACCTCAAATAATGTGAAGAAAACAAGATCATGTTCATTTTAAAACAACACAATACTAATGTTTGAACTGGGATCAATATTTCAATATATATATTTGAACAAAAACGTTGGGCCTGCTCATAACTAATTCATATATTTATTTGTAATAATCATCATGACATTTTTTAATCATCAATCTTAATTTTTTAGGGCCAGGAGTTTGGGGTCCTACACACTCGTTTTGCATATTCTGCTTATGTGGAGCCTGGTCATAAGAGCAAAATTTCAAGCTTGATTTTGATATTAAAGAATAAACTCGATTCTGATTTTGATGCCCATGATCATTTTAAACTCTTTTAGACAATGACATTTCAACACTTTTTTTTCAGTGTCGATACTTGCTTAAACCAGTATCTAGTTTCGATATTACTTTTAGTATCGGATGGATTTTCGATACGCTTCACGAGCCTTATGTATTTCCATAATGTAATGCACCGTATGTGTGATTAGTAACGTAAAATAATTGCCTTTATGTATCTGTTGATTACTATTGGAACATAATGCAATTTATCATGTAGTAAATATCCACATTATTATTATTATTATTATTATTATTATTATTTATTTTTTTTTAATTTTTACTATTCCTTTTTTTTATTATTATGGCTTTGATTGATGACCTGCTAATTGCCGGTTTCCGTAAAGATTATATTGCTTTCGCGAGAATGTTCCACGGAATGGCATTAAATGAATCTATCTCCATGGAGACAACAGGTGACTCCACAAGTTAAGAAGAAAAAAACAAACAAACATATAGGCTATTAACATTTATTTTTACTAGTTTAATCATAACTATTTAGACAAATTTTGGCCTTTGTTTACATTACGGTTGCTAGGCAGTCGCTACCCAACCAGGAAGTGAAATAATTATTGACTTAACTTATTTATTTACTTACTTATTGTGACCTACGTGTTAAAATATTACTTCTCACCCGGACTCAAATCTGACTTCTCAATTTCGCTCTTGTTTCTTTGCGTCGCCCGATTTCCTCCAAAGCCACAGCGGTGTTTGTGGACTAATAGTGGCACTTTGAAGTTCCTAATGAGATGGCCGCTCAGGGGGTGCTTTACTCCTGAACCGTGGCGCAAACAAACAAGTTGGATCCACTCGAGTCTGCGGAGAGCGACGCTGGCTCTTAACAAAAGACAACAACAACAACGACGACGGAGGCAGATTTGATATTCATTACACAATCTGGAACAACCGGCCTGGGACTCATTACACACTTGAATGTCGATACGATACGTCTGTGTGGCTGGATTCATTTGGGGCAAAAAAATTCAGGCCAATATCAGAGCGGAGGGGCTAAAACTAGTCTGGGGGTAAATTCTCTACAGGGTGAGTGGGTTTAGTTTCAGTTTTTCGTTTAAAGAGCGGGTATTACAGCCTATAGGGTTGGGCGGTATCCAAATTACGATGCCGTTAAACCGTTTCAGCATTTTCCCGGGGTTTACGGTATTACTGTGACTAAACCATTCAGAAACAGAAGAGCAGCTTTATATTTGAAGATGAGGCACAAGTTCTGATCAAACCAAACTTTGCAGCGCGTTCGATCGCATCAGCATCAGCGCACGAGCTGTTTTTATCAGCGCTTATACTGTATGCAAATGAGCCATGTAGCTTTAAGTTTTGTTTCTGTGAAACATAAACAAATGTGCGCTAAGCTGCATTAAACACATTATTATTAGTCTATACCGTATTTTTTGGACTATAAGTCACACTTTTCTTCAGGGTTTGGGTGGTGACTTATACTCGGGTGCGACTTATATATTAAATTTTTCAGTCAAGACAGTCCATAGACCAAATATATGAATCAAAAATTAAAAATCTGTTTTTTCATTTTGGTTTTTTGAGACAAATAATAAAGAAAAAAAATTGTTTTTTTCTTATTTTTGGTTCTATATTGAAAAATGAACGAATGATACACAGATTCTTCTCTATTTGGTTGTTTTTATTACTATAAATTCTATAATTTACCTTTCAAGATAAAATGTCAGTTCTTGGTCTCTGATTTTCTAAAATAAATTTCCCCAAAAACGTATAGTCCGGTGCGACTTCTTCATTATGCATTTTTTGGCCAGTGCGACTTATATTCTGGAGCGACTTATAGCTGGAAAAATATGGTAATGAGTGGAGCACTGGAAATGTAGAGCGGTGGAGAGGATCAATCACAGCCCTTATTGTCTGCGACGTTAGAAAGTTTCAGAGGTGCACGTCGGTCGCATGGATGCTTTTACTGCACGTTTTGATGCAGATCCATAAATTTGGGCTTTACCGTCTCCTCCGTGAAAGTCTGACTTCGCCCTCGAGCGGGAACTTTCTCCTCTTCAGCCTCGTCCCCTCTCGACTCTCGGCTTCAATAAAACGTCTCCATCACAAACTTTTGGGCTCAGCGTCACACACGAAGCGTCAGTCAGGTTTTTTTCTTCTTCCTCGCTGCGTGTGGATGGAAATCTCCGAGCGGAACCACGTTTGAAGAGGAGAGAGAGCGGAGGGGAGAAAGTCCTGCTGTGGGTTTAGGTCCTTATGCAGATTTTTTTAATGACGGTGATGAAACTGATACTGATGTTACTTTCTGATACTGTGGGATACTGTATTACTGCCCAAACCTACTAAACCAGAACTAAACCAGGACTGAACCAGGGCTGAATCTGGACTGAACCAGGAATGAACCAGAACTAAACCAGAACTAAACCAGAACTAAACCAGGACTGAACCAGGACTGAACCAGGACTGAACCAGGGCTGAATCTGGAGTAAACCAGGACTAAACCAGAACTAAACCAGGACTGAACCAGCACTAAACCAGGACTAAACCAGAACTAAACCAGGACTGAACCAGGACTAAACCAGGACTGAACCAGGACTAAACCAGGACTAAATCAGGACTGAACCAGGGCTGAACTAGGACTAAGCCAGGACTAAACCAGAACTAAACCAGGACTGAACCAGGGCTGAATCAGGACTAAACCAGGACTAAACCAGAACTAAACCAGGACTGAACCAGGACTAAACCAGGACTAAACTAGAACTAAACCAGGACTAAACCAGGACTGAACCAGGACTTAATTGGGACTGAACCAGAACTAAACCAGGACTAAACCAGGACTGAACCAGGACTAAACCAGGACTAAACCAGGACTGAACCAGGACTTAATTGGGACTGAACCAGAACTAAACCAGGACTAAACCAGGACTGAACCAGGACTGAACCAGGACTAAACCAGGACTAAACCAGTGTCATTAGCAAAGTATAAATACTGAAACGCCGCCGATCGCCTCCGCTGAAGGTTTTATGTCATAAATACACTAAAGTCACTTTTAAACAGGAAAACATCTGAATTCAAATGCAAAAGTTTCCAACTAGAGGCGTCCAGGGTTTTTTTCTGAACGCAGCATTAGAGGCAACCACCAACATGCAAAATATCTGACATTTGAATTCACAGATTTAAGATCTAAAACCTTCAGGATTAACAGATGAATAAAATGGTTTAAGAAAAGATGGATACATGTCATGGTTAAACTAGTAGTATATTATTATACCCACACAAATCCTTCATTCATACTCTAAACAGCCAAAAATACCATGTCCTGATTTATCCAGCCCACGTCTCTCAGACCTAATCTCTCCTTTCTCATGACTGAGCCTGCAGCACACCGGCCAACACGGCACAGCACAGGTCATATGGATGCACATTATTCTTCTCTTCATGCTCTGCTCGCCCTCGTACGTGACCTAGTTGTGTGGCTACCATCAGAAACACTCCCTTCGTATTCACGTCCGTGGCGCTACATGGATTTTCCTATGTTCTTTCACCTGCTTCTGGGGAGCAGCTGTCAAAACAGTAGCTCGTGCAGGCTGCGGCGTAAAGGTTTACCTGAAGGGCACCTATAGAGCTCCATTAGTGCAGGCCGAGTTATCACTAAATAATGCGTAAAAGCAAAAATGACGTGATAATCATAGACTTTAAATCATAGACTGTATAAAGAAGCGGACTAGGGGAGTGTGACGTCGCTCGTAGTGTTCGGCTCCAGTCAAATCCCAATACCAAAATGACGAGACTCACAAAAGCACTTGGAGAGAAAGTCAATTGGAGGCAGTTGAAGGAGCCAGAAAAGTCTATTTGTTATTAACTATGTCCATTTACAGTCTGTGGTTTTGTACAACAGTGGTTTGGCAAAAAGGCCATCAGTGCAGATATAAAGGAAGTCTGCACCGTACTGGATTTTCAGTGGATCTGAAAGTTCAAAATTACCTAAAAATAATTCAAGATTCAAGTTCAGCCAGTACATTTGTTAGCATTAAAGTAGAACCAATATCTGGACAAGTGGTGTCTACAGTATGTCAAGTGACTGGCAAAAAAAAAAAGATAAAATACGAAATGGAGCTCTACTTTTCAGTCGAAAGCGAGACTTTATAATGTCAGAAAGGGCCTGTATTCTGTATTCTGCCAAATTGATTTTTCTGAACTTTTAACCATCTTATAAAGTTAAGTTTCTGAAGTTTCAATTCATGGTGTGCGATGGAGTTAAAATCGAGTGGGTTTCTGATAATACATTTTTAGGCATAACAATAAATGGAAAGCACGCATCCATCTTCATAATTTAATTTCTTTACAAAGCATGTCTTGGCATCGCAGTTAGCAGCTATTGTTTTAGCCTTATTTGTGCTTTTATACTACAGTTACTGCGCCCTCTACTGGTAACAACGGCATCTGGAGTTTTTATTGTCCTTCCTGTCTTGCTATGCTCGTAAATACCTTATTTTTTGCTCATTCTGAACAATATTCAACTTTCTAGACCTATATTATTAACAGTTGATTTCATATTTTGATCTTGTTTACAAAAAGAAAAAAATCACCAAATCTATACAAAAGTCAACATTGTAAAACCCTTTCTGTTATCTGGGTCAAACAGGATTCACAAGTTTCACAGTCACGTCTAAAGAGCTTATGCTGCTGTCACAAATCTAAATAAATATAGAATTAAGAGCGGTCCAGTGTTAATCTATAAGAGTGGGCGAAGTCGTTTACGTCAGTGTGGCATGATTAGCGACAAGTCTGTGCTTTTAAGTCTCTCGTGCTGTTGCTAACACTCACTCCGGCCGTTACTCCAGCGGATTAATCAGGTCAATGGGAAAGCGAGCAAATCCATCAGCGGGAATTATTGAACACGGGATGGGAGGGAAAAGTGAGGGAAAAAAAAGTGCCAAATCTTACGGAAATTCAGAAAAATGCAAATATCAGGTGTTTCATTTGTGTGGTGCTAAAGGGGAACATGTTAAAGAAGCTAAAGTTCGTTGCTAGAGGTGGTCGAATTCTGCCCGTTTAACACCACTTTAACCCATCTTACGAGAGCCACGAGTCTGACAAACAAAACGCTCTGCCTGGTTCACTCGTTAGTGTCTGGAAACGTTAGAAAACAACTTTATAATCAGCCTTACACTTCCTCTGTTGATTTCCCACTGCACAGGCCAAAGCCCAAAAGAATCGATGTAATTTCTAATCCCATTTATTTACAAGTGAATTTTTTTGTATTATTTCTAAGCTATGACCTGTTCAGTTTGAATAAATACATGCTGAAATATACTGTTTCTATTCTTCATTTAGTTACTACAAACTTCTGTGACGCAATAGTACATGACATGAAAAATAACTGGATAATTACTTTGCTGAGTAATGCATTTCTTTTACAGCAGGGGAACAAAGATACTAACTCACTTACTGTATTTTTCGGACTATTAGTCACACTTATTTTCATGGTTTGGGTGGTTCCTGCGACTAAAATATATAGTTTCACATTTTGGTTATTTTCACACTGATGCCATGAGGGGGCGCTCTAGGCTTGTGTGCCAGTATCTGCTGCTCCCATGACTCCTGCACCACTGAAAATGTAAAGTTTAAACATCAGCTTTTAAAGACAACTGAGAAAGACTGAACACAAACGCCCCCAAGAAGAAAATCATATTCTGCAGATTACAAACGGCAAGAAGTGAAATCTGCAGCTGAAAACGGTGATCGAGCAGCAGAAAGAAAGTTTGGAGTGAGCGAGAAACTTGTAAGAGACGAGTTAAAAGCGGAGGAAACTCGAACTGCAACAGAGAAAACAATAAAAGCTGTTGCTGCTTCATGCAACGCAACAGCCTCAGAGCACGAACAACGACGTCCCAAAAAACTGCAGCAGATTTCCACACCGAGGACGACAGGTTGAAGTGTTGAAATGTCTGTTCTTAGTCTCTGATTTTATAAAGTAAATTTCCCCCCCAAAAATGCGACTTATATGTGGTTTTATTTTCTTCTTCATTGTGCATTTTTAGGCTGGTGCGACTTATACTCCGGAGCGAAATACAGTACTTTATGGGGGAAGTAATTTGTGACGGTAACTCATTACTTTTTTAAAACCCAACACTGATTATAAAGGTCCTGTATTCAGCAAAACTGGCCTGCTCAAAAACACACCTGGAGTTGTGTTTTGTTTCATTCACACATGTTTAATGAGCAACTCTTTTTTTTTTTATTAGTTTGTCTACATCTCCAAAGCTCAAAATGCTCTGTTCCACCTTGTGATGTCATGCAGTGGTAGTTTTCAAGTGAACAGCTCCTTTTACCTTTAGTTCAGGGCAGATTGGCAATTCTGGGGCTGAAATCATCCAAATAATTCTAGTGAAGATGTATGTATGAAGTTTAAAAACACGGTGGAGCACTTCCTGTATCATCACATGACGTTACAAGGTGTTTGCTGTTTGAGAGAAGAGGAAATCGTGTGCGAAACATGTGTGAATGAAACAAAACACATCTTTAAGCATGTTTTTGAGGAGGAAACAGCACTATATTATAACAGAAAACACTGTACTGTGGCCTCTTTACCTGTGTGTATTTCATTTGCAAACTTTATTTATAAAACTTGCTGACAGAAAATGAATAAAAGTGCTTTAAACCAGCCTAATCTAACAGTAGATAATAACATCTGGTGTGTTAACTGCTCAGAGTGTGGATACAGATACAGTGTGTCTGGCCCTTCATTGACCCATGTCCCCCACCTCCTCCCTCTGCTCCTGTCGCTCCTGTCGCTCCTGTCACTGGGCCCATTATCAGCCCATTACAGTCACTCAATAGATCCTGTCTGCACGGCCCCTGTCAGCGGGCGAACAGGGCCGTAGACAGAGACTACAACACCTCATTTAAACGTGTACACACAAATATACAAGATACGTATACGTTTTTACAGTCAATTACCATAAACGAGACAAAAGAGAATACACCATCTCATTTAGAGTGACGTTCTTTGTAATAAATGAACTTTTTAAATGCAAAACTTAACTTTTTTCTCAGTAAAACACCACAAAATAATGGTCAAACTAACTTATTTCTGGATACACAGTTAGATGTTACAGTAAAAATCTGTAGATATAACATAACTCAATATTGTTTTTTTTTCCCCTATGAACTAACATCAAGGACCATGTTGTCCACCCTCCTGTGGGCTCACCACCTGCAGAGGGGTTCATATGGGGGTCAGGTGCTATGAGTATTGGGCAGCACAGCTGCCCCCGCGACCCAGCCGGATTAAGCGGGAGAAGATGGATGGATGGATGGAATATTGTTTTTTTGTGTGTGTGTTTTTGTTAATTTACAAAAATATATAAACTATTTTCAGATGTGACAGGTAATGAATAGTAAAGTTCTTATTTTATTTTATTTTGAAAAGCTACATTTTGTTAAAGGTCCAGTATCATATAAAATTGAGTCCTGTGAGCTTTGAGCCATGTTAGAATGTTATAAACTCAACAGAAACAGACCTGGAGTTGTGTTTTGTTTTATTCACACATGTTTTTTTAAAATCTGTGTACATCTCCAAAGCACAAAATGCTCTGTTCCACCTTGTGATGTCATGTAGTGGTAGTTTTCAAGTTAACAGCTCCTCTTTACCTTTTAGTTCAGTCGAGATGGGCAATCCCAGGGCTGAAATGATCCAAATGATCCTAGTGAAGGTGTTTGAAAACAAGTTTAAAAACACAGTGGAGCACTTCCTGTATTACCACATGATATCACAAGGTGGAGCACAGCGTTTTCAGTTTGAGAGAAGAGCTCAGCCTAAGTCTCCATCCACATTGGCACGTATTCGAGTGGTTTTGTTGCAGATGCAGTGTTCGTTCACACTAATCCAATGGAAAACGCCTCCAGAGACGGAACGATCTGGAGCCGGGTTCTGAGCCAGCGCTGTGTGGACGCCTGAAAACGCTGATACTCTGACGTAGGAGCTCTAGTTATCATCCTTATTGGACCACGTCACTGTGACTTGCGCCTTCCTGATTCGCCGGGTTCGCGACATCGGTCATGTGACGCTACTGCGGAAAACAGTTTAAACAAACCCGAGACAAGCGGGAAACAGCGTAGCTAGAACTCCTGGCTAGTAGGCCATGGAAAACGAGCATGGACGTATAAAAAGAGATGGATAAGACACGCCTCCTCTACCCGTGACCGCAGATCGATGTGTGGTCGAGAGAGGTAAAATCAAACTGCCCGTAGCTTTCATAAAGGTCAGATTTTGTAGAGATTCTTCTGTATTTTTCCAATGTGAACTTTAAACATTTTTTAATCGTCAAAGAGCCTAAAAATCAGCTTTGTAAGAGTTAGCCTAGCCCCGCTCTGAGCCCGCACTAGATTGATTGGTCAGAACTGTGTTTCTGATGTCACACGTTGGGCTACGGAAGTAAAATTTTGGGGGTCATGCGCCAATGAGGGGAGCGTACCTATGTTCCCATGGCCCAATGGTCCCACAGCCCATTGGTCCCACATCATTAAGACTTCTTTTAAAATTTTTAGGCCCAAAGGTCCCACAGCATATTCCCAATGTTCCATGTTCCCACATTTCTAAGAAAAAAATCTAATTCAGGCCCTATGTTCCACAACTAACCGTAACCCAACCCTAACCCGTGGGACCATTGAGCCGTGGGAACATAGGGCTGACCCCGCCAATGAGCACAGAGCATTGAAAACAATACGGCGCCATCTTGAATTCATCTTCCAGATTTTATTATAGTTCTAGGAAAATGAGGAACCAAAGACTGTTTTTACACTTGCCGTCTTCCTCGGTTTGAAATCGACTGCTGCAACTTCAGACGCGGTGCTCCACTTCCTTGTTTTTGCCGCCCACCTGATGCTATGACCCCAGCCTAGTCATGTAACTAACGTTTCAGGCACAGAAACGCCGTGTCTGGACGCAAATCATTTCCGATACAGTGATACGGTGATTCTATTCAGTGTAAACATGACCTAAATATGCAGGATTTGTGTGTTAAACATGTGTGAAACATGTGTGTGCAAAACAAAACAACTCCAGATGTGCCTGTGATGAGGAAACAACATTATAACACAGATCAGAAAATAGTGTAGCATGGTCTCTTTAATTACTGTACTCGACAGAGATTTCCTGTGTTCATCGTTAAAACATGTCAGGTAAGGGATAAAGTGATTTAAAGTCAAAGTTTAGTGTAATATTTAAGCAATCATGAGTAACGGATTTCACCTTAAACCTTTTTACAACGCGCAAAATGAAGGCTACTTGATTAATAAATGGTAAAAATTCGAAACGCCAAGAATTGATCCAAAAATATAGAATTTCTTTGGGCTTGAAACACATTCATAAACAAATATGGCAGATACTCGATAGGCCGGAAGATCTATCGGGCGAACGAGGGCTCATATCAATTAGCATGAATCACATAAGATGGAAACGGGCCCATTTTAATCAGGACAATTTGTGCAGTTCATCACCGCGCTCTAAAGGTGCACTGAGTAATATTTCTACCTGCTTTTCTCCATGGAAATGTTATTGCTTTGTCTAGAACCTATTCACGACGAGGGAGACAAGCCGGTTACAGCACCACGCACCATTACAGCTCAGATCTGTGGAGAGTCGTCCTGATTCACAGAAGGAAATTTTGTATTTTAGAGCTGAAGAAACACACGTCATGAATTTGGCTTCCGGGACCAACGAAACATTTGTTGAATATGGTTCAGAATAACAAAACCATCACCTCCTTTTTAATGAGGTTTTAACTAGAGCATGAAAACCCGAGGAGAACCTCACATGTCCAGATGGATATGGACAAATATTTAGTACTTATGTTCAGGCTCAGGTCGGACCCGGACACATCAGCTGGTTCCTGTCTACAGTAAAACCACTCGCTCTGAAACTCTTAAAGCTGAACTCCGGCGCATTTGAAGCTAAAGTCCGTTGCTAGAGGTGGTCGAATTCTGTCAGAAGCCAAAAAACGGCACAGATCAGTGTTTCCTCGGTGGAGATCTCACTGTGGCAGTGAGTCTGTCAAGGCAACAAACTAGTGTAGTGATGGGGGCAAGTTCTGAACTTCCACGTAAAACACCAATTTGCTTCACACTGAAGAAGCTTAACACCACTTTAACCCATCTGACAACAGCCACGAGTCTAACAAACAAAACGCTCTGCCTGGTTCACTCATTAGTGTCTGGAAACGTTAGAAAACAACTTTATAAGCAGCTTTAACATTAGCTTTGTTGATTTCCCACTGCACAGACCAAAGCCCAAAAGGCTCGATTGTCGACTCCAGCAGAAGCAACAAGTGAAAATCGACTACGGACGGTGAAGAAGAGAAACTGAAAATTGTTGAAAGAAAATGGTCCAGGAGTGTATTTGCGTTTTTCTAAAACCATAATTCAGTCATAAGTAAATGGGATTAGAAACGACATCGGAGATCGAGTCTTTTGGGCTTTGGCCTGTGCAGTGGGAAATCAGCAGAGGGAAGTGTGAGGTGCTTATAAAGTTGTTTTCTAACGTTTCCAGACACTAATGAGTGAACCAGGCAGAGCGTTTTGTTTGTTAGACTCGTGGCTGTTGTAAGATGGGTTAAAGTGGTGTTAAGCTTCTTCAGTGTGAAGTAAATTGGTGTTTTACGTGGAAGTTCAGAACTTGCCCCCATCACTACACTAGTTTGTTGCCTTGACAGACTCACTGCCACAGTGAGATCTCCACCGAGGAAACACTGATCTGTGCCGATTTTTGGCTTCTGACAGAATTCCACCTCCTCTAGCAACGGACTTTAGCTTCAAATGTGCCGGAGTTCAACTTTAAGAATAAATCGGCATTGGAACGATTAAAGCCTATATCTGACTGCAGCGTGTTTCCGTCATATCTTGGGACTATGGAATTTAAAACCAAACTCTTACACGCAGCTCCTTTAAAGCTCAGCCAGTGTTGATCTCCATCTTCTGTGTCACTGAATGCGAAATCACTGCAGTTTCTTAAGATTTCATCATAGAGTCTCCCAGGTCCTATTTAGTCTGTTTGAACAAATAGAACGAAGGGGAAAGAGGCTGGGAGTTATGGACCTGTGCCACCGTTTGAAGTACGGAGAAGCCGCATTACAACTACTTCTGCTGCAGGAATGATGCTAAAAGATACTCTGGTGTTTCCCACTCTGCCATGGTTATGTTAGAATTCACTCTGCCTGTGCTTTATTTCATGTTAAAGGTACATTTGCAACTCTTCTGTCAAAATGCTTTTCTCCATGGAGATGTTATTCATAAAGAGAAAAAGTAGCTGAAAAACAGTGGTAAAGGTTTGTTAAGTCCAATACTTAAGTACATTTTTAGGTATCTTAAGTACATTTTACAGTGGATACTTTTTAACTTTTTAACTAAAACACAAATACAGCTAGAATACTTTTACTTAAGTAGATTTTTTCATGTGATAGGTTTACTTGAGTATTTTTTTGCCCCTGTATCTGTACTTTTACTTAAGTAACAAAATTGAGTAATGCATTTTCTGGACTATAAGTCGCTAGTATACGTCGAGTATAAGTCGCACCAGCCAAAAAATGCACAAAGAAGAAAAAATCATATATAAGTCGCATTGGACTATAAGTCACATTTTTTGGGATAAATTTATTTGATCAAACCAGAGACCAGGACCAGACATTTCATCTTAAAGGTGAGTAACAGTAATAACAACAGAACAGGCTGAACATGTGTCTGTGTGTTCACGTCACATATGAACAGTTATTCAGAAAACTAGAGCAGAAACAACAAAACAAGTTTACCAAACTCTCCATCTCTCTCCAAATCACTAAATCCACTGAATTCTTCATTCTCGGCGTCACTTCTGAGTAACTCACCAACTCCAGCTAAATCCAGATAAATTCAGCTTTTAGCCACGATGAGCTTTTCTGTTTTCTTCATTGCAGTTCGAGTTTCCTCCACTTTTCTCCATCAAACACAAGTTTCTCTCACTCCAAACTTTCTTTCTGCTGCTCAATTGCTCCTCTCTACCACCACTCTGCATTTCTGGTACTCAGCTCAACATACACACTGAGTAATAAGTAATGTTTAATGCAGCTTTGCGCACATTTGTTTACGTTTTACAGAAATTAAACTTAAAGCCGCATGGCTCATTTGCATACAGTATAAGCGCTGAAAAAAAACAGCTGTTGCTGATGCAGAAGCTTCTGTCGGACCAAAGGACAAGATTCAGTGGATTATTCATTGGCCAAAAAAAAAGTCTCCACCTGGATTTAACTGAGCAAACAGGTCTGAGGTGCTGCAGTTGGTGAAGTGACAGTGGTGCACACGCCTAGAGCGCCCTCTCGTGGCCGTGAGTGTGAAAAAAACCAACATGTGAACTGATATATTTAGTATATAAGTCACACCTGAGGATAAGTCGCAGGAATCACCCAAACCATGAAAAAAGTGCAAATTATAGTCCAGAAAATAGGGTATTTCATTCAACACTGCTGAAAAGTACAATTTCTTTAAAAAGTTAATGTAAATGTAACCTCTGAAAGTCAAGAACAAAAACTCTCTCACATCAGCACATTTCCGTAGTCTGACAGACCTTGAGACAAACTGCTGAGAGATTAGACAAATTTGTGTAAACTCTTCAAAACAAAGCGCTGTATTGTCAAATGGCCGACGATAAGAGTGTGTGATGCGCAACTCGAGTGGGTCTGAAAAGGGCAGAAAATACACAGAGGCTTTTGATGGATGGAGCCCAGGCTATGGCACAGCTATAAATAGACTTTTCAATCTAAAATATTCATCAGCCTAAGTGGAGCTTACGGCCACCAAAGAAAGGAAAACACAGAAAATAAAAAGACTTGGAAATACCCAGAACTACTGTGTGATATAAAACAGAGCTGTAGATTTAGTCATGGTTAATTTACTCTGTTTTAGTCAATAGGTTTCGCCGTATAAACTGGAAATAATTCTGCCCTACAAAAGAAAAAGACCTGAACTCACCAGAGTGAAACTGAGAAAAGTCAAAGTTTTGGTTTTGTCCAGACAAAAGTATGAAAGGGCTCCCAAAAAGTTGATCTAATCAAGAAATATTTCTAAAAAATAAATCATTTTCAGTCCAAACATAAAGGCGCCAGCTCAGTGAACATCAGTAATATTTGATTATTTGATGTGTTGTTGTTGTTTTTTTTACTCAAAATGATGCAGAATCATGTTATTAACAAACAGCAGTGTATAGGAGGAGACGCAGTTCTGGTTAAGTCCAGTTTTAGTCCTGGTTTAGTCCTGGTTTTAAACCTGGTTTAGACCTGGATTTAGTCCTGATCTTAGTCCCAGTTTAGTACTAGTTTGAGTTCTGATTTAGTTCTGGTTTAGTCCTGGTTTAGTCCTGGTTTAGACCTGGGTTAGACCTGGGTTTAGACCTGGTTTAGACCTGGTTTAGACCTGGGTTTAGACCTGGTTTAGACTTGAAGTTAGTCCTGGTTTAGTACTGGTTTTAGTTATGGTTTAGTCCTGATTTTAGTCCTGGTTTATGTTCTGGTTTTGTCCTGGTTTTAGACTTGGTTTAGGCCTGGTTTAGCCCTATTTTAGTCCTGGTTTAGTCCTGGTTTAGTTCTGGTTTAGAGGCACGGTCCATGCGTCGTACCGGAGCTGTTGCTGCATCATAACAACGTATTTAAGTAAAAAGATTTGAGATTCGATATATTGTGATGGCCCACGATATTTCAGTTTTTGTTCTGTAATTTAATCCCTAATTTACAGTGTTAAAAATGTGAAAAACTGAATCAAACTGTCTAAATCTATGGTTTACAAGGAAATGTTGTTTCTTTTGCATAATATTCCCAGTTTATCCGTCTCTATGGAGAATATCCATGTAATCCCTCAGTCAAACTGTAGCAGGATTGAATTTCTCCTTTGCTATATCCCAGAATGTTCCAAAGTCGGGCTTTAACTTCCTATTTGGGATGGAGCAGGTGACAGGCCACCTCCAGAAAGTAACACCGTGAAAACAAGAAAACAAGCACTGCTCATAATAAAGTAATAAACCTCGAGCGGTCTCCAAAGTACTGCAATATACAGATGAAAAATGCAATTTAATGAAAACTCCCTGCGCTTGCATTTCATAAAATCCTCTATAATTTTAGTGACAGTTGAGAAAATCCACCAAAACTGCTTCATAATTGGGCCCCAGCCTCTGCCCACAGCCTCCAGTGTCTCCACATGTCACCGGCCCACCAGGAGGAGCTACACCGGGGCTAAAAAGGAGCGAAAAGCTGATATCTGAGGAGCATTTGACCTCTATCCTGCTGGAACTCACCCTATAGAAAACAAATGAAGGCCCTGCTCCATCTTTAACCTACAAAGTGAATAAGTAATAGATTTCTTCACCTTGGTCTCCCCCTCATTACACAGAGAATCCAGCCTGGGTGAGTTGGCGGTGGAGCCGAGCACAGCACAGAGGAGGGAGCAGACACAAAACCCTCTGCGCTAAAAATAATGTGACAGCCAGAAAGGTCAGCTACTGTAACAGACGCACAGTTTAGACGTGTACAAACGACCCGACGCACGAGCTTTTGTTGGGTAAATGTGCAGTTTAGACTCACACTGAGATGATCATTAAACAGGAAGAGAAGTAGAGATCGAACAATATATCGATTGGCTGATACATCTGGCTGATTTTTTTACTTTTTAGCGTATTGTTTATAGGCCTTAAAATCTCCAGCACAGGACGATATTTTGTTTCCATCGATTTGCTGCCTAAAAAATACACAAAGATTTATTTTTAACATTTTAATACGAAGAAATAACACAAAATATGACTACAGTGGCTCTCTTAAATAAGATAAGATAAACTTTATTGGCCACAAGGGGAAATTTGTTTTGCACTGAAAAAAAAGGAGTTTCTAGCATAGTTAAACTGACTTGAATTTAGCTGATTCACCTTAAAAGATCAATTTTAAGATTTTTTTACTTAATAAGATGAGGTTTTTTTTTTTAACTTATTTCAAGATATTCCATCCTGATTTATTTTATCTAGATTTTCCAACTAAGCACTTTTTATATTAACTCAGTCCAGGTTAAGCCTCTTTAACTTCCTTCTCAAACCAATAAGGTGAAAAATTTTGCCATAAATACTTGAAACTCGTGTTTTCTGCTGAGAACAAGATTCGTATTTTGTCTTGTTCTAAGAAAACTTGGTAAGTGAAAATTTCTTACTGCACTGGCAGATAATTTCACTTAAAATAGTGCATTTTTACCTCAAAATTGGCTTTTTTTCCCTTATTTTTGATAGGCCTTTTTCACAGTGTGGGTATTTGTTTATTTGTTTATTTAAGGATCCCCATTAGTCTCTACAGAAGCAGAGACTCGTCTTCCTGGGGTCCAATCTCAAATACAAGACATTTTAAGCACCATCAAAACAATCAATCAAAACACTAAGTTTGAGTTACATCATCAAAGCACACACCAAACACTCTAAATATGTGACATTCAACTTTTAGCCTTTTCAAAAAGCAATTTCTTAAAACATTTTTTAAAAACCGCATAATTTTGTATAAGCCTTATATGTTGTGGCAGAACATTCCAGTGAGAAACGGCTCTGTAGAAAAATGTTGCTTTCAGTGCATTAGTTCTTGGTTTTGACAAAGTGAAAGTTGTGTTTGAGGCTTGTCTTGTATTAAACCTGTGCCTGCTACAGATGCGCTGTAACTGTGAGGACATGTGCAAAGGTCTGTGTGTGAGAACATGTGCAAAGGTCTGTGTGTGAGAACATGTGCAAAGGTCTGTGTGTTGTCCACACTTCATGCAAAGACAAAACTAAATTACAGGCCAGTCTGTCCTTGACTTTCAAGCCTTAAAAAGACACAGTTACACTTCACACAACAGTCACAAGGTACATCTAGTACATTTGTGGACTATTACTACAATGTTGCTGAACCTGGACCTGACCAACTGCAGCAACCTCGTACCCGTTTGCTTAGTTAAATCCAGACGTCCCCATTTACCCGGGACAGTCCCAATTTTGAGTCCCGTGTCCCCTGTCCCAGCAGATTTATACAAAACCAGTGATTTGTCCCAGTTTTATACAGGAAATGTCCCAGGTGTCCCTATTTTTGACTAATATGATGCCAAGAGTAAAGACAAGCAAAAAAATTGTCATTTGTTCAGGTAAAATACAGAAAAGCTGCTTAAAAACGACCAAAACACAAAGAAAATGTGACAATACTGACTCACATTAGAGCCGAGTGTATAACAATTTCTCTTAATTACGCACTAGTTTCACAATTAAATTTTTACTAACCACCCCAAACCAGTTTTTTATTTTGAAAATCTGGTCACCCTATCCAGGTGGTGACTTTTTTTTGGCTACGTAGTGTAATCTGAACATTTTAAATCGCAATATTCATCCAAAACGACTTCATAAAAGATGCAAATCCGCTGACGTCCGCATTAGAAAACTGGTGTCCAATGGGAGCTGACGTCGCCATAAAACGCGTCACAACAAAGAATCTGCACATCACAGTGAACCAAAATGATGGATCCTAATAAGTACAGAGCAGTGGGCGTACGGCAGTGAAAACTGGAGGTTGATTTGCCGGCATGGCGTCTTGAAAATAAGTGATTAAAGAGTGCTCAGAGGTGCGTTCAAGTGGGTGAATGAGAAGCCGATTTTGCGAAACACGTCTGCTTTAAGTTTGACCCTTTAAGTCTGAAGTCACCTCCAAAAGCCCTGACACACGTTCCCCTCCAGAAGCACACGTGGTCAGTCTAATATAGTGCGGCGCTCGTAAAACACAGAGAGGCCCCGCCGCTGTCCATAATTTGCGGGTTATTTGTCGACATCGTGAAAGTGTAAATCTTGGGGGAGCGGGAGCAGCTCAGGGTCTGCTGCAGTATTGAACTTTTGGCCTTTTTAAAGCACAGATCGATACCAAGCAGAGACACATGCCCGGCTAGCGTTTCAGCATCCAGCGCTGCTCCCACGCGCCTTCTGTTTAACAAATAACAAATAAAGGCTGATCAGGAAAGATTCAAGCAAAGTATCTACATATCTGCAGCTCTGGTTGCATAAAGCGATGTTCAGTGGTGCAACTAAACCCAAAGGTTCAATGTAATTAAACAGATTAAGTTGTGTATAGTCAATGTTTTAGAAATAGTCCTAACTTAATTATGTCAAGTTGCTGTAACATGTTCTTCTTTTTGGGTCATTTTAACTCATATTTTTTGATTAAAGGTTTGGTTGTGGGTGTAAGTGAGCAAAACTTAATAACATAGATCACGGCAAAAAAGGCCTATCAAAAAATAAGGAAAAAAAAATACAAATTCTGAGGTAAAAATGCTCAATTTTAAGTGAAATTCTCTGCCAGTGCAGTCAGAAATTTTCACTTACCAAGTTTTCTTAAAACAAGATGAAAAGCAAATCTTGTTCTAAGCAGAAAACACGAGTTTCAAGTGTTTATGGCAAAATTTTTCACCTTATTGGTTTGAGAAGGAAGTTAAAGAGGCTTAACCTGGACTGAGTTAATGTAAAAAGTGCTCAGAATAAGTTGTAATATCTACATAAGATAAATCAGGATGGAATATATTGAAACAAGTAAAAATATCTCATTTTATTAAGTAAAAAAATCTTAAAATTGGTCTTTTAAGATGAATCTGCTTAATTAAAGTCAGTTTAACTATGCTAGAAAATCCTTTTTTGTAGTGTACAACTTAGTAGAATTAAGTAATTAAACACTGAGAATGATAAAGTCCATCCATCCATTTTCTTTCACTTATCCGCTGCCAGGTCATGGGGGCAGGAGTCTAAGCAGGGATTACCAGACTTCCTTCACCCCAGACATTTCATCCAACTCCTCCAAGGGGACCCCGAGCCGTACCTCCCACCTACCACTTCAAACTCCCTCGAGAGACCAGTTTGAACCACTTTTGTACATAATTTAATCTTAAATGATCGTATTTTTCGGACTATAAGTCGCCCCTTTTTTCAGGGTTTGGGTGGTTTCTGCGACTTATATTCAGGTGCGACTTATATATTACATTTTTCACACTGACAGCCTATAGAACAAATATAAGATGAAATGTCGGTACTTGGTCTCTGATTTTATAAAATAAATTTCCCCCAAAAAGTGCGACTTATACATGTTTTTTCCTTCTTCATTGTGCATTTTTTGGCTGGTGCAACTTATACAAAAATACTGAAAAATACTATAATAACTAAAATAAAGTGTAAAAATAAAACATCTCTGTGTGTTGTTTAGCTAAATCATGATGACCCTACAAAGTGTTATCCGTGTACTCGCAAAACATTAATATACATTTTTTTTTATTTCTGGGAATTTTGGTCCATTGTTACTTAATTAACATTTCCAAAAATGTTAAATTAACTCTCGAACAGATTGGACTAATATAAACCCTGAGAAAATGTCAAAATTGATTCTGAGAGTCAATTTAACACTCCACTTTTTGCTGTGTAGAATAATTTGGTTGATTTCAGCTCTGGAATTGCCCATCTCGACTGGACTGAAGGTTAAAAAAAGGAGCTGTTAACATGACAACTACCACTTCATGACATCACAAGGTGGAACTTGGAGCTTTGGAAACGTAGACGTACAAGGTCAAAGTTAAGCCTGCATTCAATTGTCGTCTTACCTGGAACATTGTACAGAATTTAGCATTACAATGATCTATTTTTAATGCAAAAATAGAGGCTCGCTTCTCCACAGATCAGACCTGACACCTGTTCAGAGTCCAAAAAGTTGCAATCGTGACTCGATTTGCTGTTTTAAAATCAATATTCAGTTTACAGTTCACCTTTTGGACACATCCAGAGGCACATTTCAGAACAGACTCACGTACTCAATGTTTGAACTGCTGAACTGCTAAAAGAATCACATTTATTTCAGAGTCCAAAATCTGTTGAATAAGAAAAAGCTGCACAAACCAGACTTATGATCGGTTTTAATGCATTGTCATGGCAACTGTAAGTCCACGTTAAAGTCCGAGTTATGTCAGACTGTGTTAAAATAAACACGGTGAGAAAACAGGACGTGCAGTTCCTCTGAAAGCGATAATTTCCCTTCTGTATTTAAGACGGGATTGGGAAATTCAATGGATTCTGAGACAAGAATCACTGCAAGTATCGGTATTGGATCGATATTACAATACTTACTGCTATAGTTGGATCAAAACAAAAATCACTACTTACTACTTCTGTCTGTTGAACAATACAGTATTTCTTGACATTTAAAGGTGGACGGTGTAACTTTGGTGGTGGAGATGTTGTTGCTTTGTCTGGAATGTTTCACAGTGCGGCATTAAACCTTTCTATCTTCACGGAGACCAAACCAGACCAGGGTACAGGTCAGATATAATAAAATCACAAATATAAAATAGCCACAGCTTAAGTGTCAAACCGGAGCTAATGGTAGTGGTGAAAACAACCTGCATAAAACAGGACTAAACCAGGACTAAACCAGGACTAAACTAGGACTAAACCAGAACTAAACCAGAACTAATCTTGGACTTGAGAGCGAGAGCCCGAGTTTGTGGAGCAGAGTGTCCACAAAGTGTGATTGGGCAACGGCTGCGCTTTAGCCCTGTGTGGCTGGTTTAGTCCTAGTTTAGTCCTAGTTTAGACCTGGTTTAGTCCTGGTTTAGTTCTAGTTCAGTTCTGGATTAACCCTGTTTAGACCTGGTTTAGTCCTGGTTTAGACCTGGTTTAGACCTGGTTAAGAACTGATTAAGTCCTGGTTTAGTCCTGATTTAGTCCTGGTTTAGACCTGTTTTAGTCCTGGTACAGTCCTGGTTTAAACCTGTTTTAGACCTGATTCAGTCCTGGTTCAGGTCTAGTTCAGTCCTGGTTCAGTTCTGGTTTAGACCTGGTTTAGACCTTATTCAGTCCTGGTTCAGTTCTGGTTCAGTCCTGGTTTAGTCCTGGTTTAGTCCTGGTTTAGACCTGGTTTAGTCCTGGTTTAGTCCCAGTTAAGACCTGGTTTAGACCTGGTTAAGAACTGATTTAGTCCTGGCTTGGTCCTGATTTAGACCTGGTTTAGACCAGCTTTAGTCCTGGTTCAACACTGTTTTAATCCTGGTACAGTCCTGGTTTAGACCTGATTCAGTCCCGGTTCAGTTCTAGTTCAGTCCTGGTTCAGTTCTAGTTCAGTCCTGGTTCAGTCCTGGTTTAGACCCGGTTTAGAGCTGGTTCAGTCCTGGTTTAGTCCTGGTTTAGACCTGGTTTAGAGCTGGTTTAGTCCTAGTTTAGTCCTGGCTCAGTTCTGGTTCAGAACTCACAGTCTAAATGTTGTTTTTCTGGGTATTTTTGAGCTATAAAACCAACTGCGATTGAATAAATGTAAAGTAGAGCTGTTTAATGTTGTACTGTGGAACATTCGAGGCAGAACAATGACATCTCCATAGAAACAAGCAGGTGACAGGCCCCTAACATAAAACTTACACAGTGCGTCTTTACTATTATGGTATATTTAGACACAAAAGCTTTCTAACAAGGCTACATGTGACATATCGTAATTACATTTGGCGAATCAAATGACTGAAAGCGTCGACTCTTTTTGTGAAAATGAGCTTTTTCTTGCTTCTGTTGTTGCAGCTCTTCACACGCGTCGCCGGGGAGTCTATAAAAAACTCTTTAATCCAGGGGACAATTGTCTGAAAGCCGCCTCTGTTTGTTGATATTTACAAAAGGATCAGAGCTTCTCCAGGAGGCTGCTCATCTGCTGCTCCTCTGATTAGGCCAAAGTGCTTTTCTACATTCTGCTTCTTTTCAAGTGGAAATGGAGCACGGCGTTGCGGGGAAATGTGTGTGTTCATATTGTGAGGTGTTATTTTATAATTGTATTCTGTATGTATGTTTCTTCAGATTATGTGGTGCACCCCATAATAATAGTGATTTAATAACAGTAATTTAATATGCTTTTATTTTTGGCATTGGAACATATTAATGTGTCAGTAATAAGTATTTTCCTGATTGTAGTAAGGGATTAGAAATGTAATGGTAACGTGGAACCTTTGTGCTGGAAACGTTGCCCCAGGTTGGGTTTTGCGGCGGAACTTCCTGTTTGACCCAATCTGTTAATCTGTTAATATTGTATTTTTCAGGTTAGTACACGGTAAAAATCACCCATATATTCCACTGTAAGGTCATTACTTAATGTTTTATCAGTATGTGGCACAGTTAAGATGTTTACTGGTCATTTTCTGTTAATATTTGCGAGTTACTGGTCAAGGTTTAGATTAGCTATGGAGTTAGCCACGTCGATGCCGCACGGGAAGCCGTGTTACAGATTTATTCCAGTTGTATAAGCATTTCTATGCAAGTTAAGGCAACAATACAATGTTAATGTATTTAAACAATTAATTTTGCTAAGACAAGTATTTTTTTCATAAAGTTGATATCAGTAGTGCACATTTCAGTGTCCAGTCCACGTTAGCAGCTAAATGTAGCAAAGATTAAGGACAGTTGAGTCATCCTGTCATAGACTGAAGGTTATTTTCATGTAAAGTAGTGACTTATAAAAGGTTGTGCACAAAAGTTCTGTCACTGAATGTAAAAGCAATGAACAAAATATGTAATTTTGGACATAAAGCACTTTAACTGTACACTGTTATATTATTAGTGATGAACAAGTAAAAACGCAATCTGGACATGAAAGGCCACGCTCCATGTTTTCTTTTCCTCTTATTAATATTGTATTTTTCAGATTGCAACACCACTGCTACGGCAGAAACGGTGTTTGGGGCCCGTAACATTTACTATACGTGCAAAAGGTGTGATAATAACTGGAGGCACTACTAAGGCTAAGGCTTTGAAAAATCACATCTGAACATGGGTTACCAGCGCCCTGAAGCAGACCTAAAATTGACGTTTGAGGGGAGGGCGTTTAGCCACGTAGCAGACTTGTTTATGATGAATATTGAGATTTAAAATGTACAGATTTTGACATAACGATCCATGGGTGTCAGATTACACTGGTCCCTCACTGATCGCGGCAATTACATTTTAAAAATAACCCACAACAGGCGATATCCGCGAAGTCGTCAGGTTTATTTTTTACAATTATTATATATGTTTTAAGGCTGTAAAACCCCTCACCACAAACTTTATACACTTTTCTCAGACATACTACTATAGGCGAGGGTTGGGCGGTATCCAAATTTTGATACCGTTAAACCGTCTCAGCATTTTACCAATGACTAATTAAGAGTTATTTTGTAGCTGCACCTAAACCATTCAGAAACAGAGTCGCAGCTTTATATTTGAAGATGAGGCACAAGTTCTGATCAAACCAAACTTTGCAGCGCGTTCGATCGCATCAGCATCAGCACACGAGCTGTTTTTATCAGCGCTTTTACTGTATGCAAATGAGCCATGAGGTTTGAAGTTTTGTTTCTGTAAAACGTAAACAAATGTGCGCAAAGCTGCATTAAACACATTATTACTCAAAGTCTAGAATGAGCGGAGCAGCGGAAATGTAGAGCGGTGGAGAGGACCAATCACAGCCCTTATTGTCTGCGGCATTTTTGATGCAGAACCATAAATTGTTCTTTACTGTCTCCTCCGTGAAAGTCTGACTTCGCCCTCAAGCGGGAACTTTCTCCTCTTCAGCGCCTCGTCCCCTCTCGACTCTCAGCTTCAATAAAACATCTCCATCACAAACTTTTGGGCTCAACGTCGCACACGAAGCGTCAGTCAGGTTTTTTTCTTCTTCCTCGCTGCGTGTGGATGGAAATCTCCGAGCGGAACGACGTTTGAAGAGGAGAGAGAGCGGAGGGGAGGAAGTCCTGCTGTGGTTTTAGGTCCTTATGCAGATTTTTTTAATGACAGTGATGAAACTGATACCGCTGCTACTTTTTGATACTGTGGGATACTGTATTACCGCCCAACTCTACTATACGCACATGGAACACTATGGGAACATGCCTGGAATGTGATCTGAATCAGTATTTATACTAATAATGAATTTCCTTCGGGATAAATAAAGTATATGTATCTCTATCTATTGTTTATTAGGGTTAGGATTAGGATTTTCCTTTGTACCAAAATCTTTCAAGAGTTTTTATCTATAATATATGCAAATTTTGAAGTCTTTTAACTATTCAAAACACAGAAAAATGTTTCCTTTTTAACTTTTTATTTTAGTTGCCATGAAAGTTGCCATAAATGTACGCCACTATGGAAATCTAAAGCTAATTTCCAACGATATTCTTTACTTAAACACCATTACGAACGATTCAGGATCCGTTTTACTTGACTGAAAACCCAGCGGCCGCCTTCAGCCTGACCCAGTTAAAGCAGCGGGAGAAGTTGGAGTAGCCTGAATGTGCCACGTCTCCGGGAGTTGTGGACGGAAGCTAGGAAGTCGGAGCGTCGTTATGGCGACGGATGGAGCCGTTCTCTGCGTAACCAAGGCGACGGCGGGACTCCTCTCGGGAATCCTGCTCGAGACGCTGCAGAGGCACACAAACAGCGCAGACGCCCACTGCTCCCACAGCCGATCGCAGCCGCACAGACTAAAGTTACTCCACAGCGCACGGAGCTTCAGATGAAAACTTTATCGCTTTAACTTCGGTGAAAACTTTTGCCTTTTTTAATCAGTCAAAGTTTCTCATCCCTCTACGGGGACCGAGGCACAGGGCTGATAAAAGAGGGTTTTGATTCTGAAACAGGTTTAAAGTTCAAAATGATACAAAAAAATATGTATATACTGTGCAAAAGGTTTAGGCAGGTGTGAAAAAGACGCTGTGAACAAAGAATCCTTTCAAACATATAAATGATTTGTTTTGACCAGTTTGCAAATACAAAGTGAGCAAACAAAAGAAAAACACTTCCATTTTTGAAGGCATTCCTAGTTTACAGCATTTTTTTCACACCTGCCTATATATATGTATATTAATGTTGTCAAACAGATTAATCACACTTTCGAATTTTGATTAATCACGGTTAATCGCAGTTAATTAATCTTCAAAAAGACCAAAATCTTTTGACAAAATGCAATTTATTATCAAAAAGTGATATTATTGACATTTTTCTATCGCTGGTAGTTTTGTTGCCATTGTTTGTTGTGCTCGGTTTGTTGTTGGTGCAGTAGCGTCGTTGCTGCCGCTGAATCAAACCCGTGTTTTGCTTTAAGACGGTGTTTTAAACTTGTGCTTCTGTGGAAAGAGAGTTCATCTCTGTGACATCTGCAAACTTCCTTAGTTTATCTAAAGTCCAGTGGGGCAATTTTTTGCAGAGAAATTTGCCTCTGAGCTCCAGTCACAGCCTCATCTGTCGTCTTCACATCTGCGTATGGACCTGATCACTGACCTAATAACCTGCGCCGCCTTCAGGACCATCCGCACTTTCCACAGAGGAGCGTTCAGAATAAACTGTGGGATTAATCTGCGTTAAAAAAAACATTAATGTGATATTTTTTCTGATTAATTAAACGCGTTAACATTGACAGCCCTCATATATATACATTTTATTCACTGAACGCCTTTCTGGACACCCAAAGTCGCCTTCCAACAACATAAACACATTAAGTACGATTAAAACACACAGTTAAAAGCTGCAGTTAAAGTGGGACAGCATTTAATTGATTGATTGTATTTAGTGTTGTATTTTATTTAGTATTTAGTATTGTATTTGACAGTATTTGAATTGATTGACTGAATTTAATTGACTTACACTTAGTTATCAGCTGTTCTCCCTGGAGACATGCTGCATGTTTTGAGCTGATGGGGGAAACCGGAGCCTGGAGGAACCCATCCAGACACGGGGAGAACATGCAAACTCCACACAGAAACACCCGGGCCTATATATAAAACTTGTACAACTCATTAAAAGCGTTATATTGTTAAAAAAAAAACTTTTACAAGCCGTAAAAACTGTTATTTGTTGCTAAAAAGTGTTGTTTCTGTTTGTTTTGTTTTTTTTTGTCTAGAGTGGCTGTGTCTTTTATTTCTTTTTATGGTTTTTACCCTTTTTAATTTTATTTATTTGTCTTAATGAGGACGAAATATGCCATAAATAAAGTGTATTTGAAAAACACCTGCATCTGAATAAATACTGTATGCAAGTATAATGCCACACTGTGGAACTTTTCAGGCAACGCAGTCATCAATCAAGAGTTTGGCGACTCTTGTGGACCATAAGTGGTGCTGAAATGGAGCGACCGCAGAGCAGCGCTGTGGTCTGTTCAGACGCCGAAACAACCAAAACAAACACAGCACGTATATTTAGTCTGAGAAACACGCAGGAGGAAAAGATTTGTGAGAGAGAGAGAAAGAGAAAGACTGAAGAGAAAAAGAGGATGGGGAGAGAAAAATAGGAGGGATGGAGGAGAGGAAAAGGGGGTAGAAGAGAAAAAGAGGGGAAAGAGCGAGCAGAGAAAACGATGGGACATATTCTCTGATAAGAAGGGAAAGAGAAAAAGAGGATGGGGAGGGAGAGGAGAGAAAAAAGAGAAGGGAAGAGAGCGAGAGAAGAGAGGAAAAAAGGGGAGAGGAGCAGGTGGGGGAGAAGCAGAGTGAACCGAGGGATGGGAGGCGGGAAAGAGGAGTAAAAGAAGTGGAAAAAAGAGAGGAGCGAAAAAGGAGGGATTAAGGGAGTCATATTGTGCGAAACAGAGGAGAGAAGGAGAGGAGACAGAAAAGATAAGGGGAAGAGAGGAAAGAAAGATAAACAGGAGAGAAGACAATAAAGGAAGTGAATAAATGAGTGGAGAATGGAGGGAGATAGGAGGAGAAAGAAGAGAGGAGAGGAGAGAATAAAGGAAGTACGGAGAGGAGAGAAAAAAAAGGGAGTTTGATAGAGGAAACACAAAGAGAGGGAGAGAGAGAATGAAGGGAGCGATAAAGGGAGAAAAGAGGATAGAGGGATGCAGGGACACTCCTCTGTCGTATCTTTTAATTGGACGTTTTTATTTATTTTATTTAGGGACAAATCCTCCTCTCGGTTTTTTTGGGAGTTAATTGAAAAATGTGTGAAATTAGTGAAGGAGGGAAGAATGAAAAAGAAAAAAGTCATAATTACAGCGCGAAGGCAAACGGAAAACAAAACTAAAGATAACGACTCTGACGTATCGAAAATCAGAATCGATATTATAAATCTAGTATCGAAATTAGGTACTAATTGGAGCAGGTATCGATACTATAAGGTCACATCAGCTCTCTCCTTCTCTTCCTTTGCTCCTCTCTCCTTCTCTCTCCTCTTCCTCTCTCTGCTCCTCTTTCTCTTCTACCTCCTCTACCTCTCTCTCTACACTTTTTTGTTCCTCTTCTCCTCCTCTCTCTGCTCCTCTCTTTCTCTGCTCTTCTCTCTCTGCAACCCTTTCTCTCTCTTTGCTCCTCTATCCCTCTCTCTGATCTACTCTCCCCTCTATGCTCCTCTCTCTCTTCTCCTCTCCTCCCTCCCTCTCTGCTCCTCTCTCTCTCTGCTCCTCTCTCTGTCTGCTCCTTTCTCTTCTACCTCCTCTACCTCTCTCTCCACTTTTTTCTGTTCCTCTTCTCCTCCTCTCTTCTCCTCTCTTCTCTGCTCCTCTTCCTCTCGCTGCTTCCCTCTCTCCGTCTGTTCCTCTTTCTCTTCTACCTCCTCTACCTCTCTCTCTGCACTTTTTTTGTTCCTCTTCTCCTCCTCTCTGCTCCTCTCTCTGCTCATCTCTCTCTGCAACCCTTTCTCTCTCTTTGCTCCTCTATCCCTCTCTTCCCCCTCTCTCTGATCTACTCTTCCCTCTATGCTCCTCGCTCTCTGCACTCCTCTCTTCCTCTCTGCTCCTCTCTTTGCACCCTTCTCTCTCTCTCCTCCTCTCTTTGCTCCTCTCTCACTTTCCCTGCTCCTCTCGCTCTTTTCCTCTCTGCTCCCCCTTCCATCTCTTTTCCTCTCTCCTTGCTTTGCTGTCTCTCTCTCTGCATCCCTTTATCTCCATCTCTTCTCCTCTCTCTGCTCCGCTGTCTCTCTCTGTTCTTCTCTCTCTCTCTCTGCACCCCTTTATCTCTATCTCTCTCTGCTCCTCTCTCTCTGCACCCCTTTATCTCTATCTCTCTCTGCTCCTCTCTCTCTACACTTCTTTCTCTCTCTCTTCCCCCTCTCTCTCTGCTCCTCTGTTTCTCTCTCTCTCTCTGCACTTCTTTCTCTCTCCTCCTCTCTCTATTTCTCAGCTCCTCTCTCTCTCTCTGCACTTCTTTCTCTCTCCTCCCCTCTCTCTCTATTTCTCAGCTCCTCTCTCTCTGCACTTCTTTCTCTCTCCTCCTCTCTCTATTTCTCAGCTCCTCTCTCTCTCTGCACTTCTTTCTCTCTCCTCCTCTCTCTATTTCTCAGCTCCTCTCTCTCTCTCTGCACTTCTTTCTCTCCTCCTCTCTCTATTTCTCAGCTCCTCTCTCTCTCTGCACTTCTTTCTCTCTCCTCCTCTCTCCATTTCTCAGCTCCTCTCTCTCTCTCTGCAACCCTTTCTCTCTCTCTCTCCTCTCTCTCTATTTCTCAGCTCCTCTCTCTCTCTCTGCACTTCTTTCTCTCTCCTCCTCTCTCTACTTCTCAGCTCCTTTCTCTCTCTCTGCACTTCTTTCTCTCTCCTCCTCTCTATTTCTCAGCTCCTCTCTCTCTGCACTTCTTTCTCTCTCCTCCCCTCTCTATTTCTCAGCTCCTCTCTCTCTCTGCACTTCTTTCTCTCTCCTCCTCTCTCTGCACTTCTTTCTCTCTCCTCCTCTCTCTATTTCTCAGCTCCTCTCTCTCTGCACTTCTTTCTCTCTCCTCCTCTCTCTATTTCTCAGCTCCTCTCTCTCTGCACTTCTTTCTCTCTTTGTTCCTCTCTCTCTCTGCTCCTCTCTCTCCCCTCTCTTTCTGCGTTGTTCCTTTCACTCCTCCTTCTCGTCCTCTTCTCTTCGCTCCAAACCCACAGGAGCTCATCAGACCAAAGAACTTATTTCCATGACGACGGAAAACTCCACAGCCTCTTCACACGTTACAGCCTCTGACCCGCCGATTATTTTCATCCTCTCCTCTCTTCTTTTCTCTGCTCCTCTTTCTTGACTTCTCTCGCTTTCTCCACTCCTCCCTCTTCCTCCTTTCTCTCTTCTCTGCTCCTTTCTCTCTCTTCATCTCTATCCCTGGTTTGCCTCTCTCCTCCTCTCTCTCTCCTCCGTCTTTTTCTCTTTCACCCCCGTCTCTGGTTTACCTCCTCTTTCTCTTTCTCATTTATACCCCCTCTCCCTCTCCTTACCTCCTCCCTCTCCATCTCTTTCCTCCTCCCCCCTCTTTCTCTCTTCCTCCTCCACTCCCTCTTTCCCTCTCCTCCTTCCTCTTTCTCTCTTATACCCTCTATCCCTAGTTTGCCTCTTTCCTCTCCTCTCTCTTTCCTCCTCTCTTTCTCTTTCCTCCGTTCTCTTTCTCATTTATACCCCTCTCCTTACCCCTTCCCTCTCCGTCTCTTTCCTCCTGTCCCCTCTTTCTCTCTCCTCCTCCCTCTCTTATACCCTCTATCCCTAGTCTGCCTCTCATTTATACCCCCTCTCCCTCTCTTTCCTCCTATCTCCTCATCCGGTCTTTCCTCCTCTCCTCCTTCTCTCTTATACTCTCTCTCCTCCTCCCTCTCCCTCTCTGCTCTCCTCCTCCTCTCCTCCTCCTCTCCCTCTCTCTCCTCCCCCTCTCAGCAGCAGGATCTCTGTGATTCCTCTCCTCCTCTCTCCTCCCCCTCTCAGCAGCAGGATCTCTGTGATTCCTCTCCTCCTCCTCTCCCTCTCTCTCCTCCCCCTCTCAGCAGCAGGATCTCTGTGATTCCTCTCCTCCTCTCTCCTCCTCTCTCATCCCCCTCTCTCCTCCCCCTCTCAGCAGCAGGATCTCTGTGATTCCTCTCCTCCTCCTCTCCTCCCCCTCTCCTCTTCTCCTCCCCCTCTCAGCAGCAGGATCTCTGTAGGAGCCTCAGGAGCCTGGGGGAGGAGGTGAGGATCATTCAGTGTCCACAAAGCCACATTCATGGATGTGAAAGGCAGTTCCTGAGCTGCACGTCGCCTCTGCAAGAGCCCGGAGCCCGGAGCCCGGAGCCCGGAGCCCGGAGCCCGGAGCCCGGAGCCCGGAGCCCGGAGCCCGGAGCCCGGAGCCCGGAGCCCGGAGCCCGGAGCCCGGAGCCCGGAGCCCGGAGCCCGGAGCCCCCTCGCCTGCTCTGGTATGTGCACGACGACCCGAGGAAAACACCACGGATAAAAACAACATGTGCAGCGTGTTATGAGAGGAGCAGTGCTGCTGTTTCGGGTCGAGTATTGAGCTTTGCAGGGTTTTATTTGATTGGAAGTGAAAAAAATGTATAAATGAGTGTTACGATACTCGACTTTGCTCCTAGAAAGAGACTCCATACTGATGTTGAGGCTAATTACAAAAACACTCTTTATTAGACAGTAGAATATAATAATCAACATTAAATCAAACTACTTTCTTGTATATTATCATGAGGTCTCATATCTGCAGACGGCTCAAAATCACTCTAAAGCTGTTCAGGAAAGGTTCACTTTGGTCCTGTAAACGTGACTTTTTTAGTATCGATACCTGCTCAAATGAGTATCTAATTTCGATATTAGTTTAAGTGTCGATTACAATCTGATTTTCTAAACTTTTGACAAAACTATTCATTTGTGACCATTAATACGAGACCCAGAGACAAAAAAAATCTGAATATATTGTGACAGTTTTGTCCGTTCTGGTCCAGTCGGGCTACGCTATTGTAGGGAGTATTATACCTCTGATGACATATAGGGTGGGGCGGTATCCAAATTTTGATACCGTTAAACCGTCTCATCTCTTTCTCTTATTGTCTGCGTCGTTTCCGAGAGGTTGTGCAGCATTGTTCTTTCGGGGCCCTTCAGTGTCAGGACCAGTGTCTCGGATACAAAGTTTAACAAAAACGGAGGCCCTCAAAAAATATGAAAAAGTTAAAAGCCTTTAATACGACTAATATTTGATTTTTTCGTTCTCATTTTCATTACACTGTGTTTTATTTAGCTTCCAGATGTAGAAAATGTTGTAGATTTGTATAAAAGGTGCTGTACAAATAAAATCTCACTATATTATAATAGGAAATTCACACTGTCGCCTGTGATATAATATTACAAATTTAATATAACGTTTTTTTTTTATTTACCTCTGTCGACTTTTAAAGTATTCCGCAGGATCATTGCACAGGCGCTTAACACTTTTACACTTTTAATCTGTAAATGTTTCACTGTCTCATGTTACGACTGGTGTGTGAGTGTTTCCTGTTTGTGCTCTTTTATTCTGCCTCTCGGCCCGGACGTCACTGCAAATGAAACTTACCCACCGGTAGTAAAATATTGATTCAAATAAAAAATAAAATCAGTGTTTCCAGTCATTTCTTTCTCTTATACAGTGGGAGGTTTGTTTGACAGGAGATACAGACCTGTCGAAATGAGCTCCTCTGCAGTGAATAATGGTGATTCTGCAGTGGGTCATTATTCGATGGTTAAATTGTCCTGTCAAAATGAGCTCCTTTACTCCTTATGTGATAGCGTAATACAACTGTCCACATGAACTACGCATATTCATATAAATGAGTGTAAATGTGACATAACAGAAGGTTTAATCAAAGCCGCCGTCTCTAATCCAAAGAAATATGTAGTAAAACTGGGGAGTTTCATTTCATTGGATCTAAACAACTGTAAATGGAAAAGCGTAAGGAGTTTATTTCGACGGGGGAGCGCGAATCGATGGACGTCACTGTGCATTTAGGCTGTGGGAGCTCATTTTGACAGAACACTGCACGTATTTGGACAATGATAAAATAATTGCACTGATTTGCCGCCTGCTGTTTCCCATTGAGACATTCCCATTGTCTGGAATGTTACACAATGTTGCATTAAACTTATCTATCATCTCTACACAGCCTCCACACAGTATTATTTACTGTGTATGTATAAAGTCTAACAAAGAGTTCCATAACCTCTAAAGTAAAGTCTATACATCTATATATAGCAGCGTGTGATGCATCTCATGGACTGAGCTTCTACTGCCCCAAGAAACGCTATTTTGAGCATCTGGGATAAAATAATAATGACATTATCTGACATTTGGGTCAATATTTTTTACGTCTCATGTATCATTTCCAACTGGAAAAGGCTTATGGAAAAATCAATGGCCAAATGAACCCAATCGGAACAGTAAATAACATAAAGCTGCGAACAGCAGAGCCACAATATGAGGAAAAGGGAAAACGATGAAAATCCAATACAATTATTTCAATTAAAAGTGCGTTGTGTAATGGAGATGTCATTGTTTTATCTGGAATGTTTCACAGTGCGGCATTAAACCTTTCTATCTTCATGCAGACCAAACCAGACCAAGTTACAGGTCAGATCTGTGGAGAGGCGACGCCGCTCACAGTCAGAACGCCTGTTTTTTTTAGGTATTTTTGAGCTGTAAAACCGCCTGTAACTGAATAAATATAAGAAATGAAATATGACCTTGATCAAAATGCCCTTCGTACATTCTGCTGTTCATTGATTCTCCTCATTTCACAGACTGTGTTGAAATGTGGGGGAAACTGACCAACGTCCAGTGAATCCACGGATTATCTTACAGAAACGAGCTTTGCAAATGATCCATAAAGTTGGTTTTCTAGACTGGCTCCTAAAGATTCCTGCCCGTGTAAAATATTAGAGAATATTATAGAAAAACTCATCATTTAAGAGGATGTGGACATTTCAAATTCCCCAATGTTCGAACGCCCCGTAAAAGTTTCTGTGTGTCTCTATGTGGCGTAAAACTCTGGAACAGTCTGGATCCACGTCTCAAACGAGGCCAAAATATCCATAAATTCAAGTTGTTGTATAAACATAGGGTCTGGTCACAGTTTATAGAGAGCGGCTCTTAATATCAGAACAATCGAGCCTTTTGTAGAGCTGCTTTATGCTTATTGTTTCCTCCCCTTTGCTGGATGTGTTTCCTTTACCGTCACTTATATTTGTTTCTGTTCATCGTGTTAGAAGAGGAGTTGGGATTAAACAAATTCTCTTCTTCCCGCTCCTTTTTGGGCAAAATATTTCGTCGTTGTTTTTGTCATTTCTATCGTGATTTCTCTGATGTTATACGTTCCATTGTAAAAGAATGGAAACTTCTTACCTGCCTAAAATAAAAATAAAAAATAATAAAAAATAGCTGTTTAATGTCATACTGCGGAACATTCCAGGCAGAGCGATGACGTATCCGTAGAAACAATAAGGTGACGGACCCCCAAAACGAAAAGTTACGTAGTGCATCTTTAAATTAAAACTAAAATCTCCCAGTTTAACCTTCAAGTAACGACCCTGAGGCTTAAATGAAACATCACGGACTAAACCAGAGCAGAACAGGGCTGGAATAGGAAAAAATATGATGAAAAACGGCTAAAAATGAAGGATATGATTATAACTCGTTTACATTTTAACAGAAAACACTTGTCGGCTGTAGAACCTGTGCTTCTGCGACATGTGCACGTCCACGGTCGATATTCTGCAGATGAAACGTGCAGCTCCAGCCCACACGGCCCAATGTCACTGCCAGACTTCACGGCACATCCACAAACTTGTCAGTGCTTTAACCTTGCCGGCTTATTGCTATTCACACGTAACGTTCAAAGGCCACCGGCACGAAGGAAACGGGAAAATCGAGACCTCGCAGTGTGCAAAAAACAAACAACCCATAAACATGAAGCCGGTGTGGGTCCAGACATGTGCTACTGTCTCCAAACTTCACCTTATTCACTCGGAGCATCGTCATTCTTCACCGTGATGAGTTTTTAAAAGGCGCTCGCCACTCGCTTTCCTCCGTGGAGTGTTATTAATGGCCTCGAATGTTCCACAGCCTGGCATTAAGCTCATGTATCTCCATGGAGACGAACGCGCAACGCCGGCAAACCAAGTTACGGGGCAAATCTGAGGAGGTTTTTCGAGGTTTTTTGAACAATAAAATCACCTGTAATTGAATAAATGCAAGACGGACACGTTTAACGCCGCACTGTGGAACATTCCAAAGCAAAACACCACCGAAGAAAATATGTTTAGGCTTTGAAACGTATTTCCATCCCCTCTGAAAATGATCGTCACTTTTTCATGTGGATGAAATTTGATCAACTCACGCTGGATATAAATATTTATCTTAGTTTAAATTATCAAGAAAATGTGTCTTTTTTACGGTTTTATTTTCATGTACAATTTAATTCTGTCGACACAATTATTTTAACATGTGACGTCACTTGTCCTTAAAGCGTTTTAAAGTAAAAGATACAAAAACAGTCTTTACTTTTCCATAGTTCGGTGTCGTCTTCAGCAGAATCACACACAGAGCAGTTTCTATGAAGGCAAATCTGAAAGTTACACACTGCACCTTTAAGAGCTTTTCACAGCTTTCAGACCAGAGCGAAGCATAAAGCTAATAAAGACGAATGCTAACAACGTGCTTCCTGACTCTCGGACAATAAAACGCCTTATAGTTAAACGCAGACGACACACAGTGGACTTATTCTGATCTAAAGAGGCGCTTATAAAATGTATCTGTACTGGGACAAGACAGATTTGTCTCATATAAACTACAGGTGGCCGACTTACTTTACACACTTTTGTTACTACTGTTTGGGGTTTTCTTTCTAATCTAAACCATTTCATTACAAAGAATTGTTTTTATATCGTGCTTCTTGGGCAAATGTCCGTGTCATTTTCCTTCTGCTTCAAGTCGCACTCGTACGGAAGCCGGGAGGACTCACAACCAATGAGAACGCCACAGCAGAAATGCAAAAGCCACAAAGAAAGTGACCGCGGGACTCTGTTTACCACATCAGGGGGACGCACAACAAGTCCAAACGCCGCAACACAAATACAAACGCCACAGGACAACAAAAAGCCACAACACACCAAGAAAAGCCACAGCAGAATCGGCCGCGGGACAGAAAAAAATACACGGAGAGTGAATTATAGAGACCCGAGCTGGAGATAATAAGCAAAAATGAGTGCAGTATGGCTGTAAAAGGGGAGTTTTATTGCCTAGTTTGTTTTAAATGGAGTGACACTTGATCGATTTATGGATATTGACAAAAAAATCCATCATTTCCTCAACACAAACACCTGGAGTTTTGTTTCATTCGCACACGTTTAACGCCCAAAACTCTGCATATTTAGGCTGAGTTCTTCTCTCAAACTGAACTTTTCCAACAGAAGGTGGATTAAGCAGGAAGTGAATGGGAAAAGTTGAAAGAAAACGTCTCTGAAGCACAGATAGTTCAGTCTAAATAACTCCAAACACAACCATGAACGTGCCTCCCACTCTTTAAAATGGATTTAAGTGCATCAGTGCGGTGCGTCTTTAGCAGGAAAGGGTCATCTTGAATGGAAATAGGCAAATTTCAGGAGAAAACAACTAATGAAGAGCTGTCCACTGTAGTGACCACTATGAATGAAAGGGTTAAAAAAGAAAAGGAAAAGGTTAAAGGGCCCAAATTATGATATTTTCTGATTCATGTTATAATGTTTCCTCATCACAAACAGACCTGGAGTTGTGTTTTGTTTCATTCACACATGTTTAACACAAAAACCCTGCATATTTACACTGAACTCTTCTCTCAAACACTCTGTTCCACCTCGTGACATCATGCGGTAGCCTAATACAGGAAGTGCTCCACTGTATTTTTGATTCCAGACACCTTCACTAGAATCATTCGGATCATTTCAGCCCAGGAACTGCCAATTTCTACTGAACTAAAGGTAAAACGTAGCTGTTCACTTGAAAACTACACCGCCTCGTGACATCACAAGGTGGAACAGAGCATTTTGAGCTTTGGAAATGTAGACAAAGCCTCATAAACGTGAATGAAACAAAACATAAGTCTGGGTATGTTTTTGAGGAGGCAACAACATTCAAACACGGGTTTAAATCTCACAAAGAGTCAGTTTTACGCAATGTGGGGTCTTTAAACTAAATAAAAACACAATATTTTACACCAATCACCGCCACAAACTGCTCATTGTCAGGTGTGAAGTGCGCAGTGCAACTCTCAACTCCTCACAGGTGCGTAACCAGAACCGAAGCGACGTCCAAACTCAAGTAGCTCGTAAAAACACATGAAATACAAACTCACCCACTCCGATCTTCTCGTCCTCCGTCGGCGTCCACATTCTGTCCCGCTCTCCAAATCCAAAATCGCTCCAGAAAGTAAGACTGCCCACTCCGGAACACCTCGCTTCATCCACGGAGCACCGAACAGTCAAATAATTCGCCGCGTAAAGTTATCATAAATTGTCGCTATCGCCCGTTCGCTCGTCGAAGTTATCCAAACCCAAAGACCGTGCGTCGGCTCACAACACTCGCGGAGAAATTGTTGCGTATCCTGACATCACTGCGCGTCGCGAATCGCTTCGGAAAACGCCGGTGGCATCCTCTGAGGGGAAAATTCACTCACTCAGTTCATTCATTAGAGCCAAAACCTGCCGAGAGCGCACGCACGGTCCATTTTAACCCGCGATATCCACTGTCCACGTTCATCCCCTCGACGCAAGCGCTTTAGGCACGTCCCCTGCGTCTTTTCGGGCTCCCTCCGTCCTCGCCGTCGCCTACCGGAGCTGTCAAACTTGGAAGGAGTGAAGAGGAAGCAGGAGAGCGTCGGCTACATCGCTCTTTCTCTCTCTCCGCCTCTCGTCTTCGTGGTCGGAGTCGTGCGCAGCGGCGGGGAAGGCTGCGGGCAGGCCACAGCGGATTAACGCGGATCAAATGAGAGAGAGAGAGAGAGAGAAAAGGCTCGCAGATGGAGAGGGATGCGCGGCCAAGAGAGAGGGAGGGAGTCGGTGGAGCGGTGGAGCCCTCGCTGGTGCGTCGTTATCACTCGGGGACACGGGCGCAGCGTGAGAGACCGCGCGGCAGCCAAAAAAATACGCGGAGAGTGAATTATAGAGAACCGAGGTGGAGATAATAAACAAAAATGAGTGTAGTATGGCTGTAAACGGGGAGTATTATAGGCTAGTTTGTTTTAAACGGAGTGACACTTGATAGATTTATGGATATTGACCAAAAAAATCCATCATTTCCTCATCACAAACGCACCTGGAGTTGTGTTTTGTTTCATTTACGCATGTTTTACGCACAAAACTCTGCGTATTTAAGCTGAGTTCTTCTCTCAAACCTCCAATTTGTGATAATACAGGAAGTACTCCACTGTGTTTTTAAACTCCACACACCTTCACCAGACTCATTTGGATCATTTCCGTCCTGGAGTTGCGGCTCTTGACTGAACAAAAGGTAAAAAATGTCTTGTTTCGGTGTATGACAGGACCTCAAAGCAGAGACAGGAGAGGCTGGTGAGTGTTTAACAGTTTTATTGAAGGGATTTGCAGGTTGTGGTGACGGGAGCTGGATGGAGACATGGACCAGAAGGAAGATACTGGCCAGGAATAGACTCGCGGGTCGTGGACAGGCCGGACGTCGTGGAATGATGAGGACGCAGACAAAGTTATGGTAATAATAAAATGTTCAGCTCCGCTCAAATGAAGCTCCCGATGTTCACAGTTACAGGAGCGAATCTGGAGCCAGGTTCTATGTTATAAGGAGGATTTTTTGGACGGACAAAATGGCAAAAAAATAAATAAATTCAGGACCATGTGTCGCGAGTTCATATGAACATTTTAAGACCTAAATGATGAGGCCACAGCAGCAGGTACAGAGAGAGGAGTGACAAGATCCTAAGCGAGTTAACTCTGCCATTCATATATTTGGTCTATGGGCTGTCAGTGTGAAAAATTGAATATATAAGTCGCACCCGAGTATAAGTCGCAGCACCCAAATGATGAAAAAAGTGTGACTTATAGCCCGAAAAATATGGTAATTGATGAACGACCTCGCAAAAAAAAAAAATCCAAATTGAGCATTAAGCCCTGCAGTCTGAACGTAGCCTCAGTAGTGGAGAGGACTGAGTATTGGGGCTGATTGGGAAATGAGCTGCAGGTGAACCACACTGCAGCATTAGCTCCAGCCACACCCCCGGAGAGAAGCAGCCACAGACACAGAAAAGAGTGGGAAAAGACAGAAAAAAACACCAAACCCTAACAGTAAAGGAAAGCTGTTAAAAAAGACAGTTCAGAGTTTTGGACATAGGGCCTCATTTCCTCATGTTTTTTTTTAAATCTTCCATCCAGTCCTTGTATTTGCAGAGGTTGCTGGTGCTAGGCTAGTGCATGTCAATGGCCATAGTCGTCCTGCCACTAAAAACAGTCTGACCCACTCCACAGACCCGAGGAAAAACTATTAGAACTCCAGACTGTCCCTGTGAACGTCTGTGTCCAGAGAATCATTTTATAAGTTAAATCAGCCGTGCATTTGAAGGATTTATAGTGGAAAAAAAGTATTTAGTCGGCCGCCAATTGTGCAAGTTCTCCCATTTATAAAGATGAGAGGCCCATCATTTTCATCATAGGTTCACGACAACTATGAGACACAAAATGAGAAAATAAAATCCAGAAAATCACATTGCAGGATTTTTAATGAATTAAATGGTAAATTCCTATGTAAAATAACTATGTGGTCACCTACAAACAAAGGATTGAGATCAACTTTTTTTTTATTGACCAAATACTTATTTTTAACCATAATTTGCAAATAAATTCTTTAAAAATCAATGTGATTTTCTAGATTTTTTTCTCATTTTGTCTCATAGTGGAAGTGAACCTATGATGAAAATTACAGGGCTGTATCATCTTTTTAAGTGGGAGAACTTGCACAATTGGTAGCTGAATACTTTTTTGCGCCATTGTATGTCTGAGCAGCAGCAGTGAGTTGTACTTCCTGATAGAAGCTCGGCAGCGGCGGACTGATATATGAGAAAATAGTCCCTCAACATGCGACGATTCATGCGACGCAAGGTTAGTTTTATTTCAGACATTCTATCAGCACAGACGTTCACATGGACAGTCTGGAGATATAATACAAGGACTGGATGGAATATTTAAGTGTCTCCACACGTCTCCAACACTCTGGCTCACAAGGAAATGAGGCCCTGTGTCCAAAACTCCAAACTGTCCCTTTAAGACTACGATAAATATGCGAGAACGTCATGTGAAATATGTATTACGATGTTACCAGCCAATGTGGATGCTGCAGCTTCCGTTTCGTGACTCGTGGCGTTCGTCATTAGGCCTATAGACATTTAAAGGTGCACTCTGAAACTTTTCTGGTGGACTTTTCTACCCTCCATAGGGATTCTTATGTAAAGCATGTTTTTTTTTTGTAAATAAATCTCTAATAATAAGTTTAAGGCCATAATGTGGCTCATTCTGGACAGGTAAGGCAATAGCATCGCCATGGAAACGAGCAGATAGCCTCCTCCTACTGAAAGTTACATAGTGCACCTTTAATTTGTCAGGTCTCCATGCACGTATTTTGTCTTATTGTTTTGTAGGTTTATGACATGTACTTTTTTGTTTGTTTTTTATTTGATTTTGTTCTGTACCACTTTGGTGAACCTGTGTTGTTTTTTTATAATAAAGTTGCTTTTGCTCTTGCAGTTTGCTGTCGTCATTTAGGGATTTGGCTCGAAATATCTCGAAACTGTCACAAAAACCCTCTAACTTAACATTCCGGTCCAGTCGAGGCCCATTCAGAGTAAAAGCGAGAGGAAGTCACAAGACGGAACAAACAAATGACTCTGAGGAGAAAGAAGCGAGATGTTGTGTAAGAGATGTTTACATGTTTACAGGCAGAAAAACAGCATTAAAGTTCACAGTTTAGATCAGAATTAGTGTCAACTCAAAAGAAGATATATCATTTCACTCCAATTATTGTCAATTTATTCTTTCGATCTACAGATTTGAGAAAAAATGTGTTCAAAACCTCATTTCTCATTAGATTCAGATTGTTACTGTTGGACTAGATTTGAACAACTTAGCACTGCCCTCTAGTGGATAGTTTCAACATTACAGGTTTAAAACCACTCGTCCTTGTCCTTGTAAAACTTTTAATTAAATCAACTTTACATTTATGGATGCAATATTCTTAAACCTTGAAAACGACTCGTTATGTCAGTTGTTTCTCAAGCTGGCGACTGTCAAGAGGTCAAATTTATTATTTCCTAGAAAATATTAATCTAGGTCAAGTACGAGCCTACTTTTCAATTTCAGAGCAACCCCATTCTGCATTCTGGATTAAAATATATATATTTATGTTACACTTTACACTATAAAGAGCCCACAGAGTGTATAAGGTCAGTCTTTTATTGGCATAGTGTTGGTACAAAAATACAAACGCCACTTTTGAAACGGACATTTCCCTGAAGTCGTTTTTACAGTTCATGAGGTAAAGGACGACGTTTTTGTCACTTAAGTTTGTATTCAAAACTAAAGTTCTGAACAAAATTACAAACAAAAACCCTACGGAGACGAGGGTGTGGAAGAGGAGCCGTCCCCGAGACACCAGAAGGTCCCAGAGCGAGATGAGCCTGTGAAACAGAAACGCTCTCACATGTGGAATTTAAACATCTGGAAACAGGGACCACTGCAGAAAATAAAGTAAAACCAACAGGCTTTTTATCAGTGGAGAATGAGGGTGGACCTGTGCTTTAGGTTTAATTTGTCAGACTTCTGGGACCTACATTTTTGCATAACTTCTGTACCTTTATGTCCCAAACACAAGCCAAAAGCCCCGAGAAGGCGTCTCAAACTGATCCCCAATGATCACCTCTAAAGCACAAACAAAGAGGCCAGAAGAAAACATCATAAATATTATGATCATCTTATTCAAACTGTTCAGGCCACATTAAACACGGCTCTATCTACAGTATGGCTTAGTCCAAACTCAGGGACCATTAGACCCTCGGACAAACACTATCAAACTTACAAAAGAGGGGCCAAGAACTTCAACAGGAAAGTCAAACATCTGAAATCAATATATACACAGTTCCCGTGACTGATTTAAATACAAGTTCAGATTTTATTCATCCTCTCATCTCTTCATATGAACGTACAAAGAGACTCGTGTATTCACAACACGTCTGATTACTGCCACACAAACCAAACGCTTCATTGTGACACAGATACTTTTGTCAGTTTGTAGAACTTGTTTGTAGAACTTTTTATCCCTGTGGAAAGAACTGGGATCATCTGCAGCAAATATATTTAAACACTTTCTTTTCTCTAAAACCTGTATTTGCCCCTTTTAGAAAACGCACAGAGTGCCATCTACGGAACGTGAATGAACATGAATATAAAAGTACTTTGAGTCGTGAGTCAATTTTAAGCGCCGAGGAGACTCTTATTCTTATTTCCTTTCGCGAACACTACAGCCCTGGAACACACAACAAAATATGTGTATTATTTCTGAAAGACATTGTAAAAAGAGAGCAAAAAACAAGGCTCATTTGTAAGAAAAGAGAATAAAAACCAGACCGTATAAGCTATGTCAGTCTAGTTCTATGAGACTTCACATGGTCATAGTCCTGCATACAGTCCCCATAAAATGCTGCTAAAATACAGGTAATACAAGTGAAATTAATACTACAACTAATACTACAGTGTTTCCCACACATAACCACTATGTGGCGCTGCACCACACACTGATGACCAAGCGCCACAGATTGCTTCAGTCTTTCTTTTTTTTCAATGTGATTCTGACGTTCTCGCACATACATGTCAGAGGAGCGACACTTGTAAAACACCTGCACTATTTGCTCTTCGGCCCCGACTCTCTGCCCGGGCTCCTGGACCACAGAGCGGCGGTGGGAAACTGTTCCTTCTGCACCTCCATGGACGAGACCGCGAGTGGAGCAGGGGTCTGCAAAGTGCTGGGGCCCGTTTGCTCGCGCTCGTCTACGCGGCCGAACCTCTGGACTCGTCCCGGCACTCAGAACCACAGGAAGCCCAGCGTGGTCCAGGGGCCTGGGCCCCGCGCAATAAATGGGCCAGAATCCAAGGAGGTTCCTTAAGATCGGGCACTGGAGTTATTTTTCAGAAAGCCTCGTAAAATAAGGTGATCATATTCATGTTGTGTTGCCTATGTCTAATTATAGTGTTTTATTTATTTACTTTGTATTATAGAATTGTTCCATGTGACCTACTATTGATTTTGTTATACCAAAAAAAGATTGTGTTTTTTTTTGTTGTTTTTTTATTCAGGGGGAGCGCCACACAATGCTACTTGGTCTGTGGGAAACACTGTACTACTATTATTACTACTATTATTACTACTACTGCACTTTACAGTAGATCTGCTTTCCCCTCCGGGTGTGAAGCTAACTGTAGGCACTGCTCTGTCTGAAGCTTTGTTAGACTTTGATTTGAGCTTTTTTGACACAATCTGACCATAAAGAACTGACTGTCTGTTCTAAGTGTGCCATTTGTGCTCTATACTGCTACTACTATCTTACTACTGCTGCTACTCCTACTGTTACTGCTACTACTACTGCTACTACTATCTTACTACTGCTGCTACTCCTACTGCTACTTCTGCTATTACTACTTTAGTTTGGACTCACAGTTGTAAATATCATCGTCGTCCTCAGACGAGGGGTTGAAGTCGGAGATGTAGTTGACGCCAGAGTCGTCGTCGTCCTCGTTATCGTCGTTATCTTCTTCGTTTTCGTCATTATCCCCGTCGCCCCCGTCGCCCCCGGCGGCCTCCTCCTCGTCCGCGTCGTAATCCAGGAGCCGAGCGATCTGCGAAACGATCACATTTACAAATCGAAACACCCAAAGGTGATACTTCCCGGGCCCTGGTGCTTCGTGTGGGTCAGTTTCCTGTTTGTTCGCTCGTGTTCAGATGAAAACACGTGTAATTTAACCGACTGACTGACAGTTGGCGCCCACCTCGTCCTCGGTGGGGGTCCCTGTCGGCTCATCGTTCTCGGGGTTGTCGTCTCCGGCCAGTTCTTCGATCAGGTGGTCAGTGTCTATGTCGTCGTCATCGTCGTCGTCAGAAGAGTCCGAGTCTGCGTCCTGCTCCTCGTCCTCCTAAACAGAACAAATTACACAGATATTACAGAATGTATATGGAACACACACATATTATGCATTTTTTGTGGCTTTAATTGTCTTTAATATTTAATGTTTAGTGTTATGTTTCAAACTTAACATAATTTCTACATTTGGAAAACATACTTTACAAACTACAGCTTTGTTTCCAATGAGGTATTTAAGATGAACTGCCTCTAACATTTAATGACCAAACAGTCCATGTGTGAGTGTTACGAACCTCATCGTCGCCCTCTTCAGCCAGTTTCTGTCGCCCAACTTCATACAGTCGACAAACTGTGTCCAGACTCGTGCTGTCCAGGTTCTGCAGATTAGAGCATAAAGAGCAGAAATGTGAAAAAATGAGAGGGGAAGAGATAGTGAAGGAAAGGGTTAGGGAGAAAGATCTAAAGAAGGAGAAAGAAATTGAAGGCCAATTTATGGTTCTGTGTCAAAACGGCTGCGTCGACGTGCACCTCCTTGACACTGCCGTGCCTTTAAGAGGACGTAATCACTGCCCCTCTTTGACATGTGCACTGTAGCCCAGGCAGCAGTATGCAGAGGGAGTGCCACTGTCTTTCTCCACTCTATGTGTACACTTATTCGTGCGTAAATGAGTAGTAAGTGTCTCGCGTATCATCGGACCATATTCAACATCGTTTGCTGTGCTGTTTACCGTTTGTTGTGTGTATTTTTCGTCTCCAACTCGGTCGCCTTCTTGCAAATTAGTCAATTCCCCATCCGATCCGCCGTGAACACGTTGTGCATCTTTATTCATGTCGTAGGGGGTAAGTCCCTGACGTTGGATTTATACCACAACTGTCGCCATATTGTGCGCTTTAGGCATCTCAATCTACAAACTGTATTTAACCATGTTCATTTACCTTGTTTGTTGTATATTTGGTGTGTTTGTGTGAGTACAGTTCTATTCATTTGTATACATTTATTTTTGATTATTACAGAATAACCGCATCACACACCCTCCCTCATACCCAAACCCAATCGTTATTAAACTTTCTTCTATGAACCTCTGGATCCCGAAGACTTAGGCCAGACTCCCGTAGGGCAGCATTCATTCCACATATAATATTTCACAAGTAATAATGTATTTAATGCAGCTTAGCGCACATTTGTTTGCAGAAAAAGCAACTTAAAACCACATGGCTAATTTGCATACAGTATAAGCGCTGAAAAAACAGTTTGGTGCACTAATGTGGTCGGATTCTGTCGGACTAAAGGACACGACTCAGTGCAATATGAGTGTTCTTTCTGTGATAAAGGATGTGCTGCTGATGGTGAGTCTGTTCTGTGCTTCTATTGCGTTGGAAATTGTTCATGTTAAACTTTTCAGAGATTAAATGCCTACAGTAGCACAGGCCGGTTTAAATCCTCGCCCCCTAGTGTTGTGGCGGCGAATTCCTTCGCGGTGCGCAGACCTTGACGCAGATCCATAAATCAAAAACGACGGCAACAAGGCGACAGTGTGCGTTAAGTCGACGCAAAACTATAATTTGGCCTTGAGGGTAGAGAGAGAGGGGACAGACAGGGAGGAAGAGAAGGAGGGATATGGAAAGAGCGGTAACGTCCACAATCCACATACCTCAATAATCGCTAAATGACAGTCTTTACTGTCCGTGCACAGGTCAAAAATGTTCCTCTTCACATCCACAGTGGCTGCATGAAAAGTATTTCAATCATTTAGATAAAAACAATCCATTACAAAACAGTTCTTACATGTGAAAACGTTCATTCGTAGTGGATCTTACTAATAGGTTTGTAGTCTGTGGCATCAAACGTCCTGAAGGAGGAGCCAAAGGGACTTTTCATCTGCTGGTCTACGGAGTCGTCGTCATCGTCGGCCTGGAGCATGGCTGGAGACAGAACAGTCCAAAAAGACAAAACAAAGAGGAAAATGAGAAACGTACAGGTTTAGTACGGCTTTAGTATGGCTGGAGTTAAATCATTGTTCTCATCCATAACTCACCTCCGTATATTATTGTGCCGTTGCTGTTGAACACAAGACGACACTGGTCTAAGGCTGGAACTGTGTGCAACAAGTGGAAAGTCCTGAGGTCCCACTGCAGCTCTGGTTAAGGCTCAAACTTTGTCATTGGAAACTTAACGTTTTCAGAACAAAATGAACAAAAAAAAACAGTAGCAGATCCATGACTTTTTACTATTTCCTGCAATATTTTAAATGCTTTCACAATTAAAAAAAAAAATAAATTATTATTATAGCACCTGACCCCCCCATGAACCCCTCTGCAGGTGGTGAGCCCACAGGAGGGTGGACATTATGGTCCTTGATGTTAGTAGGGGTGCATAGGGGTGCTGCATGTTTTGAGTTGATGGGGGAAACCGGAGTACCTGGAGGAAACCCATCCAGACACGGGGAGAACATGCAAACTTCACACAGAAAGGCTGTGGATTAAGCGGGAGAAGATGGATGGAAATTATTATTATTATTTTTTATCAATTAAATCATCTGCAAAATGAATAAATGCGATATACCATATTTTTGGGACTGTAAGACTATCATTGAACGGGTCTATTTTCATACGTAAGGTGCATTAAGTGAGGCTGATCGACGATCCATCGGCAGATCACCCGGCGTTGTCTCTGTCTTGGCGAATGTGAGTTCTCCTTTTGTCGTCCAACGCTCCCACACAGCTGCAATTTAACTCTGAACGACCTGTCGACACTGAGATCTAGAGGTTGGAGTTCTTTGGTTAATCCACCCGGAATGATGCCAAGCGCCAAATTAGTTTGCTTCACATGTGTGAGTCACATGTCTCTGAACAGGGGCCATTTTGGGCTCTTTGTACACACACCATAATATGATGCTGAAGCACAGTACGTATTAATTACTCCATGGTTATCGTAATACTTCGACAATCCATCCAGCGGTGCAGCTTCATAGCTTAACAAAGTTGTACTAAAACATTCTGAATTCAGAATTAATACATAAGGATTTTAAGTGCGCCTTATAGTCCGACAAATATGGTAATATATTCCAAGCAATGTGAAAAGTAGGTACCAAACCCCCCACCACATGCGTTTTAAAATTAAGGGCCTTGTACTTGATTTTTACTGTCTTGAAAAACATAACTAGTTCATTTTAAACGGTTCACAGTGGTACAAATGTATACCTCATTTACTTCCAAATAGATGCAGACAGTTACACAGCAGGTTTATTTTGATCTTGAGCAATGCTTATCGAATATATCTGTACTGGGGCAAGACAAATTTAGCTCAAAAACGCGGTAAAATCGGGTACAGGGCCTTAAGGCGTGGTTATACTCCGGTTTAAAAGGATACGATCTCTGTGTTGATGATGACTTCGAGGGCGCTGGGGTGAAACACGCCGCTGATGTTGGTGTTGAACTTGTCGAACTTGTGAATGGCTCTGGAGGCGCGCACGTCCCACAGAACCCCGTCGTTCAGCGCCAGGTCGTCCGACGGGTTAAACGTGGCGCAGTTCCTCTTGTAGTTGTTGGCGAGCGCCGGGTCGTACAGGGTCCTGGTCTTCTGCCCGGTCTGGATGTCGTAGATCTGTGCAGCAAAATGGAGAATTTAAAAAAGGGAAAAAATATATTTATAATGTGAACAGAACGCTTTCTACTTTTAGTAACCATGAGTCTGTTTAGTATTGTTTTTAAATATTTTTGTCTTATTCTAGCTTATCTTGGTTTAAGAGATTTTCACTAAACTCCTGCCATCAGAGGAGGTCATTTATTTCATAATTCAATTGCAACAAGATATATTTGTTATACTAAATACTCAAGCAATTTTAACTTGTTTTTTGTGTATTAATAGTAAAAAAAGTTGCTTGAGGATCAACAATTGATGGAACTACTAGTTGATTATTATTTAATAGTAAAAAAGCGTGACATTTAATATTTATTGTTTTAAAATGCCACACAAAAAACTGACATAACAAAATAAACTAATGGCTATAGCAAAAAAAGAAAAAAAAAAAACAGGGTTTTCCCAGGCTATGACTATCCCAAATTTAAGACTTTTTAAAGACCTTTTTAAAACCACTCAAGTGAAAATTAAGACCAACATCGTACCCATTATGTGGGCGAAAAACACCAGATCCAGTTCTAATAATGTCCATTACTCACTGCTTTAAATGACAAAAATACTTTCATTATAAAATCTCATTCAGAACTCATTTATAGTCGAATACATTTCTGTAAAATGGCCAAAAAATCACGTATAACATTCTAACAAGACAAACTAAACTTTCACATTGTCTTGTCTCATTTTCCTGCAGCCCGGTCGAGTATACAGAAAATAGGCTCATGAAATTTAAGACCTTTGTGGAAAAAATAAGACTTGGATGACATGATTTAAGACTTTTTAAAGCTTTAATTTAGGAACATGAAATTTAAGACTTTTTTAAGACTTTTAAGACCCCGCGGCGACCCTGGAAAACATATAATGTCACTTACATTGGCGATGTGGTCGTGAGTGCCGATGACTCTGTCCTGAGAGAGTTTACTGAACTCTACATAGTGATCATCCACAAACGAGCTCCTAAAAAACAGAAAATAGCACAGTTTTCATCAGCTACATCTTCTGAGTAACTGCAAATCTGTGCGTATGTGAGTTTGGTCGTCGTACTTGAGGGTGAAGACTCCATCCAGACTCCAGAGGGCAGACAAAGGAACACTCCAGGATGCAGAGGTCAGCAGCAACTTCCCGTCCTAAAGAATACAGAAGATATCCATGGGTTTTAGAATGGTGAAACGTTAAGAATTATCTTTTGAATGGCCAACATGCTCAAAAATCAGGCTAAAATAATTTCTTTCTGTACTGGCTGTATGACCCAGTACCTTTCTAACTTATTATTTACTGTATTTTTTGGAGTAAGTCACACTTTTTTTTTCATGGCTTGGTGGTTCCTGCGACTTATATATGAAATATATGATTTCACATGTTGGTTATTTTCACACTGACAGCCTCTAGAGGGCGCTCTAGGCTTGTGTGCCAGTATCTGCTACGCCTCAGGCTCTTCCTCCTGCACCACTGTCACTTCTCGCTCTCCTGCACGTCTCCCGCAGAAAGAGCCGCTGTCCTGCTGCAGCTGAAAACAGGAATCGAGCAGCAGAAAGAAAGTTTGGAGTGAGCGAGAAACTTGTGTTTGACTGAAGAAAAGCGAAGGAAACTCGAACTGCAACGAAGTAAAACAAAAGCTAATCACGGGCTATAAGCTGGATTTAACTAGAGTTGCTCAGAAGTGACACTGAGGATGAAGAATTCAGTGGATTTAGTGATTTGGAGCGAGATGGAGAGTTTGGTAAACTTGTTCTGCTCTGTTGTTTATGCTCTAGAACAGGGGTCACCAACCTTTTTAAGGTTGAGGGCTACTTTAGGGCACCGAGTAATTCGGAGGGCTACACAGGACCTGTTTGCTACAAACTTCCTAAATAATAAAACTACCGGTACATGGAAAACTATAGTAATAATAACGATAATAATAATAATAGAAGTTATTATAACAATATGTGAAGAGATTGCTCACATATCAATAGTAATTATTTTCCACAATTATAATCAATGATTTACACAACAATAATGATTACATTTTTTATTTCAATCTTCTTGGCAGAACAAGTTATTAAGTTCTTTCTGAACATTTAACATTTTGTACAACATTTTTAGTTTCATATTGTTACAGTTTTATCAATGAAATTGTCATTTGTCTGCTCATTTAGTATGTAGGTGGGAGGCCTGGCACTGCATTCTGCTCACCAGTGTATTATAATCTGGTGAATAATTTGAGACTGCAATTCTCAGTGAGTCTTGTAAATGTGCATCAGTTAGGCGTGTTCTGTGTTTGTTCTTGATAAAGTTCATGTTGGAAAAGGCTGATTCACAGAGATAGGTTGAACCAAAAAAGCAGGCAATTTTCATAGCTGCTGTGCATAAACAACTGTACTTTTCCTTATCCACAAGGCACCAAAAGTTTGGAGCAGACTGATGAGCTTTGAGGTGGAGGTCATTTTGCAGTGTTAAGATTTCTATCTCCACCTGACCAGCATCCAAGTTGAACAAAGCACTTAGCTGCTCAGCAGTGGATGTTATGTCCACGTGCATGAAGGGATTTGTAGCAAAAGACACACATGGTTCCAGCTGCTCAAAGTCACAAAACCTGTCTTCAAATTCCTGTCCTAGTCTGTTTATAACTTGGGAGTATTTTTTTACAGCTTCATCTAAAACTGCAGATGCAGAAGCACTATCATTCAAGACTGCCTGCACAGAGGGAAAATGCAGCATTTTTTTTCTTTCTACGTGCACAGAGAAAATGTTCATCTTAGCTTTAAATGCGTTTACTGCACTTATCATATGAACGACAGTCTTATCTTTACCTTGAAGCTCCCGATTCAGATTGTTCAGTTTCTCAGTCAAATCCGTTAAAAACGCAAGGTCAAGTATCCACTCTGGGTCCTCAAGCAGCGATGCGTCTTCCCCCTTGGATTGCATGAATTCTTTGATTTCACCCAGGAGTGACAAAAAACGCTGCAGAATTGGTCGTCCCCTGCTGAGCCATCGTATTTCCGTGTGTAATAAAAAGGTCACCATATTCAGTAGACAGTTCATCCAATAGCACCTTAAACATTCTGTGTTGTATAGCTTAGGAGCAGATGAAATTTATGATATTCACCACAGTAGTCATTAAGTGATCAAAGCCTGTCACTTTCGAACAGATCGCATGCTGAAGAATGATACAGTGTTAGTTTTGAAATTTTGTGAAGTCTGGATCATTTTTGCATTGTGCAATGAAGCCCGCATGCCGGCCTGTCATGGCTGGGGCCCGTCTGTTGTTATCGATGCCAACTTCTGTAATGGCACCTTTTTTCTCTCACAACGTTTTTTACCGCGTGATAGATGTCAACTCCCCTCGTAGTTGTCTTCAGCGGCAGAAGTGTTAGCAGTTCTTCTTTTGTTAAAAAGTCATCAAACACCATTCGGATAAATATCATCAGCTGAGCGGTACTGGCGCTGTCTACCGACTCGTCGCACTGGAGGCTAAACCACCTGCACGTAGAGAGATCCCGGTCCAGTTGCTCTGTTAAGTTCTCGGACAAATATGACACTCGTCTAGCCATCGTACTTGCTCCAAGTTGGACATGGGAGAGCGCAGAGATGACATCAGGACCGTGTTTCTCATCTTTGAAGAGTGTGTTAGCAACAAGCATCATAGCTTCTTTTAACCTCCTGAGACCCTGTGGCCTCATACGAGGACATTACATTTTTGCCTCTTAGCACCATGATTTTCAATTATTTTAAACTTTCACCTGTAATCAACTAAAAACCTCTACAGCAGCTCCCGAAAGTAAAAAAAAACTGCATGGTAAAGTTTAGATGCAAAATTTATGAATAAAACCAATGTATTTATGTACAATAATGTCTCTTCATGTATCTCAATGTATCTTCATTTGGCATTAAAATTTGACACATTTTATTGACCACAGCAGACGAGAGCATCAGGAAATGTCATGTCCTCGTTTGAAGACATTGGGACTGTGTTATATTATTGATTGTACCTGTTGTTCGGTAAACTTGGGAATATTTAGATGAGTTTACAGTTATAAATTGCTGGACGTTTCTGCTGCTATAGGGAAACTGCTGCCTGTCTCCACTTTTTGCACCTCTACTTTTTTTTGTAACGATTGAAAACCATAAAAAATTTAAACTGTGGACCACATTTTCAGGCCTTTTTGTGTGTTTTTAACCTCACTCACTGAACCCCAACCCGCTCACGGTCGACCTACGTCACATTTGGCAGGTTTAGGGCTCGAAATAAACAGCTAATTGCTGGTTTGTTTTTTTTTGTAATTTATTTATACATTTTAAAGTTTTTACATTTTTTAACCAATGGTGTCATACAGAAGACTTACTTAGTAGGTCCTACTTATCCCAAATAGCAAGAAGAAATGAAAAATGCACACCAGACAAAAGCTCGGGTCTCAGGAGGTTAAAAACCTCCCCATCCGAAAAGGCTTTCTTGTTCTTTATCAGAAAATGTGCAGCTCTAAACGAAGCTTCTGCTATGCGTTCTGAGATTTTTTTCACCGGCCTCGTGAAAAAAAGTCCGTTGTTTGTCTAAAGCTGCCTTTAACCCACTGGCTTTTTCTGTCCGTGTGCGCTGCCAGGTGGGTAGTTCACATCGAAGCTTTCGTGACAGGTTTTGGAAATGTCTCTCCACATTGTGTCGCTTTGGTACTGCAACAGTCGTGCATAAATAAGACACAAACATTTGTCTTTGAATGACGTAAAAAAGAACTCTTCCCCCTCTCACTGTGAAAATAGTATGTCTTTTTTCGCTTTTCTGCCATGACTTTTGGGGCTAAAGCATAAGCAGGCTAACTCCTCATCGCTTCACATCGTGTAGGAAAGAGGTGTGGTGACTGCGCACTACTGACCTTAGACCTCAGTCTACATCAAATATTGTTGTTTTATTTTTTTATTATTATTTATATTTATTACGTTATTTAACTATTCTGCATACATGTAAGCATTAATTCTAAAATTTATGCAACTTTATATTTTATATTGACTTCCATTGTGACCAGTGCTATTTTTGGAGCATGGGCTTACTTGGAAGGCGCCTTAAGTGGTCCTCGTGGCGACCGTGCGCCCGCGGGCACTGCGTTGGTGACCCCTGCTCTAGAAAAACACATGTTCAGCCTGTGGTTCTCTGTTCTGTTGTTATTTCTATAACTCGCCATTCAAAATGAAATGTCTGTTTCTGGTGTCTGATTTTATAAAATAAATTTCACCCCAAAATGTATAGTCCAGTGTGGTTTATATATGTTTTTTTCTTCTTCGTTGTGCATTTTTGGCCGGTGTGACTAATACTCCGGAGCGTCTTATAGTCCGGAAAATACGGTATGAATTTTGAATTACAATCCATGAACCGTAAAAACACACTTTTTATTGATCCATTTTTAAAAATCCAATCTACATGTAAGCTATAGAAAACATGATAACACATTAAGTTACACGCGGAAGGATAAACTAAATGAACAAGAGAGGACCGAGCACTGAACCTTTGGGGATCCTTATGACAGGGGAGAAGTGAAAGAGGAGCTGTTATCAATGCTTTTAAATCATTACCAATTTACTAATTACTAAACTAAAAAGCTACTGTCAACTAATAACTACAAATAATTAAACAGCTTTGTATTAACGAATTCAACCCAAATCACTTGAATACCTAAAGTGGCACATTTTTTCCTATTTCTAGACCAAACTCTGTAGTGTACGCACTCTGGACGGTTCCAGGTTGGTGATGGCGGAGGTGTGGCAGGTGTAGTTGGCCGCCTCTTCTCCCGTGAACACGTTGAAGAATTTGAGGTGCCCCGAACACGTCCCCAGCATCAGGAAACGCTCTCGGGACGAAAACGCACAGCACGTGAAGTCGCTCTCGTCTCCGGGACCCTCATGGAAAACGGACATGGGACGAAACCTGTGCGGAAAGAATGGAAAACGAGAGATTTCTGTGAGCGAGCGTGTACTCCTGTGGTTTTTCTCAAACTAGAATTTCAGATGTAAATGTATGCAGTAGTTTCAAGCAAGGCTTAAAACGCTCCAGATTCAGCGGTAACGTAGATCCCCATTGGTTCAGTGGCCAAATATATTCATCCAGGCCTAAGTTTTGAAAATAAAATCAAACATTACATAAAGCTGCCTTATAATTTCGTGGGTAGCCTATTTTTACACAAGCAGTTGTCGGCGTTACTGCTGAAAAAGATCGCGAACCATCATTACACCATATTCATACATTAACAAGAGTTTTTCCCATAGACAAAATGATACTCAGACAGAAGTGGGAGATTGTTCAAACAGCTGAGCCACTGTTGTCCCTTCTTACTCCGATCAAATCACATAACGTACTGGAGAAAACGTTCTTTTCAGAGTGGAAATTGTTTACTAATAAAGCAATTGGAACAAGCATGCCTAAGACACATCTGTAAATACACTGTCTGGCCAAAAAAAAAGTCGCCACCTGGATTTAACTAAGCAAACAGGTCCGAGGTTGCTGCAGTTGGTCAGGTCCAGGTTCAGCAGCAGTGTGTGCTCAAAGAATGAGGTCAGCTGAACCTGAATATACTGAAGGACCAGGTTATTAAATGGATTTTTTCTTCCCTGATGGCACGGGCACATTCCAAGATGACAAAGCCAGGATTCATCGGGCTCAGATTGTGAAACAAGCGGTTCAGGAAGCAGGAGACGTCATTTCCACACATGGATCGGCCTCCACAGAGTCCAGACCTTAACCCCAGTGAGAATCTTTGGGATGTGCTGGAGAAGGCTCAGACTCGACCATCATCAATGCAAGATCTTGGTGAAAAATTCATGCATTCGCCGTGTCAGAAGATTTATTTCCATCCAGTGTCGCATTAATTTATAAGATCTGGACTCTGTGGTGGTCGATCCTTGTGTGAAAATGACGTCTCCTGCTACCTGAACCACTCTGTCACAATCTGAGCCCGATGAATCCTGGCATTGTCATCTTGGAATGTGCCCCGTGCCATCAGGGAAGAAAAAAATCCATTGATGGAATAACCTGGTCATTCAGTATATTCAGGTTCAGCTGACCTCATTCTTTGAGCACACGCTGCTGCTGAACCTGGACCTGACCGACTGCAGCAACCTCGGACCTGTTTGCTTAGTTAAATCCAGGTGGCGACTTTATTTTTGGCCAGGCAGTGTATATGAGCAAATTACAATTAACTTTAGCTATTGTAGCTTTTTAGCGTATGAGCTGTTAAAGGTGCATTATGTAATTTTTTTTTTTGTTGGCTGGTCCATCACCTGCTTGTTTCTATGGATGTCATTGCTTTTCCTAGAATATTCCATGGTATGCGTTACATTTATTAAATTATAACTAAAAATACCTAGAAAAACAGGCAGTGAGCAGGGTTGCCTCTAACTTGGTCTGGTGCCGTACTGTGAAACATTACAGACAAAACAATAACATCTCCCTGGAGACGAGCATGTGAAGGAAAAGTTACACAATGCACCTTTAATCTTTATCTTTCAGTCTTCTGTTTATCCCCGTGTAACCGAAGTTTATTACCTGCTGAATATGAGCTGGCGATCGAGAGAGCCCCTGTCCGCTCCCCCGTACTTGGGGTACAGCACCCGGCTCCCCAGGCGGGCGGTGAAGTTGGGCGAGGCCTGTCTGCGCTGCTTGGGCTCGGGGCAGCGGTGAGGGGCGAAGAGGGAGAAGGGCGGGCAGGTGGTGACCGGGTTGGGGCAGCGGGCGTGTTGTTCCCGCAGATACTCGGTTATGATGCTGTCCAGAGAGGGAGGCGAGGGCAGGTGCCGCTCGAACTGCCTCTTCATGGCCGGGGTCTGAGCAAGAGAAATAAAAACGCCCTTTTTAATAATAATAATAATGCATTTTATTTAGTGTGTATTTTATTAATATTTAATAATAATAATAATAATGCATCGGTTTTATACAGCGCTTTTCTGGACACTCAAAGACGTTTTACAGAGCATTATTCATTCACTCCAGACCTGGTGGTGGTAAACTACTATTGTAGCCACAGCTGCCCTGGGGCAGACTGACGGAAGCGAGGCTCCAATCTGCACCATCGGCCCCTCCGACCACCACCAACACTCACGCACACACCACTTTCATACTAGGCAATGTGGGTGATGCGCCTTGCCTAAGGACACTACGACAGTTTTTTTTTTTTGTGACTGGCGCCCCATATTTAGTATTTAGTAATGTATTGGACAGTATTTGAATTATTGATTGCTTGTATTTAATTGACTTACAATTACTTATCAGCTCTCCCTCCCTTTTTGTCGTGATCACTTTAAATTACTTTCTAAATAATACTTTTCTTCCTCCAGAATTCAACCCAAGTGTGCACAAATAGTACATGTAGATTCAGAATGAAGAAAAGTTTCATTTCTTTATATTTTAACACTAAACCCTAAAATGTCCAACGATGTGACTATGACACTAGGAAGAGTCTCTTGTGTTGGAGACGGTTTGTGGAAAGGATTTGACCTTGAGAATGCATTTTTTTAAACATTTTCTTTCTATAAAGGGTCTAAAATTTGAAGCAGAAATGCATAAACTCCCGCAAGGTCATATTATTGTATTCCTCATCATGTCAGGAGTCTTTATTCCAAATTTCACGACTATGTGACACTGTATGTGATGAAAGAAACTACTGGTGTAACGATAGGATATTGTCACGGTCTGAACCTCACGGTATGAGATTTATTGCGATATCGTGGTAAAGCTCACGATATTACGATATTCTACATAATGCTTTGCCCAGTCATTTGGTACAACGTTTATTGTCATTAGGGATGGAACGAAATCCAAATCTCTCTGTACGATATTTTCACCATAAACATCTCACTGTACCAGATTTATTGCAATATTTTGTGGTGAATCTGCTACTTTTTCCTCCTTCACAAGACTTAATCCAAAGAATGAAGATGTAAAAGTGCTTAGAACAGTTATTTCTTCATGTCGTCTGCACTGAAACAGAGCAAAGGATCATGGTCTATGTAGTTCCCTCTGTTTGTTTAGCTATTTCTGTATCAGAACTGTTCATTTAAGCAAAGAGTCTTGGGATTCGATATATTGTGATGCTCCACGATATTATTGTGAGACCTTTGACGATACGATATCACCAGATTTACGTTATTGTTACATTCCTGATAGAAACACTTGTAACAGACTCAAATCACTGCACACCAGGTTTTGACGGCCCTGAGACCAAACGGGGCTGAGTTAAAACAAAAGACCCTGAACTTGTAATGTAAATCATAGTATGAACAAGAAAGCAAAAAAAATGAAGGAGGGGTCTGGCTCCTGGTTATGTTGGCATAAAGGGAAGCATGCATACAGTATTTAATAATAATACACCTTTATCACTTCTTCATTAAAAAAAAAAAAAAAGATATAACCAGTTTTTCCTGTGGTGTGACACAAAAAAATCACATATTTACACAAAAACTACAAGGGGCTCATGACTTGTATCCACCAGGAGAAGCTCTGGGGTTAAAATAAAGGTAAAAAAGTAATAATTATGATATTCCCTATAATACTATGTTATAATAATTACTAATAATTACTAGGGCTGCAACTAACGATTATTTTCATAATCGATTAATCTGGCGATTATTTTTCAACTAATCGATTATTAATCGGATAAAAAGAAGAAAAGTGCTCCAAAACTGCTAAAAGTAAGTTAGCCGTGCGTCCTGGGTTTACGCACAGAAGCTGTGCTCGCTCTGCCAACCCCTCTCTCTATTACGCACGCGGTCAGGTCAACAAAGCTTTGACCAATCACAGTGTTCGTGGGCTTGTACCGCACACTCTGTGATGGACAGGAGCACCAGCGAATCACAGCGCGGAGAAGCGAGGTCCCTACTTTTTACGCACACTGACCCAAACAAGTGCTAAACCAACCCGCGGGGGAGTCCTATCGAGCTAAATCGCATTCTTTCCCGATGGAGAGTGTTGGATTACTCACAGAAAGGACTTTTATGCAGATGGGATTTATTTCAGATGGGAAGAAGGCAAAGGTAAGACTTGATTTATTTGATTTGGCTTGATTGACAGCTACTTTTTTCTGTGTTTCTTGGCTGCTAGCTTGGTGAAGGTTTGAGCTACAGAGGCTGATACCGCGGAAGCAGCTTTCAGGCGATATATAACTTATGGGGGAAGGGGGAAGGGTCGTGTTTGCTTTGAGGCAGAAGTAAGAGTGTCAGACAGTTGTATTTTTATATGTGTGGATATAGAGGGCTTCAGTTTGAGATGTGAAGTGCTGTGGTGAAAATGAAGTGGATAAATTGTTAACCGTGTTTCTGCTGATTCCAATGGTGTATAACATGACAACGTAGCACTCAGTATGTTGTAAATAGAGATGTATGAATTTACAAAAAAAGGCGCTAGTCCCCAAATTTGGTGGCTGTGGGGTTTAAGAGGTTAACTGGACTAGTTAATGGCTTAGAAACACATTGTTCCAATGCAATCGCGGCTAATATGTGCTAACTAGCTAACACCAAGCAACTTCGGTTTAACTTGTATAGTGTCAAACAATACGTTGTGATTAAAACGTTCCTATTAACTTGTACCAGTAATGCAACCCAACTACTTTTCATGTCAAAAAAGGTTGCCAATATGTTTGTGAAATCTCACCAGAGTCCTACTGATTTTAAAGGGGAGACGCCAGTTCTCAATTGTCCTCTTTTTCCCCCGTGTTAACCTTTCCTGTTCTCGCCCCTAACCGTGGTTGGGGAGCACAGGGGAGATCGTCTTCTCCAGGGCCGGGATTGCTTCCCTCCGGGGTTAACTCCCTTGAGGACCTCGTGCGTTTGCGGTGTATGAAAATGTAAATAAAAGGAGGCAGTTTCGCTGCAGAGTGGGGCTTTATTAGCTCACTACACTGTAGGAGTAGCACCTTTTACCCTCTACTTGCCCGATCGCCGTCTCTGTCTTTCCCTGAGAGCACACGCACACACGGAGCGAGACCCGGCTCCACTGCTCCGCACAGACATACATCCAGCACGCAATCACTCACCCTCTCTCTCTCTCCTGCACTGAGCTATAGACACAATATAGACACATCTCACAACACCCGATTCTCCCGCTTGGACTTTGTCACGTGAACTAGTCAACTAATCGATTACTAAATTAGTTGCCAACTATTTTAATAGTCGATTTTAATCGATTTAATCGATTAGTTGTTGCAGCCCTAATAATTACTATAAAAACTTGATTGAAATAGTCCAAGGGATGCAAAATGCCCAAATCTGGCGTGTAAGGATGAACCTCATGCAAAAGTCCAGCTCTGGTTTCATCCTCACCTGTATAAACGCTCCATGATCCGACTTCTGCTTCAGCGGTTTGACCTTCTTCCCTGTCGTGCACGGAGGCGCCGGGCGCTCTCGGGTGAACAGGATGCGTCCGACCCTTTGGTTTGGAAGGTGCTGATGATGAGACGAGGATGCGTGGGCCCCCGGTGTGGAGCGCGAGGAGCAGGGGGTGGAGGGGCCCGGGAGCGCCGGGGCCACTGTGGGAGAGGAGCCGAGGTGGGAGTCGGAGAACCTGGGAGGGCGGAGGAGCGGGTTAATGGATGGTTTTAATTATTTTGGTCACATTCAACAGGGCTAAAAAAAAAAAAAAAAAAAGTTATTTTCACTCACTCTCTGCTCCAAAATAGTAAAATTCGTGTAAAGAGGTTTTTGTCACCTCAACTTTACTTTATCATTCAGAAACACAACAAAAAAGCTTAAGATATAAACATTTCGATCAGAAAATGACTTAAAAGTAATGAAATTATATTGCTGCATGGACAGATAATTTTCCTTAAGTTAACTTAAAATAAACTACCTCTAGACTAGAATTAAGCTGTCTCAGAACTAGTAAGTAGATAATAAGTCTGGAAATAAGATGAATAAAGGCCGCTACACACTACAGGATTTTTCGGTCTTAAACGATTTTTAAACGTGCACCAAAATGCGCAAACCACAGACACGAGGAGAAACTTATGAGATTTCTACAATTTCTACAATTTCTATGGATAATGTGGATCAGATGCTGCACTTTAAATGTTCCACTTTACATTAGGTGAGTAATAAAGTCTTTATTTTCTGTCCTGAGTTTGTTTGTTGCGTCTCTGTGTCCGTCGCTCCTCTGCCCCTGACTCTGTTTTATCGTCTGTTTCCGTCGCGTTGTTGATGTTCGGTGGTTCTGATCTGACACTGACTCCACACATGAGGAGCAGCGGCTTCAAAATCGCACACGGAGACAAAAAGTCGGGTCACGCCTCCCTGAACTCGGGGAGAAGAAATCGCAGCCAAAATCTGGCAAATTCTCCTGTAGTGTGTGGCGGCCTTAACCTGATATAAGTTTTAAAATCTTGGCCAGATCAGAGAAATCTGCAGTGAAGGAATAGATTCGATACTCAATACCAATTCCAATACCAGGATGATAACAAAAGAGACTCTTTCTTTATGTGAATGTGAACATTAAATTGCAGTAATACGGATATAGCTCGAGATCATTCAAAATCTATTCAGGAAAGGTTCATTTGTGTCCTGTGAATGTGACTTTTTTAGTATTGATACCTGTTCAAATGTGTATCTAGTTTCAAAACTAGTTTTAGTATCGTTTAGTATCCGATCATACTTTTGACAAGCCTACATACTATAACATATAGATAACAGAAATGAACGAAAATTAAGGATTTCACAGTCAATAATTATGAAAAATAGTTGAACTGTGGTGTTTTTTTTCCTCTCAGATTTAGACTCGGACAAGCTTCATTGATCCACAAGGGAAATTATTTGGACACAGTAACTCACGTCACAATATATTATAATAACAAAGCACAAAAATATAAATGTTAATAATAAATCCTAAATAAATAGCAAAAATAGTAAGAGACTGCTGGTAAATAAGGCATAATTATATAAATGTAAGTACATGTAAGCAAAAATAAAGAATATAATAACACAAATATAGCAAAAATCAGTAATAACACATTAAAATCTGATCTCTTGCCATCCTCACCTGGGGGTCCTGGGCATCACGGGGCACACAGACGTGGGGGTGACCGCGGGGGCGCTGGGGCAGAGCAGTCCCACGTTCAGGTTGGCCTCCTTCACCAGCAGGTTGGCGGTGTCGTGCAGCCCCTTGGACATGAGGTGGTTCCTGATGAGCACGAGCAGCTCCTTCTCGGAAAAGGCGATTCGCGTCTGCGCCACCACGTTGGCCCTCTGCAGGCGGGACAGGGACACGTCGCTGCCCATGAGGAGGGGCTTTCCCGACACCCTCTCCGTCAGCTCGGCGGCGTAACGGCAGAAACGCACGTGCTCGCTGCGCTTGTCCTGCAGCACCGGCTCCTTCATCAGCTGGAAGGGGAAAGAACAAGCGCAACGTGAACTATTTAGTGCTGCCACTAACGACTAATTTTCTAACGATTAATCTCTCGACAAATTTTTCGATTAGTCGACTAATCTAAACGACTAATTAAAAAAAAAAACAACAAGCGGGTCTAAAACACACAAGTGTGTGGGTTAGAGTTTCCCTGGAGGTGACCTTGGGTGTGCGAGTTGCAAAGGTTATTGCTGTTATGTCTGTTGTGTGTGCTCATTCGACAATGTTGAACAACGATATGCACACACAATTTAACGAGTATGCACGAGCAGCATATTGCAACGGTATTCTCAATACCTCATGCATCGTGGTCGTGCTCCCGTGATAAGCCAAATAAGTCTTACAGAGTGTACAAACCACTCTATCGCCATCTGTCCGAAAGTATTCCCAGACTTTCGAGGCTTTAGGTCTTGGTCTAGAAGTCACCGCCACTGTTCTTGGATCCGACTCTGACCCACCGGCCGCTGGCATTTTCTCAAATGCTCAAATCGGGGGAAGGGGGAAGAGAGAAAGAGAGAGACCAGCCAGCAGAGTGCGCACGGCAAATACTTCCTCAAGTTTGTTTTCTTTGGCGGTGCCATTATATATCACTGCTGTTAGCCTTTGGTGAAGCCGAGGTTAGCCACCTCGGCGTCAACCCCGGATGTAGCCGCTGTCAGCAGCACCGGTGTCCGCCTCGAGTGTAGTACTACTAGTGGTGTGGAGGGGAAATACCTGATCTCGGGCAAGCAAAAGGTCTCTGGACGAGCCGTTTGAGACCAAAAATAAATAAAGGCGAATATTCGACCAAAAAAATGTATTCGACTCATTTTCATATTCGATTACGTCGACAACGTCGAATAATCGCGGCAGCACTAGAACTATTATCTGTTGAACTGCGCCACGTTCTCACGGCTGGAGGAACAAACCTGCGCCCATAATGTGACTGAGGAGTGTCTGGAGAGTGTGACGTTCTGGAGTGAATGAACTGAATGAGGATTTTGATAGAGGTGAGTTTAAGGTGCTGAGCGAACTGGGTATGAATGAGGATACAGAATTGTTATGATGCTCCAGTCATTATAAAGACGTCTTTGTATGTTTGATTTTATGAACTAAAACACCGACCTGCCCGGGGACGACAGGTGGAAATGAGCTCTGGCGCTACAGCCTGGTACATGCATCTCTCCTGTTACGGTTAATGTAGATTCTGCACTGTCTCTGTCTCATTGAATAAATAAACTAAACTAAACTCTCTACCCGGGCCTAAAACTTAAAATGTTGTTGGGTTCTATCTATACATTAAAACATGGATCAGAAAATAGTGTGATATAAGCCCTATAAGAACTACAAACACATGTATTGGTTTTATTGTTTTAGAATTAGTTAGATCAAATTTGAGCAATTATACCTTTTGAAAAATATTCAATCCTGTAATATTTTTTAGATTATATTAAATGAAATATAAAAACAATAAAAAGTGTGACTATCACCTAAACTAAACCTAAACATGCCGACAATCTGTAAGAGAATTTAAGTAATTTATCCTCCACGTACATCAGTTTAACACTGACTCACAAGAGCTATATTGATTTTAAATAAACTTCTCCTGCTTAAGACGTCCAGTTGGTCTCCAGTCTTTTATTTTGGACAATTCTTGGACAAGCTGAAAACTTCTACAACACAATTCAAACTAATTAATTACAATAAAAATCGTATGTGTGACGTCACAGCCTTCTTCAACAGTTTTGGCCACTGGGGACAGATTTAAATTATTGAGTTGCAAATACATAGTTTGCACTAAAATGACAACCTATTAGGAACAAAAAAAAAAAAAAACTGATAAATAACAAGCTGAAGAATGTTTGTTTCATTGTTGCTGCTGCTGAACAGGATCAATGAAGTATTTATCTATGTGTCTACGCACTAAAACCTGTCCTCCCTCACCTGCTGTATCTGTCCGCTGGAGAACAGGGGCAGTTTTCCGATGATCTGCCGGACCGACGAGCTCCGAGAAAGTCCCACCAGAGCTTTACAGGCCAGAGCCCGGATCAGGTCTGCGTCAGTTATCGGCACTTTTACGGAGAGCAGAGAGAGCAGCACCTGGGAAAAGATACAGATCCACATTTCACATCGAGTTCTACCTCAGAAAACATTTGTATTCAATCAGACCAAACCTAATCCAGTCTTAAAGGTCCTATATTATACTAAATTTAGTTTTGTGAGGTTTAAGCCATGTTTGAATCCACAAAATCACACACCTTGAGTGTTACTCACACTTGTTTGAGTAACACTTTATTATTATTTTGTCTACATCTCCAAAGCTCAAAATGCTCTGTTCCACATTGTGAGTTTTCAAGTTAACAGCTACATTTTACTATTAGTTAAATAGTTCTGGTTTAGTCCCGGTTTAGTCCCGGTTTAGTCCTGGTTTAGACCTGCTTTTGACTCGGTTTAGACCCGGTTCAGTCCTGGTTTAGACCTGGTTCAGTCCTTGTTTAAACCTGGTTTAATCCTGGATTAGTCTTGGTTTAGACCTGGTTTAGACCTGGTTTAGTCTTGGTTTAGACCTGGTTCAGTCTTGGTTCTGATTCAGGACAACCAGGACTAAACCAGAACTGAAACAGGAGTGAACCAGGACTACACAATGTCTAAAACAGGACTAAACCAGGACTGATCCCAGGACTGAACTCGGACTAAACCTGAACTGAACGAGGTCTAAACCATGACTAAACCAGTTCTAAGCCAGGTCAAAACCAGGTCAAAACCAGAACTGAACTGGGACTAAACCAGGTCTACACCAGGACTACTAAACTAAAAGTAAAGTGTAGCTGTTAACTTTCTAAAACTCACAGTACGGATATTTATTTCTGGTGGGAATTGTACCTTTATTCCATTGTTGTTCTGCACCACCTGCCACATATGGGCCAGGACCCTGCTGTGGGGGTAGGCGGGGTGCTGGGGGGCGGAGGGTCTAACGGGGCTGATGGGAAATGCCCCAACAGCGTGACTCTGGTCCGGAGCGCACACGCAGTTTATGATCACCTGTGGACCACAACATCAAGGAAATATTACATGCAGAAGTAGTGTAAATACTCTCAAAAGTCTTTTTTTTCTTAATTTTCAACTACTTTTTACTCCTTGGCTGTCGGCTTTATACAGATTACCTAATAACAACGAGGCAATTAGCGCTAAAACTGTGTGGAGAAGGTAATTTAAGCACCGGAGGGACGTTAAATGATTGGAGCGAAACAACTCCAGATATACTGAAGAAGAAAAATGTTAAAAAAGGTTTAGTGTAATAGATAATAAGTTAATTGGAGCTGTGAAATGAATCAAATGAATTAAATACAGCTTCACTATCAAGGACCACGCCACAATAATAGTCCAATATTAACTCCACCTATAGACTAGGGCTGGCGATATGGAGCAAAAAGTATATCTCAGTATATTTTTCTGTATCTTGGTATACGATACATGTCTCGATATCTGTACAACAAAAATAACCCCCAAAAACTAATATGCCAAATTCCACAAGGTCTTTTTCACTGAAGTTCATGTTGGAACAAAGAATTTCCCTGTATACAAAAGTAATAATTTACCTGTACAATAAAGAAAGAAATAATACATATTGTTTTATTTTCATTCAAAAATAAAACAACTCGACTCCACCTCATGTTTGATGAACTCTGTGAACCACACGATCACAGAACCCTGAGCTCCTTTAGCCTGAAGCTCTGGAGGTTCTTTATTTTTACAGACCCATGTTCCTCCAGGAGCTCTGAGGTATCCCACAATCCCCTGCACAGATCTGAGGTATCCCACAATCCACTGCACAGATCTGAGGTATCCCACAATCCACTGCACAGATCAAACTGAACGTTTCCAAACACGATTGTACAAGTTCAACTCTACAGCAGATTATTCACTCAAATCTTCTGCACAAATAAACTTTACAACATCTAAACCAGAACTGGGACAGAGCCACATCAGCCCGTCTGAAACAGTGACGTGTTTAAAACAGCATGGCTCATTTGCATAAACTATAAACGCTGAAAAAAACAGCTCTGTCGCCCTGATGCTTCAGCTTCTGTGGGACTAAAGGACACGACTCAGTGGAATATGAGTGTTCTCCCTGTGATAGAGGATGTGCTGCTGATGCCGAGGAGGTAAATGGTGGAAAAGGTCAGTGGTGCTGAAGCTTTGGCACTTTGGGCGTTCACAGGCTGTTGTGACGCCGCCGTGAACGAGACACGAGGGGAGGACGAGGAGACGGGGCGAGCAAAATCAGAAGTAAATATAAACATTATATCGATGTATACGATATGTCAAAATCCATATTGAATATCTCTATATATTTTAAATACTGCGATATCGCCAACCCCTATTATAGACTGAAAAGTATTGAAAGGTAAAGTGAAAGTCGAAGTACCTGTAACGCAGACTTCTGAATCTCTGCATCGTTCACAAACACTTCGCCTTCTGCAACTCTCAAAATGATGCTCATGCCTGCGAAACACAAAAGCTGACGTCTTAAGAAGAGCGGGTGAACCAAACGTACGGTAACAGAAACATAATAACACTGACCCACAGCGGTCACACTGGACCCGCGTTCGTCCTCCACCTCCACGGTCTCGGCGAGCACCAGCTGCACTTTGGGGACGACCGTCAGAATGGCCAGAACGTCCAGCACGTAACGCACCACATCGCCCCTGGAAACGCAACACAAACACATGTGGGAATCAAGACGGTGATGGATTTTAAGACCACATTTTAAACACTGAAAGCAACACACTCAAACTTTTAGCAGTGTGTTTGTCGGCCTGCCCCAAGACTGAGATCAAGCACCCGGAAACCTCACCGTTTCCTCACTCAGTTGGATCTCTGTGAAGTTTTTGTAGTCGCACTGAAAACTCGCACTGAAAATTTCCATGTGCAGGTGAAATTTATTGTGCCAGTGTCCAAAGTGCAAAACTATTTACAGTGAGCAAAAATGACCAACACGGTTTTATAGAAAAGGGAAAAAATGGAGAGTTCCCCTTTTGAACTCTCTACAGCACACCGACGTTACCTCAACCCCTCACCCCAATATATAAAAATTACTGTAGAAATAAACTATTTCATGTTACCTCAACATTGTATATTCTACACATGGCTCACAATTATAATCTACAAAAGAAAAAAATAATGGCTTAATAATGTGTAAAAAGTCATGTTACATAACACCCATGGTCAGCACCACGGCATGAACAGCTCCTATTTCAACTACCAGATAGTGGGTCAGTTTGGCAGAGGCGCGAACGGGTAGGAGCTGCATGTATGAAATAAAGTATTCTGATGCACTCAAGTTGGTGAATTAGTAGCGGAGGAGAGAGGGGGAAAAAGCGTTAATGGCGCATATAGAGTGGATGGATGAAACAGTGGGGAAAATAAGGAGTGTGGGATGAATCAGCATATGTGCTTTAGGGGGAAAACGGCGACTAGAATCATAGACGGACTGGCTCCGTCTCACACACACTCAAATGAATACACTATATACTCCTCACGCGCATTTTGGCAACGGGAGTGTCATTGTTCCCTGTTCATTCCGATTCATTCAGACTGAACACGGACAGAAGAAAAAGACGGAGATAAAAACATTTCCAGCAACAAAATGTCTGGTTCTTGTTGTGTGTGGCCGTCAGAATCGATATTCTACCTGCGGACTAAAGTTTTAACGTTTTACTCACTGATCGCACAAGGATCTGGCAGTCGGACATTTGTCAAAGTTCAGCTTGTTGAGGAAATATTCTCGATCTTTTGACGATAAGCCTTCTGCAGAGCTCGACAAGCTGCTGAGTTCTGCCATACTTCTGTTGCCAAAATGCGCAAATGAGCCAACGTCACCACTGTTTACTGACACTAAAAGGGTTTATATACTCAAAGAAAACGCAATGGATATTTGCAGGTAGATGCCACTGACAACTCACTAACAAGATATTAAAGACTTTACTTCATCATTTTGAGCCTCAACATATATTTAAAAGAACTACAAACAATTTTATATTTTAAGCTTTGAGTACAAATTTGCATTAGTTCTGAGACGCAGTGAGGTTGCCAGTGTGCAGAGTTTATTCCAATAATTAGCTGAATGTCTCCCTCACTCTTGACCCCATTTCACAGTACACTAGGGTCCAATAATGCCTGTGATCCAAAACAAAGTGGAGGGCAGGACACAGGGTCAGCGGGCTCTTCGCATAAATAACACCTCACGGAAATTATATTGTTTGTAGAAGCTAATATATTACTCACTTATACTGAAGTCACATCTACGGCTCGTTTGTGATGCGTTTAACTTTTACTACTTCATTTGTCTGCGAGTTGAGAAACATTATATTTCACGTTTGCTATATAAATACTTGGCTGTACTCGGGTAAATATAAATTTCTTTCTGACAAAGTGAAAAACATGATCAACTTTCGTTTCGAAATCAAGTCACAGCTGGGATGCCGAGTGGGGAGACAACTGCTTCGAGGCTGCAAATGCAAAAACTAAAATGAACTGTGGAAAAGTAAATGTGAAATAAATCAGCCTAAATGTACCTGCCGCTGTAGTTCCTCCACTCGCACGCGACGGAGATGAGCTGCAACATGAGGGGAACGCAGGAGAGTTTGTAGAAGACCTCCACGGGCTCCCAGTGAAGATGAGGAGGTCCGCTCTCCATGAGGAAGTCCATCAGCTCCACCACCTGCTCCCTGGTGTACGTGTACGCCTGAAACACGGGGAGGGGGCACAACATGTTCAAATTGCAAATAAACAATATAAATACCGTATTTTTCGGACTATAAGTCGCTCCAGTGTATAAGTCACCAGCCAAAAATGCACAATGAAGAAGAATAAAACATGTATAAGTCGCATTTCTGGGGGGGGAAATTTATTTTATAAAATCAGAGACCAAGAACCGACATGTCATCTTGAAAGGCGAGTTATAGAAGTTATAGTAATAAAAACAACAGATAGAACAATCCGTGTATCATTCGTTCATTTGTTTTTCAATATAGAACCAAAAATAAGAAAACGAAAAAACAACTTAATCTTTATTATTTGTCTTTAAAGCCAAAATGAAAAAATGAACGATTTGTCTTTTTCATTTTTGATTCATATATACGATTCATATATTTGGTCTATGGACTGTCAGTGTGAAAAATGTAATAAATAAATCGCACCCGAGTATAAGTCGCCCAAATCCTGAAAAAACTTATAGTCCGAAAGATACAGTCATTTCAAACACGTCATAGAGGAAAAAATGGGTAAAAAAAAGCATATATATATATATATATATATATATATATATATATATATATATATATATATATATATATATATATATATATATATATATATATATAGCAGACATGAAAAAGATGAGGAGGGTGTGCAAGGTGTGAGGAGGTGTTGCAAACTAGGCACACCGGGGCATCTGTTTTAGACGACCAATACGACCAGGCACCATCTAAATGAAGGGTGATTCACCAGTATATGCACTGGTGTAGTCAAGACCGCACTAAGCCAGACCAAGACTTTTAAAGGTCGAGACAGAGACAGAAACAGAGACCAAATCAAGACAGCAGCTTCGTACCCCCGGTCTGGAGGGTGGGTCTGTTCTGGATACTGTTACTGGACTATTTCCACCTCCCTGACTCCTGCTACCGCTGCAGTGCTGTGTCATAATGTATGTATGTGTTCTTTTTGTTGTTCTTCCTCCATTTTCTTTTTTTCTCTGTAGTAGTTAGTTATAGTTATGAAAGATAGTATAGAGATAGATAGAAAGAGTTATGAAAGATAGTGTGTCACAGTAGTAATCTCATCGTTTCCTGTTTCAGTTAGTGGTAAATAAAGATCATCATCAGCACACGAGCAGTTTTTTTTTTCAGCTCTTATACTGTGCAAATGAGCCGTGTGGTTTTGTTTCGTTTCTGTAAAACGTAAACAAATGTGCTAAAGCTGCATTAAACACATTATAATCAAGATTCAGAAAGTTTATTTTATATTCACATATGAAAAAATTTAATTGCGTTTTTCACTCTCAATCAAACCTAAATTAAATAGGAAAAAAAGTTCTCAGTTCTTCTTAGGCAGGGCTCTACAGTGCGCCCATTTCACTCGCATTTGCGAGTAAATATTTCGTCGTGCGAAAGAGGAAAATAAAACAGTCACACCAGTGCGAGTGCTTCTGCAGCCACAGTAAGGAGAACTGCGCACAGACGTAACGTGACAAGTTAAACGTTCTAAATGTATCAAACATTAGGGGCAAACTCACACTAGGACTTTAGAATCGTGCCCAAGCCTGGAGCCCATAAAGCGCCGCACGCTTTCCCAGCGCGAGCGCTGACCCCAGCGTACGAGCTCCGCGTGTGGCTGATATCACTCATACGAACAAACTCCGCTTCAAAACACACCCACGCCCCCTTCAACGAGGAGGACCCCGCAGCAGTACCCACACCTGTCCCACCACTCAGTAAACACCCCCACGCCGCTGGACTTCCTTCTCAGCTAAAGCGAGAGCTTTGTCTTGGTCTTGTCTCGAGCGCATTTGGACTCGGTCTTATCACGGACTCAAGGTCTGAATACTGAGTGTGATCATATTTCATTACGGCCGCTGCAATAAACTTGCACCGGTGTGCGTGACCACGCGGGACGTCCCTCTGCGGTCTGTGCACTGGAGCCCACAGACACTGTGCGGCCCGTCAGCACAGGCTCCGCAGCGCGCGGCTTGTCCACAGCGCGCACCCTTGTGTACCAACGTGCGTCACAGGGCAGGTATCCCTACCTATCCTTCCGCCTCACATCAAATACGCCAATACTAATTTTCTGTCAGTGTCCACACAGAGCAGACCCACAGCACAGAGCAGGTGATATGTGGGCTGAAGTTTGCCTAAGAAAATGCCAAATAACTCTGTCACAATGTGCGTTTAGTTTGGTAAATGTGCAGAGGCTAAAAACCACTGTAAAACCAGGAAGAGAATGTAACTTCACCTAGGAATTTGAAAATACAGGTTTAAAAATCTTACCTATGTTTTTCACTTTGAAGCAGTTTTGTGTAAAGTGCCAGTGGAAGTTCTCTTAAAGAAGAGGTTCTTATTAAACTGTGGGTGAAGGTCCAAAAAGGGCCACAGAATGTTTCAGTGCAGTACAGTTTGTTTGGCTTATTTTAAGTCTAAATATTAATCAGATAAAATGAAGAGATATTTATAAAAACACTGCGATCATGCAGGAAAAGTACAGTCATAATAATTCTTTTGTTTTTTGTATTAAATTAATTCAAATAAGTTGGTGTGCGCAAGTTCTGCACTGCAATAATCGTTCGAAATGAAAACCTACTTGTGCCCCCATTTTTTTTTCTGTGTTCCTAAAATTTTTAACTTAGGGGCACATGTGCTCCTGAAAAAAAAAGTTAGCGTAGAGCCCTGTTAGGGACACAGTCTGGTGTGTAGAGGGAATATCATGGTTATTTGTATTTTTCCAGGTTTATTAAATATATATTTTTTGCACATTTGTAAAACTGGTAAAGTATCGGTATCGGCAAGTACAGAAATGATTGTACTCGCACTCGTATCAGTTTTCAAAAAAGAGGTGTTGGTGCATCCCTAGAGAAAACTGCTTCAAAGTGAAGAAAGTGGGAAGCATTTTTAAACCTACTTTTTCCAAAATCCTAACTGGAGTTACGTTATTTTACTTTGCAGTGGTATTTAGCCTCTGCACATTCACCAAGTCAAACGCAGATCGTGACAAACACAAAACATGAGAGCTTTTCACTCCTGATATACAGTAGTACTTTAATGAGTGACACAAAAGGACTCACTTTATAAAACGGCTGCTGAGGAACGATGTCGGAGGTTTGCTGTTTCACTTGTTCAGCCTTCACTGCCAGATGAGCCTCAAAGTATCTAAACACAACAAGAACAACTGTGAGATCAGGGTTTTAAGCACATTCACAACAAAATAATTCTATATATGGATGGGACAGGAAGACAAGCAGGGTTCCCACAGTGTCTTAAACAGTCTTAAAAGCACTGAATTGATTAATTTGGAAATAAGAGTCTTGAATTTTTATATCTGGGTCTTAAAAACCGTGCAGTACGTAACTTCTCCATATCACATCTCTCCTGAAAAGTTAAATTTGTCAACAAACATTATTCAGTAAAATAAAGAACCAATAATTGAGAACGCAACGCAAAGCTCCGGGTCCAAATATTCCAAACACATCACTGAAGAGCCTGAACTACAGCACCACAAGCAACAAGGTACGGAGAAGTGCGTAAAATCAAAGAAAATCTCAGCAGAACACAGTTTGACTAAAGCTGTTCTGTTGTTTTTAACGTTGGTTTTACGTTGCCGAGCAACATATTTCATGCGCTGGTTATGAGGAAGAATCTCTACTCCCCAGATTCATTTGTTTGAGAAATAAATGAACACAAATTAAAGGATTTTGTTTGTCTTTGCCGGTAGCTCTACGAAATAGGCCGTGAAATACATGTAGGTATTAATTTTTTATATAAATGGTCTTAAAAAGGTCTTAAAAATACTGGATTTTAGCTTGAAAAAGCCTGTAGGAACCCTGGACAAGTATTTGACAGACTCTCCACCAGAAAAGTTACAAAATGCACCTTTAAATGATAAAACTCTCCATAATCTGAGTCATACCTGCGCAGAGCCATAGACGTGTGTTTGGCCTTTTGGCGACCTGAATACACCTCGTCGTCGATCAATACTGACAAACTGCTGTCAGAGTTGAGGATCGCCAACGTGCTGATCTACGAGAGGGAGAAAAGTCATCAAAACTATCATTATTAGGGCTGAAACGATTACTCGAGTAACTCGGATAATTCGATTACAAAAAATATTCGGGGCAAATTCTTTGCCTCGAGGCTTCGTTTAATTCATGTCACCAAAGTCAATTTATTTAAAATGTCTCTGCTATCGTATCGCTCCTCCTTTGTAGACTGCTGCGCCAGTCTGGGATCACTGTTTCACACGGACAGTTATCAATGACGTACATTTCAAAGATTTGAAGCGGCGCGATTTATTCCACGGTGTGGAAATGGCAGATAATGATGTGGCCGGTGCCAGTGTGCACTGGCAAAGCCAACCTGATGTACCACAACAGTACGTCTTCAATGCTGCAGCACTTAAAGCGAAACTTAAAGCGTGAACTGTACTTCTCTAAGCGGAGTCGGAGAATCTACGAGGTAATATACTTTTACGATTGCTAACTGAAATGAAAAGTAACGCCTATTAGAATGTACAGTATTTGTAATTATTTGTAACCTGTGTTATGAGTCGATAGTAACGAGGCATAATGAGCAGCAAGAGAGCAAATGATCTCACTCAAATCGCTCCCTTCCTCACGTATACACAGACACACGCACACACTCGGTGTTTCCCACATCAGAAACGTCTAGTTCGTTGTTCTACTTTTACCAAAAATCTGATTTAATCTAGAACCGCTGGCATCAATTCCAATATCAGAGAAAGGAAATATTTTATCGACGCGTTTACGAACACTTATGTGTTCGCTAGTTCTATATTTAGCTTATTAATTAGGCTAGTTAAAGGATTAACGTTGTCACTTAGAAAACTCCTGTCTTATAAGCCAATAAGCCAAAGGTTTTACACTTGTTTAAAAAAAATGTTGACTTTAAATAAAAACCTTTTTGTGAGGAATAACAGCAATTGCTTGCTCATTTTAAGAGGCCTTTCATGTTGCGTTACACACTATTGATATAGTTGTATAAAAACAAAAAGTGTGATTTATCCGATTACTCGATTAATCGATGATATAATCGACAGAATACTCGATTCCAAAAATATTCGATAGTTGCAGCTCTAATCATTATCCGGTCACTGGTTCGGTTTAAAGGTCCTATATTACACAAAATTGACTCTCGTGAGCTTCAAGTTGTGTTATAATGTTGTATAATCTCTGGTGTTGTGCACAGACCAGGTTGACGAGGCGGCGGAGTCCATCCTTCTGGTCAAACAGGTGGAGCACGGCCCTGAAGGAGAAGGAGACGGAGAAGAACATGGTGGCGTGGCAAACTCCCGACGAATGGGACGACTCCAGCAGCCACAAAGCGTAGGACACCACGTCGGAAAGGACGCCGCCGGGAAGCACGCACACCTGGAGTCAGACATAACACAATAAAATCAGATCATGTCCTAAACCCACAGCAGGACTTTCTCCCCTCCGCTCTCTCTCCTCTTCAAACGTCGTTACACTCGGAGATTTCCATCCACACGCAGCGAGGAAGAAGAAAAAAACCTGACTGACACTTTGCGTGTGACGTTGAGCCCAAAAGTTTGTGACAGAGACGTTTTATTGAAGCCGAGAGTCGAGAGGGGACGAGGCTGAAGAGGAGAAAGTTCCCGCTCGAGGGCGAAGTCAGACTTTCATGGAGACGGTAAAGCCCAATTTATGGTTCTGCGTCAAAATTTGTTTGCATCAACGCAGACCTCCCACACACAGTTGACCACCGAAACTTTCTTTCTATGCATGAAAATGACCCAGACAGTGAGGGGGAAGTGACACAGACAATAAGGGCTGTGATTGGTCCTCTCCACCGCTTTACATTTCCGCTGCTCCGCTCATTCTAGACTTTGAGTAATAATGTGTTTAATGCAGCTTTGTGCACATTTGTTTACATTTTACAGAAAAGAAACAAAACCACACGGCTCATTTGCATACAGTATAAGCGCTGATAAAAACAGCTTGTACCCTGATGCTGGTGCGATCGAACGCGCCGCAAAGTTTGGTTTGATCAGAACTTGTGCCTCATCTTCAAATATAAAGCTGCTCTTCTGTTTCTGAATGGTTTAGGTGCAGCTACAAAATAATTCTTAATCAGTCACAGTAAAATGAGACGGTTTAATGGTATCAAAATTTGGATTCCGCCCAACCCTACTTTGCACTGTTTTCTTTTACGACCTTTTGTATATAACTGTGATATACTGTATTTATATTACTATAGTTCTATTTTTTACTTCTCCTGCCATTTCTGCCACTTATTTTGAATTTATTATTACCATTTATATATATTTTTTGCTTTTTGTTATTATTTTATATTGTAATGTATGAGCTACTGGGTCCAAATAATTCTCCTTGTGCATCAATAAAGTTTGTCCAAGTCTAATATTAACACAAATATTTACTGCACACATTTTAGTAGTAAATTAGGTGTTAAATTGCACGTGTCTAAACAAAGTGCTGCTGTGTCTTTGGGCAAGGCACTAACCACCTTCTCAATATGGATGTGCTCATTGAGCGCGAGCGTCTGCGATGGAGCCTGTGATTTAATTGCAGGGCTGAGTGATCACGAGAGAAAGTAATATGTTTTATACATTTTGGTATCGTCCCAAAAACGAAACTAAAATATTGGTCATGTGGTCAAATTTATATAAAGCACTTTTCCACCTTCAAGACACAAAGCACTATACACCAAGGAACCGCTCACTCACACTCCCTAATACCTTTTTTAGGAAATAAAAATAAAACATCAAATGCACCTGAATAACGAACATATATTCCCTTACCCTCTCCATAGAATCCTGGTTGTAGGCCAGGTAGTAGAGACACAGGGAGACTCCGGTCGCTGCCATGGACGGCCGTGGGATCTCCAGCAGCTTTTGGACGCCTCCGTGAAGAATGAACTCACCAGCAAACTTCTTATGAAGAAGAAGAGAGGCGAGTAACTGGAGAGACAGAGGAGAGACGGGGGTTAAAACATATTAGTACTATTAGAGTTGACCATTTTAGCAACTAATAACTGGAGAAAGTCAACAGTCCCAGAGGGAAATTATTGTGCAGCAGTGTCAGACATACAGTGGACAAACAATACATTTCAATGATACAGTTTCAATAATTCAATAATACAATAATCACAGTTTAAGCTTAGCTCAACAATGCAGCCAAACATTTCCTTAAAAATAGGCAAAAGAGATCAAGTATGTAACGCCATTTCCCCATGACTGGTCCAAGCTATAAGAGCATTTATCCTGGTTATGGCTTCAGTAAATAAGGACGTCCGAGCTCTGAGTTCTGATCCGGGGCGTTCTCAGACGCCGCCCAGAAGGAAGGAGGTTAAACCCCTCACAGAGCGGGTGGTGATCAGGGCTTTCCATTATTTGTTGGGCCTTGTAAAACGACTTCTGTTATAGACGTCCTGCAGCTGTAAGCCTACAATTTTACCTGTCCCTTTGACCAACCGAGCCAGACGATTTGTACTAGACACAGAGAGGGCACCGAACCAACAGACCATACAAAATGAAAGAATAGATTCAATAAAACTCTGATAAAAAACAGTCATAAGAACATTACTGACGTTAAAAGGATTCATTTTCCTTAAAAAGAACAGTCTTTGCTGCACTTTCTTGCATCAGTGTTCATTCAAAGCGTAGGGCACGGTCAATAATTGTCCCGAGGTATTAAACAAACTCAACTTCTTTTGCCTGAATTACAGAATGAGGGAGCGTCTTTTGAAGTTGAGAATGAACAAATGTAAAGCAGGTCTAATGTAAAATAAATATTAAATCAAAATGTTCTGTATTTCTCTGCTTGTGTAAAAGCGTCAGCGTAAAGAAAACCGGCCCCCCAAGTTTATCCTCCCCTCGCAGACAGGCAGCGTGTGGGGAGTGGCCAAGTGAAACCCCTGATAAAGTGACTAAACTTAGCATAGAGGATAAAAATAAACAAACAAGCTTAACACATGAGTATCTAAAACAAACCTTAGAGTCTTTAAATACAACAAAAGCTACAAATGCAACTATGGTTCTGTGATTCCAGAGGACACTGGGGTCATTCCACCTCAATTCACCCTAAAAAATTGCAATTTGAACCCTCACATTGTCCAAATTGCAAAGAAAATTAGTGTATGGGTAAGTCATAGCCAGAAAAATCTCAAATTTGACCATGATCGGAGTAACGGTTGCTGATATATCGCCATTTCATTTTTTCACTTTTTTGCATGGTCGCTGAACTTCAAATTGCATTTACTCAGCAAAACCCAAGGTATCTCTGGAAAGGGGAAATCATAAGAAATCCAAATCTGGCATTATATATTTACTGCATTTGAGTACCTTTGAGATGAATGAACTTTTTCCTATATTTTGACCTTGAAACTGACAATAAGGGACATGTCCGACCTCAATGACACCAGTAGAAAAAATGTAGCCCTATATGTCTATTACAACATATAAAAAGAGATTTGCATTCCTTATGATTTCCCCTTTCCAGAGATACTTTGGTTTTTGATATCGGACCGGTAGCTGCTGAGCAAACGCAATTTGAAGTTCAGCGACGACGCAAAAAGTGAAAAAATTAAAACGTTACTCCGATGTGATCATGGTAAACTTTTAACTTTTGGCTTTTCTGGCTATGATTTATTGGATAAAGTGTGGCTTAACTCATTGGGTGAACACAGGTGGTTTCAGTACTTTCATGTGGGTCATATCCTCACCAGCAGAGCATCGAAGGTGAGCTGGACGTTCTTGGTCTGTCTGAGGTCGATGTAGTTCATGAGTAAAGTCCGTGTTTCCATCTTCATGAAGATGGCCAGTAACTACGGAGAAAACAGAAAAAGCCGCCAGTGAATTCAGAAACAGGCGGGTAACGGCTGTAACATGTGATCACACTAGAGGAAAAACACAATCCCCACATCCAATTAAATGCGCTCCATTGCAACAGTCAGGAAAATATGAAAGTTTGATAAAGTTTAATGTTTATTTTGTTATCTTATGTAATTAACATCACTAAAACTACCTCCTGCTAATATATACAGTGGCAAGAAAAAGTATGTGAACCCTTTGGGATTTCTCTGATTTCTGCATAAATTTGGGATAATATGTTTCCTGATCTTCATGTAAGTCACCACAATATACAAACACCTTCTGGTTTAACTAATACTATACAAAATTATGTGTTTTCACCTTTTCACTGAACACATCATGTAAAAAACTCACAGTGCAGGGTGGAAAAAGTATGTGAACCCCTACGCTAATGACTTCTACAATAGCTAATTTGAGTCAGATCTCACCCATTATGGAGTCCAATTACTGTGATGAGATTGCAGGTGTTGACTGAAGCTGCCCCACCCTTTAAAAACCCACACTAATCTTGAGATAGCTGTTTTGAAGAAGCATTGTCACATGGGAACCATGCCACGCACCAAAGAGCTCAGTGGAGACCTGCGAGCAAGAATTGTTGGGCTGCATAAAGCTGGGAAGGGATACAGAAGTATCTCTAAAAGCCTTAATGTCCATGTCTCAACAGTGAGACAGATTATGTACAAATGGAGGGAGTTCAAGACAGTTGCCACTCTCCCCAGGCGTGGTCGTCCTACAAAGATGACAGCAAGAGCACAGCGCAGAATTGTCAGTGAGGTGAGAAAGAGTCCTAGAGCATCAGCTAAAGACTTACAAACATCTCTGGCACATGCAAACATTTCTGTTCACACCTCCACAATACGTAAAACTTTGAACAAGAATGGTGTTCATGGGCGGACACCACGGAGGAAACCTCTGCTGACAAAAAAGGACATTGCTGCACGTCAAAAGTTTGCAAAAGATCACCTCGATGTTCCACAGCACTTCTGGCAAAACATTCTTTGGACAGATGAAACAAAAATTGAGCTATTTGGAAGGAACACACAACGCTATGTATGGAGGAAAAATGGCACAGCACACCAGCATCAAAACATCATCCCAACTGTGAAATATGGTGGAGGAAGCATCATGGTTTGGGGCTGTTTTGCAGCCTCAGGTCCTGGACGGATTGCTGTCATCAATGGAAAAATTAATTCCAAAATGTACCAAGACATTTTGCAGGAAAACTTAACACCATCACTCCGCCAGCTGAAGCTCAAACGAGGATGGGTGATGGAACAAGACAACGACACCAAACATACAAGTAAATCAACAAAAGAATGGTTAAAAAAAAAGAAATTGCGCCTTCTGGGGTGGCCAAGTCAGAGTCCGGACCTCAACCCCATTGAAATGCTGTGGCATGACCTCAAGAGAGCAATACACACCAGACAACCCAAAAATATTGTTGAACTGAAACAATTCTGTGAAGAAGAATGGTCCAAAATTCCTCCTGCCCGTTGTGCAGGTCTGATCTGCAACTATAGAAAACATTTGGTTGAGGTTATTGCTGCAAAAGGAGGGTCAACTAGCTACTAAATGTTGAGTTTCACATACTTTATCCTCCCTGTATGTGAATGTTGACTGCTTGTGTTTAATAAACAAAAATCAAAACACATTTTTTTCCTGCAGTATTACTTTAGAAGAATGTATGATTGTATTGTTGTGACTTAAATTAAAAACAGAACACATTTTATGACTAATTTATGCAGAAAACAAAGAAAGCCCAAGGGGTTCACATACTTTTTCTCGCCACTGTAGTCTGTTAAGGCCACCACACACTACAGGAGAATTTGCCCGATTTTGTCTGTGATTTCTTCTTCCCGAGTTCAGGAGACGTGACCCGACTTTTTGTCTCCGTGTGCGATTTTGAAGCCGCTGCTCCTCATGTGTGGAGTCAGCGTCAGATCAGAACCACCGAACATCAACAACGCGACGGAAACAGACGATAAAACAGAGTCAGGGGCAGAGGAGCGACGGACACAGAGACGCAACAAACAAACTCAGGATAGAGCGAAAATAAAGACTTTATTATCGCTCACCTCCCATAAAGCGTTAAATTTAAAGTGCAGAATCTGATCCACATTATCCAAAGAAATTGTCCTCCGCAAATAATGACAAAGTCCACAAAACCACGCTATTAATCCATTTTGAAGCGTTCTTTGAAAGTAAAAAGGCAAAGTTGTTCCTCGCATGTGTTTGTTTACGTCCACAGAGCGAAAAGCTGCAGATTAGCGACAGTGACTACTTCCTGTGGACTTTATCTCCTCTTTTATGCTTTAAAAATCCTGTATCTGAAGTATCGCTCCACATTTCATGAATAATAATGACACAGTTTTGACTTGTGTCTAAACTGGAAGTGCAGAGCTCTGATCTTTGAACACTTCAGAGTCTCAGAGCGAACAGAACGCAGCATAAATCTGGGATGTTATCAGCTGTTTTACACAGAGAATGCACAATATCACTTTTCTGAGAGACTTTTTGGGTTTAAAGCATCTTTTGTCACAAATCTGGCCTAAAGTGATAAAATTTTCTTTTTTTATGCAGTTTACAATAAGTTCATATTAATTGTAAACTACATAAGAATTAAAATTAGTTAAAAAGACAATTCAGTGATTTAAACATTAAATTTGACCATGTTTATGGGGTGTATTAATGACATAATGATGAAATGCATGATACATTCAATATAAAACACCACCTTTGGAACTTCCAGACTAGTTTGTGTAGAAATTGCACTAAAACGCATTTAAATGACTAATAAATAATGTCTTGTGTACCTCTTGGTATTCCCCCAGTGGCGTCAGGTACTGCAGGATGAGCCTCTGCTCCATCGCAGGGGTCAAAGGCGAGAGGCTGTACTCCGAGCCAATCACCACGGAGCTCATTTCAGACCAGGAAGCGCCGTTTGTGGACTGCTCCGCCTCCTCCCTCCTCGGCATATTTTCTTCCGACTCAAAGGAGCTATTATTTAATTTCCGTTTAAGCTTCCCTTTTTCTTTTCCGTCTTCCCGTTTTCTCCCCGTTGACAGAACGTCCGAAGAGTCTGGACGCGTTTCATTCACAGAGTTTGGGATTAGGTGGTCTAAGATTGCGCCGTTATTTACTCCACTGCTGCTGCTGTTTTTCTGTGGGGAACTGAAGGTAGTTTTGGATTTTTCGTTGTTTTCCTCTTTCACAGCTTCCGTCTGGCCTGAAGTCTGCGGGTCTTCGGTCGGAGAGTCTTGAGGTAGATCACTGGACTGGGCCATTTGGCTGTTGGCCTCTTCTCTCTGTAGATCTCGCAGGCGGCTGATCATGAGCGGGGCCTGTAAAGTTGACCAAAATGTAAAAATAAATGCATAATTCTACATAAATGACATTGATTTTTATAATTCTCCTTTCAACATTTCCATTAAAACAACAGTGGCAGTTGGAGGACGTGTGATTTAGTCCAAATTGGCTGGAGTATATGTAATACTGTGACTAATATTTTTTCCAATATATTCTATAGCCCTTAGTATGACTGCTGAAAAATCATTCCTCCCCTGGGTTTATTTCCTGACCAGCCAGTTCCTTCTACATTCTGCAGAATCTAGAAGGACCTGGACTCAGACCATAGAGCGAGAAAATCCTTTATCTGAACTTTAGACAATCCAACCACAGACGCTGATGTGTCGCACGTGTCTCTCAGAGGTGGAAGAATTCTCTTGTAAATTCTCATTCAGAACAAAATAAATAATAAATAATAATGCATTTTATTTATTTGGCGCCTTTCTGTACACCCAAGGTCGCCTTACAACAACAGCTATAGCACTTTTTTACAGACACATGTCCTCAAAGACGCTTTACACAGCATTATTAACAAAGCATTGTTCATTCACTCCAGACCTGATGGTAATAAGCTCCCACCAACACTCACACACACTCCACTTTCACAGCTACAGTGCATGTTTTGGGTCTAAAACAAAATATAATTTTTTTTAATCTGAGATGAGAAATAGTTTGGTGCTTCGACTGTTGATTCTGTAAAAATCTGCGCCGTTTCTCAGTCCTTCATGTTGTTTTTTCTCCTTTTTTACATGTAAGGCGCCATGTTTGTTTTTGATGCTTGTCTGTGATTTGTTCATCTGTCTTTTAAAGGGATAGTTCGGGATTTTTCACTTGAATCTGTACGTCCCCGTCAGCAACGTCGTGCATCAACACTGACTTACCTCCCGACAGCGTCTTAGCCGAGTTCTTCCCCGGTTTTGGTGCTGACGAAAGTGTCCGGCAAGTTGGCTGGAGTCACGAAAATAAAGCGTTTTTCTTCTCAAAACAACATGTGTTCAAAAGAGTGACACATTTGCATCACAAAACGGTGAACCACGAAAAAGTCAGACCTCATAATCGCGCCTGTTTCACTGTGTTTACTGCTCGGAACATGTGTGACTACTGATGCCATAAAGATTCATGTCAAAAAACCTGAACTATCCCTTTAATCACACCCTCTGGAATCAGGGAGACAGGATCCAGCTCCAGCCGGCTTCACTCGTCTTTGTAAAGCTTTGTCACAGTTCTTGCTGGTCAGGAAAATAGGCTTATATATTGCCAAGTACACAGACTATTAATAGCGAACCTAAATCATTATTGCACTCTTCTTTTGCATAAACTGCGGCTTTAAATCAGAATCAGAACGGTTTTCAGAGATGTTAAGTAATGTCAGGACACCCCATTTGAGTTTCCTGACTTTTTATTCTTCCACATTTCCTCTTACGCCCCTAGTTCTTCCCTGTTCTTACCAGCTGACAGTTCTTGTCTTTGTAGCTCGGTGCCACATCCTGGCTGCTCATGGCTCGTGCCAGCAGCCCTGTGGCGTAGACGCAGAGGGGCCGCTCTGCTTCACGGGCCCATGTGAACAGCTTGTCTATCAGACCCTCCTGTTAAACAAATGAGAGACATGTTAGAATTAAAACACTACTGCATGATAAACAAATCTACATGTATTAATTTACTAGGGGCGAGATGAGACGGATCACGAGACGAGACACATGAGACAGAGTCCACGAGAACAAGACGAGATTTTGAAATAATTTACAATTGATCCACTTATAAAAATGACAAAATTAAGTCTTTTTCTACCGGTAGCTCTTCACCCTCTTCTAAGTAGCTCACCAAGGGATTTCTGAATCACACATATTGTGCTGATTAAGTAAAATTTGATGGATTAAATGCCTTATAACTTTGTGCCCTACTATGGATAATGGTTTATGTTTTATAGGCATCTAACTGCGCCTCATCTAAGGCTGTGGCTCTTATGTTTACTCAGTTTCTTGTGACGGCTAAAACAAGTATCTCTCTGGCATTTTCGTTTTGTAAAGGCAGCTCACGGGAGTAAAAAGGTTGGAGACGCCCGTGTAAATTCCCACATGCATCACTACTGATTATTACAATATACTATTTTTCGGACTATAAGTCACACTTTTTTTTCATGGTTTGGGTGGTTCCTGTGACTTATACTCAGGTGCGACTTATATATCAAATATATAATTTCACATGCTGGTTATTTTCACACGGAGGCCTCGAGAGGGCGCTCTAGGCTTGTGCGCCAGTATCTGCTCCGCCTTATGTGATTACTCCTGCACCACTGTCACTTCTCGCTCTACTGCGCATGTCTCCTGCAGAAAGAGCCGCTGTCCTGCTGCAAGAAGTGAAATCTGCAGATGAAAATGGGAATCGAGCAGCAGAAAGAAAGTTTGGAGTGAGCGAGAAACTTGTGTTTGGAGAAAAGTGGAGAAAACTCAAACTGTAGTGAAGAAAACAAAAAAGATTTAGCTGGAGTTGGCAAAGTTGCTCAGAAGTGACACCGATCATGAAGAATTCAGTGGATTTAGTGATTTGGAGCAAGATGGAGAGTTTGGAAAAACTTGTTCTGTTGTTTCTGCTCTAGTTTTGTGAATAACTGTTCATATGTGATGTGAACAAACCAGACACATGTTCAGCCTGTTGTTCTCTGTTCTGTTATTACTATAATTCGCGTTTAAGATGAAATGTCTGTTCCTGGTCTCTGATTTGATCAAATAAATTTCCCCCCATATATGTGACTTATAGTCCAGTGCGACTTATGTTTTATTCTTCTTTATTGGGCTTTTTTTTTTTTGGCGACTTTTTTGGTGGAGCGATTTATAGTCTGGAAAAATGGTACTCGATATACAATATGTCTAATACACTTCATTTTTATTATTTAAATTATTCGACCCAAACCTGCTCCTCTGTTCTGTGCTGCTTCAAGTTATGGATGAAGACAGCCTAAATGTGCCTTAATGGATCTTTTCCAAATAATGCAGAAGCGGCTGAATTAGATCCGTGTATATTTGATTACATTATTTCCCGATATTTTTCTACCAACTTTAGCACGGATTATCTGTGTCAATATTAGTCCTTTCACTAGGAAATAAAAACTGGGACGGAGTTTTAAATGTTCTGTCTGAATATGTGAGCTACAAGTCTTTGTGTGCTGGGCAGAGTCCTGTACGGGTTCAATGGATGAACCGCAAATTTTAATGAAACGTGAAAAATGTTGTACTGTGTCGGACGCAGGAGAGCGCGGGTCTAATCTGCGGTTTACCAAACATCATGTGCGAACAAAAAACAGGGCTGTGTTTTTACAAGATGATTAAAAGTAAAATCCAAATGTTTTTGCTGCACACATTCCCACAAATCTCTGCCACTTTCATTTTCAAAACGTGTCCTGCAGTTCAACATGACTCTTGAGCTAAAAAGAAAATTAGCGAGTGGAGAGTATAAAGTTGTAGCTCCTAAGGAGACACAGACATGGCGGCTGTGTAGTGTATCAGCTCCCCGACTAAAAGGCTAAAAACCCCTCAAAGACCTAACTATTTTCGAACCTTATGAAATTCAAGATTAAACTTTACCAAGGGGGACGGTAATATGAACAGGAGAAGAGTAAGAAAGATTGAAAATAACACTATAAACGACGTCGAAGGGAAAAGGCAGTTTGAGCTAACCGCTACAAAGCACCTAGCAGACAGCGAACCGTCTAAGCTAACAAACAAGGGACACGGGAGTGAAAACATGTCAGACTTGGAAACTGTGCTTCGCGAAATAAGAGAGTTCCGTCAAGAGCACACAGAGTCATTTAAGGAGTTGAAAGAGGATATTAAGAAAACAAACATCAGAATTGAACAGGCCGAACAACGCATAGTAGAGGCCGAGGAGCGCTTTCAAACCATTGAGGACGCAACTTTTGAGCTTTTGGAGCTGCAGAAGCAGTTCAAATCCAGACTAATCGACCAGGAGAGTCGCGCCAGAAGAGACAATATCAGGATCCATGGGGTGAAAGAAGGGGCTGAAGATGGGGCGAGATCATTGAGTCCCTCCTAAAAGTAAAGCTAGACCTTGAACCGACACTTGAACTCAACATCGAAAGAGCCCACCGCTCGGCAGGTCCGCGCCCACCAGCGGATGCTCCGCCACGGTCGATTGTGGTAAAGTTGCTAAGTTATAGAAACAAAGAAGCTATCATCGCGGCGGCGTGGCGGAAAAAAGGATATGAGATGGAGGGGAAGAAGGTAATCATTGATCACGATTATGCTCCGGAAATTCTGAGACAGCGCAAGCAATACTCAGAGGCAAAGAAAGTGTTAAAAGAAAAGAAAATACGCTGTCAGACGCCATTCCCAGCCAAACTCCGAGTGTTTTATGAAGACGGCACACAGACTTACAACACGGCGGCAGAAGCAACCAGAGATATGACCGAGAGGGGCTACGGACTTACCATGGTCACGCCAGCGGAGGATTGTTTTGAGAAGATGAAGAGACTCACCTGGCGCGCGGCTCGAGCGGACGGAGGAGGACGTCACGCGGATACAAGACCAAACAGAAGCTGGACGCGTACAGAAGATCATCACAGAATGAATAACTGAGACTACAAAAACAATGTAAGGGCGTCAAAATGAGAAGGTAATTATCTGCAAAAGGTTTCTTATTTCTCCATTTAGAACAGATAAAAGTCGGAACTGTCTCACAGAACTGCCAATAGAGGTATGTTTTGTATTTTACTTTCAAAGGGGCCCTCTGGTGGCTTAGATCCAGAGGCTACTCCCCCGAGCACCTGTTGGGCTCACTTACGGTCTTTACCATGACCTCAGACTTGGAAGTAGCTTTAATTTATTTCTTTGAGATATGTTATGTTGAAATTGAAGTGTTGTTTTTTGTCACTCATTCTTTAGGTAGCAAGGGGGAAAAGTGGTGTCGTAAAATTTTTGAATATGACTTTCCAAAGCAATTTAATTAAATTATCAACTTATAATGTGAATGGTATTCCTACCCCAATTAAAAGAAGTAAAATTTTGTGTAAAATGAGGAAAGAAGGGGTGGGGGTGGTTTTCTTGCAGGAAACTCACCTGGCAGGAAAAGAGCATGCGAAATTAAAAAGAAAGGGATATTCTCAGGTTTATGCTGCATCATATAAGTCAGGTCGCAGGAGAGGGGTTGCCAATGGCAATTTTTGAAATGGTATTTTACTATATATTAATATGGCAACTTGCCATATTAATATCTAGTAAAATACCATTTCAAAAATTGTCAGTAATAACTGATAAAGAAGGAAGGTATGTCCTGGTTAAGGGAAGACTTGAGGGAATTTTAATTAGTTTTCTAAATATATATGCTCCTCCTGGTTCAGACTGGACCTTCTACAGACAGCTTTTTGACTTGATAACTTCGGAAGGAGAGGGGGTATTGGTGGCTGCAGGCGACTTAAATCAAAGGCTAAATTATCAGCTTGACACATCAACAGGAACACCCTCAAAAATGGGAACTGCCAAAAAAATTAAGGACATGATGGTGGAAATAGGAATGATGGATGTTTGGAGAGAACTGCATCCAACAACCAAAGACTTTACATTTTACTCCTCTTGTTGCTGTTATGTCTGTTGTGTGTGCTCATTCGACAATGTTGAACAACGATATGCACACACAATTTAACTTGGTATGCACGGGCAGCATATTGCAACGGTATTCTCAATACCTTATGCATCGTGGTCGTGCTCCCGCGCCTCGGGCGCAGCCGCTGTTAGCCGCACCGGTGTCCGCCTCGAGTGTAGTACGACTAGTGGTGTGGAGGGGAAATACCTGATCTCAGCCAAGCAAAAGGTCTCTGGACGAGCCGTTTGAGACCAAAAATAAATAAAGGCGAATATTCGACCAAAAAAATTGTATTCGACTCATTTTCACATTCAATTACGTCGACAACGTCGAATAATCACAGCAGCACTAAAGGAAAGGATGAGATGGAATGCTCCAATTACAGACCTATTAGTGTACTTAACCAGGACTATAGATTGTTTACGGCAATTTTAGCTCAGCGTATAGAAAAGATTTTACCAGATATAATTCAGTTAGATCAGACAGGGTTTATAAAAGAAAGGCAGACTCAAGATAACATTAGACGGACTTTACATGTGATGCAGCATATTCATGACAAAAACATGGAAGCGATTATTATGGGGATGGACGCTGAGAAGGCATTTGATTCTGTTAGGTGGGATTTTGTATATAGAGTGTTGAAGAAATTCAACTTCCATGAAAAAATAATTAGAACTATACAAGCACTATACACGGAGCCAACAGCTAGGGTGAGGGTTAATGGGAGTCTATCTAATGAGATTGTACTAAACCGTGGATGTAGGCAGGGCTGTTCAGCTAGTCCTCTCCTGTTCGCAATATTTCTTGAACCCCTTAGCCAATCAATAAAACAAAATGAGAAAATACAGGGTATAAATATGATGGGCAAGGTACAAAAGCTTGCACTGTTTGCAGATGATGTTTTGCTATATTTATCTAATCCTAATACATCATTACCAGCAATTATGTCAGAATTTGAGAAATTTGGACAATTATCGGGCTACAAAATAAATGTACAAAAAACACAGGTTCTTACTTTTAATTACAACCTAGAGGATGATATAAAAACTACGTATGAAATTGATTGGAATTTAAAATCAATAAAATATCTAGGGGTAAATCTGACAAAAGATTTGAATCAATTGAAAGAAGCCAATTATGAACCATTACTATCCAAAATAAAACAAGATGTAGAGAGGTGGAATTTAATACCATTTACGACAGTCGCTTCAAGAGTTGAAGTGATAAAAATAAATATTCTTCCCAGATTATTGTACCTTTTTCAGACCTTGCCAGTGGAGATTACACACAAAGAATTTATTGAATGGGATAAATTTATCTCAAGGTATATCTGGCAAGGGAAAATACCAAGAATAAAATACAGAACACTTCAGTTGTCTAGAGGGAAAGGTGGGTTAGCTTTACCCTGTTTAAAAAGTTATTACCAGGCGGCTCAAATAAAAATTCTGCTAAATTTGTGTAACCCATCATATTATGCAAGATGGAAAGAAATTGAAAGCAAGAACATACAGGGAATACCGGTTCAAGCACTAATAGGGTCAAGTAAGTTGTTAAGATGGGTGGGCTATGATTCAGATTTTATCCCAAATAGGAATGATCTGTGATTTAAAACATGGGAACAGGCTCCATGTATGTGGTGGGAATTATTGAAGAATAACAAATGCAAAAGTTTTCAAGAGATCAAAGAACAATTTGTGCTAACAAATCAAGATTTCTACAGATTCTTACAATTAAGGCATTATTTGGAGCACGACATAATACGGGAGAAATTTGAAGGTGAATCAGAAATTATTCATTTGATTATATTGGCTCACAAATCTAAACTAAACAAAAAATTGATTTCAAAGATATATATTGGATTGGAAAATTTAAAAATGGATGATACACAATACATAAGAAGGAAATGGAATGTGGAAGCTAATATAAGCTTAACAGAAGAGGATTGGGAAGAGATTACTCAAAACAACTGGAAAACAACATCATCTTTAAAGTGGAGGGAATATGGATGGAAAAATTTGGTGAGATTTTTTTAGAGCACCAGCGCAGACAAAATATCGAGACACAATATGTTGGAGACAGTGTGGGGAAATGTTGGCAAGTTATGTACATATTTTTTGGACCTGCCCCTTAGTGCAAGGTTATTGGAATGAATTGAAGAACGTTATGGACGGGGTCCTGCGTGCTGACCTCCCTTTTACCTGTGAAGTCTTCTATTCCGGCAAATTAGATGCAAATTGTAAAAACAAAATTAATTTTAAGATATTTAAAATCATGTTGGTAGCAGCAAAAACAGGAATTACAAGGAAATGGCTTAAAGCAGAAGCACCAACAAAAGACGATTGGGTTGACGTGATTCACAATATTTACATTATGGAAAAATTAACTTATACTCTAAGATTAGAAACAGAAAAATTTGAAAAGTTATGGAAGGGTTGGCTGAACTTTGTCAAAACGACACGTTTGGATTTTATTTGAGTACTTATTCCCCAAGGTTTTGTTCGCTACCATATTTAGTTTTTTCCTTTTTTTTTTGTTCTTTGTTTTTTCTAAATGTTTCTTTCAAACATAAAAGTAAAAATGTGTACTTCATTTTGAAGTTTAAATATTAGAAAATGAAGGTGTCTTGTACAATATTTGCATTTATGTAAGTGTAATTATTGTCTTGAAAAACCAATAAACAAATAATTGTTCTTTTTTGGCTCTCGGACTGATTTTAATTCAGGTGCGGTTCGGGCGTCTGTGTGTATTTACAGCGGGTCGGATCGGGTACGGGCGGGTGCGGTTTGTCAAAATCAGACGCGTGCAGTCAGACTCTGGTGTACGGTTCTTTTAGCTGCAGCTGCTCAAAGATACGCAATTCTCCAACTTTCTTTCATACCGGAGCCAAACAAAGTGGAAGAACACAGTCTTAGGAGATCATTTTACCCGCGTGCTCCCCGGATCAAGATCTCGCCCCATCCCTAAAAGTTACTGTACCTTCTCTTGAAAGACGGCGCTCGTTTCTAACCCCGGGACAATGTTTTGAAGAAGACGACACGCTGCTGTGTTGAGGCTGAGCTCTGTGCTGTTTAGGATGTAATTGTCCAACAGCTGAAGGAGACAGAAGAGCACTTAGAGATGAACTTACATTTTTAGTAAGAGAATAGATATTAAAAGTTGCTCACTGCATTGGTCAGATCTTCACTTTCAAAGATTGTTTTTAGCATTCGTCCCAACATGCAGTCTGGATCTGCCCGCCCTGTGATGACAAATATAGCAAAATCATAGTTAACTTTCTTTTTTTCATTCATTCATAAAAACATTGAAATTCGGTCAGAACCTGGGTGTCTGTCATCAAACGGGTCGGGGTCTCCCTTGTGATATTCTCTTGTCTCTCGTTCAATCACCTCAGACATTCTGCGGCAAATAAAGTGAATTAATAAAGTGCCATAATAATAATAATAATACCAAACTGCCAAATGTAAACACATGGGGAAAAACAGTCAGAGACAGTGTAACAGATAACCCTGTCGTGTCAATCACTATTTCATCTTTGCAGTGTTTCTCCTTACAACCTCTTGTATAAAGCAAATATATATTTTTTTATTACTATACTTACAATATCTTTTTTTTGTACATATACATTTATATAAATACGCCGTATTTGACACCAGTCTCTTGTTATTTTGCTATTTATTTTCAATTTATTATTACCATTTATATTTTTACTCATTGTTATTATAATATACTGCATATACTGTGATGTGTGAGCTATAGCGTCGAAATAATTTCCCTTCTGGATCAATAAAGTCTGTCTAAGTCTAAATTTAAGATAATTTTCCTCATGTGTAAGAATCATGTGTCAGTTTTGTCTCTGAAGACCTGGTCCCAGCCCTCGTGCACTGACTTGGTGAGATTGGAGACCAGCTCCTCCGTAGATCCGTTCTGGATGTCCTCCCAATGGTAGACGAGGTCGGCGATCTCTCCCCTGGCGTCGTCGGCCAGAGCCACGGCCATGGCGGCCGACACGGCGGCCGACACGGCATTGGCCAAAGCCAATGCCTCGTCTGAGGCCGCCATGGCTGCCTGAGGGGAGGAGAGAGCGGGAATAAGGATTAATATTCATATGTTCCACTGATTCATTCCATTCCTTGTGGCGTCAGGAAGCCATAGTTTTCAAGTAAACATCTACCGTTTACTTTTAATTCGAGGTGTGAACTCATCCAAATGATTCTAGTGAAGGTGTGTGGAGTTTAAAAACACAGTGAAGCACTTTTTCTATTACTACATGACATCACAAGGTGGAACAGAGAGTTTTCAGTTTAAGAATAAGCAGGTTTGTGTGTTACATAAGATGTGTGAATGAAACAAAACAAAACTCCATGTATTTGGTGAAGAAAACATACAACATTATAACATAAAGAGCGTCAAGATAGTATAAGTTATAGCACTGCACACCTTATTTCAGCATAAATTTAAGTTACAACTAAAATCTTACGGTGCAAAGTAATATTCAAAGAGCCAAGACCCAAGTTGAGACTCACTCACCGCCAGTCGTTCACTGACTCTACACCTCATGCTCTCTGTGGATTTCTTTCTTTCTTTATTATTAATAAGTCTGTTTTGTTCATGACACACAAGTGAATCACTGTTGGAATAATTGCATATATAAAGTTTAGTGTTTTTTCTTGTACTGCAGATGCTATAAAAGAATGAGTTTTGTTTCATTTACGAAATATATGTCTGCAGTAGTTTAACCCCTTAATGAAATGTCGAATGTCACAAATATGCGACAAACCATTTGGATCCAGATACAAGTGAAGATATCGGCTTCATTCCCCCAGTGCTGTTAGTGCAGATACAAAACCTTCCTAGGAACCTTTGTCGCAAATTTGCAACATAAATTAATAATCTCAACTTAATTTACCATCTACTTAAAGGCAAAAACACACACACTCAAAACATCTTTTTAATTTAATATAAATGTAATAATATAATATAAATTCCAACAATAAGGAGTTTAATCAATTGCTCTGATATTTTCAGTTAATGTTTTGTTTTTTCCACCAAATTAACCTGGGGCTATTTCATATACAGTTGTGCTCATAAATTTCCAGACTCTGGCAGAATTGATGATTTCTTGGTCCAGAAGCTGCACATGGGACGTACTTGGATATTCAACATGGTAATGATCCAAAACACAAAGTGGAGCTGTCACTGGCTCCAGCAGAATAAAGTGAAGGTTCTGGAGTGTTCGTCTCTTCTGACCTCAGTATCACTGAGCCTCTGGGCAGATTCAAGCTGCAGTTCAGACAAGAGCCCAAGAATTTACAGGAACTGGAGCCTTTTGCCCAGAAGAATGAGCAGCTTTACCATCAGAGAAAATAACACATCCACAACTATCACAAAAGACTCCAGCTTCCCTGGGTCATTTGTGTAGTTTCTGTTTCATTATGATTTAAAAAGAGGAAACACAGTTGGTTTGATAATAAACGGCTTCACCCAAGAAGCACTAACCATGAGTGAAAGAAAAGTTTTTGTGTTATTATTCATATTCTCTGAAAGATGGACAAGAAATCAATCAAATTCTGTCAGGGTTTGTAAACTTATGAGCACAACTGTAGCTAACCTAATAATCCCCATAATATATGTGCTTGTTATTGGGGGCTGTGGGACTCTTGAGATGCAACAACTGCATGTTTACTACATATAGGGTAAGTTAGCACTGCATAACTTATTTCAGCATAATTTTATGTTATAAACAAAAATCTTTCGGTGCAACGTAATATTCAAAGAGCCAAGACCCAAATTGAGACTCACTCACCGCCAGACGTTCACTGACTCTACGCCGGGACCTCATGTTCTCTGGATTTATAAGAGAAAGGACATTTGTGTGGAGGCAGACAGGTGTCCTCTGTGACAGCTGGACGGCACACTGCAGCTGTGTCTGACCCGGGCTAGCGCGGGAAAAAAAACCGACACTACACTACGTACAGCTCAGCAGACTTACCCAAACTCGTCCTGCGGGGGGTTTATCAGCTCAGTCCGTGATAAAAACCAGCCCTAACCCCGGAGCGTGTCGTTGCTGTGTCACAGATAGCGGCGCATGAGCGTGTTGACAGCTCTGCCTCATGTCACCGAGCACAAAGTTGAGCTAACTGTGTCTAAAAGTGCCCTGTACTCACCCGATTACGACTTTTCTTTCTCTTCGACGGTTGTCTGGTAGTGTCGTATGTGGAAAATAAACTTGTGGCGCGAAAATATTCTCAAAAACACAAAAGAGGACGGGAAACGTTCCAGGTGGAAAAGTTTAACGTTTATTTTCAAACTTCTCCCGGCGCTCGAGATCTACGTCACCGCGGGAGAGTCGCAAGTCGATGACGGAAGACAAAAAAAAAATTACGGGATTTGTAGTTTTTTGTAAGTTTGTTATTTTAGTTCAGTGTAAATAGTTCAATTCGTGTTCAGAATTAACAAAGATTATAAATATAGTTCAATGTAAACACAGACTATGATTTCATATTTTCTCCGTGTATCCAGCGCTGTGGCTAACGTTTGGTTTACAAATGACTTTTCCGTTAATTTAACTGCAAAAGTTAAAAGACCAAATCTCAATTAGGCTATAATTTAGGGTGACCAGACGTCCCTATTTACCCGGGACAGTCCCAGTTTTGAGCCCTGTGTCCCTTTTCCCAGCAGATTTATCCAAAACCACTGACTTGTCCCAGTTTTATCAAGAAATGTCCCAGATGTCCCTATTTTTGACCAATTTGATCCATGCCAATAGTTAAGGGGGGCATAAATTATCTTTTTTTTTAGGTAAAATATAGAAAAGCATGCTTAAAATGACCAAAACACTTAATTACATGTTCATTTCACAATTTTATTTTATTATTACTGACTACCTCCCACCCTGGTTGCCCCTGTTTTTGATATTGAAAATCTGGTCACCCTGCTATAATTAGTTCTATTTTATTTTTTATTTTTTTTACTTTATATTCTATCATTTTCACCCTGGACAGTGGACACACATTCTCTGCATTCATCCTGTTCTAGAGGATTTAACTTTGAGCATAAAGTATATGGGGAGAGTGGAGTCTCCATCCAAGTAGCTCACCAAGGGATTGCTGAATTACACATATTGTGCTGAATAAGTAAAATTTGACTGATTAAATGCCTTTTACCATTGTACATGTATCATTTTGATGCCTAACTTTCTGTGGCTCTTATATATGTTCAAAAACTAGCAGCTTTCTGGCATTTTCGTTTTGTAAAGTAGCTCAGCAGAGGAAAAAGGTTGGATTCACAAAACTTACTTATTCTGGTAATTATTCTTTCCTAGAAGAAACTTGTATGTTTTAAACTACTAAACTTTGTAAGAATCCCCATCATCTGTGCAAGGGCGAGCCAATATCCCCGAGCCTATTCAAAAATACTTCAGTATCATTTCAAAAGGACAGATCAGCTTTTAAATCACTTCTTAAACCCCATTTTTATCGGTTTTAGTCCTTTTTATTCCCTATGTCTTTTAATTCTATCTCTTTAATTTATTTATTAGAATTAATCTGATTTGTTGCATCACTGACTGTTTTCTTTTATTTTCTTTGTTTTATGTGTTTTGTATTGTTCGTTGCTGCTTGTACAGCACTTTGTAAACCTTGCTTTAAAAAGTGCTTTACGAATAAAGATGTATTATTTATGAGAAATCTATAGGCCTTTTCTAATTCTGCTTTAAGTGACGGTGAATTAGAATCAATATTGGGTCATGAATGACAAAAGTTATAAACAAGTAAAGTGCAAATTGTTTATTTGGCTTTTTGAACAAAATGCACTTTGTCAAGTTTGGTCTGCATGAAAAATCTGTTACTTTATAAGACCAAGCGATAAAGACAAAGAAACAAAAGCAAAATCTGCCAGCAGGAAGTTAGATTTTACAATATCACCGATTTATGCATCAATACTGAAGCGTCCTTTTACAAATATAGTATGTTCAAAGCTGTGCCAGAGCCTAACATATCTGTATAAAGTAGATATAAACATAGAACTGGTAAAAATATTCTCACAGGGTGCTCATTTTTTTCCCTTTCTACAGTATAAAAAAAATGTATTTCCATTTGTCATCAGCAATATACCAGTTTGAATAAAAAAGTCCAAATAACACTATGAGCCATGTTTTAATGAGGAAATACACTTGGCAAAATCCTTCTCAAACTGTTATACCGTGCAGTGCTTATTTGTGCTAGTGAGTCTTTAATTTGTCCCCAAACAGCGTCATGAAGAGTCCATAGAGAAAAGCCCCGCTGATGATGAGCAGCGTGCTGGACACTGGTCCGAACGAAAGCAGCACCCCGAACATGTAGAGCAGCATCAGCGTGAGCAGCGTCCGGTAGCTGGCCAGAGGTCTGAGGCTGAGTCTGGGATGGCGCGGCCGGTCCAGAGTCCTCTGCGTGACCGGACTGTGCCGTATTCTCCTGAAGGTCTGGGGGTCGGTCAGATAGTGGCGTCCCAAGCGACCGAGGAAGTCCGGCCGCGAGCAGAGGGCGTTCATGTGGGCTCCAAACTGTTGGAAAATAGAGATAAATATTTGAGTTAAATAATCTTTTGTTAATTTATTTAGAGAGCAACTTTAAGTTCATATTCGACTCTTGAACAGCTGAAGATGGGACACGATGAATCACATTACACACGATTATGTATTTTAATAACATTTTATCATTGTTGGACTTTTGTCTTCATTTTTGTGTGTACACAAGGGTCACCAAAATTATAGGGAAAATCCTTCAAGAAATAGAATCATGTGTTCATTTAATAATGTTAAAGGGACAGTTTGGGTTTTTGACATGAATCTGTACGTCTCCGTCAGCAGAGTCGCATCAACACTGACTTACCTCCCGACAGCGTCCGGTGAGTCGAGTTCTTCCCCGGTTTTGGTGCTGATGAAAGTGTCCGGCAAGTTGGCTGGAGTCACGAAAATAAAGTGTTTTTCTTCTCAAAACAATATGTGTTCAAAAGAGTGACACATTTGCATCACAAAATGTGAACCATGAAAAAATCAGACCTCATAATCACTTGGTACTATTTTCTTTCTGGTCGTATCACTGCGCTGCCTCCAGGTGGCGCCGCGCCTGTTTCACTGTCTTTCCTGCTCGGAAAGTTCACAACAACATGTGTGACTAAGACACTGACGATGAAGACATGGCCTTTAGCTCAGAGCCAAGGGGAGATCTTTATGAACCCGAATATACTGAAGCCCAAATTCAGCAGATGGAGTCAGAACAGCAGAGAGAGAAACAGGAGGGACAGAGGGACAAGAACCTGAAGAACCTGGAGTTTTGTTGTTCCTGGAGAATCACAAGTCCGCACTATTTTTATATATATTCTTCGCTGTAGCTCTCACGTTAGCTCTATCATGTCGAAGTGTTCATTAGTCACTGGTCGTAAACACTGCCGAGCTACTGATAAAATTGGATTTGTGTGCGGCTTCACCTGGAGGCAGCGCAGTGATACGACAAGAGAGAAAATAGTGCCAAATGTGTCACTCTTTTGAACACATATTGTTTTGAGAAGAAAAACACTTTATTTTCATGACTCCAGCCAACTTGCCGGACACTTTCATCAGCACCAAAACCGGGGAAGAACTCGACTCACCGGACGCTGTCGGGAGGTAAGTCAGTGTTGATGCGACTCTGCTGACGGAGACGTACAGATTCATGTAAAAAAAAACCAAACTATCCCTTTAATATAAGAATTCCTGAAGTACAAAATCTCACCCTTTCATTGATGGCGGTGGAGAGTCGGTAGAAAAGTCGGACCAGAGCTGCGTTCTCATAACTCCTGATGGGCTGCAGCTCCGGATCGCCCTGATACTGGATGTCGAATCTCCGCAGGCCGTTCATAATCTACAAACCAGACAGAAATGTAAACTTCACACACAAACAATAATATTCATGCAACACCAACATAAAAAAAAATACAAAAGAATAAAAGACTGACCTGCATCCGTCCTACGTCAGTCAGGATGAGTCCGTTCTCTCCCTGGATGCAGTCTGGGAGCTGTTTGGCGCTGGCGTCTTCCTCAAAAGAGCCGAGGTTTGACATTAACTGGGTCAGCTGCCCTTGATTCAGCTGTACAGAATAAAGACAGGAACACAGCACAAAGTTATGGCATTATTGTAGAAAAAAACATTAAGTGATAGTGAATTTTCAGCTCTGTTCAGCTGAGGATACGACAAAGGTTTTTATTCTGCGTTCTTCTCTCTCCTCGTTTAATGTTAATTTTATGATGATTATTTATGTTTTGATTTGTCTGTGTTGTGATTTCAATTTCTTTTTATACGCCCGTATAAAAAGACGGGACGTATTATGGTATGGCGCTGTCCGTCCGTCCGTCCGTCTATCCGTCTGTGGACAATTTCTTGTCCGCGCTCTAGCTCGACAACCGTCTCACCTAGGAATGTCAAACTTCATGGCTGGACACCCCATGGGTCAAGGATGTTCCCTATTGATTTCACGGTCACAGGGTCAAAGGTCAAGGTCACCTTATATATATCTGCGCATGCCCCACATGTTTTGCCTCTTCATGAAGACAAAGCTTCAAAGACTTCAAGGCTTTGAAGTTTAAAGTTCAAAGGTGACACACAGTTCCAGCTGCAGCGGTTGCTAGGCAACGGGAGAGAGAGAATACAAGACAACTACACATTACCTTGTTATACGCCCGTTGTGTAAGACGGGACGTATTATGGTATGGCGCTGTCCATCCGTCCATCTGTGGACACTTCAAAGCTTTGAAGTCTTTGAAGCTTTGTCTTCATGAAAGATCTGAACTCTCTTCTCAAATGTTCTGCTGCTGAAAGCGAGAACAACCCACATTCTCTGCTTCTTTGAGCTTTGACACATTAAAGCTTTGTAGTGTCTTTAAGTTCTGTTGCTGCAATCTGATTGGTGGAATTCTGATTCTAGAATTCTATATACAATAATTCAAAGTACGGGCGTATTTTGCCCCGCTGGAGGAGCTCTTGTTTTATTCTGTAAACCACTGAAATACTTTTGTGTTCGAATCGAGCTGCACAAATAAACTTGCTTTGCCTTATAAATAACCCAATGTGAAAAAATAGACTTTTTTACATAGATACAAAATTGTAAAAATGTTAAATTGCCGTAGTTTTGTGATACAGAGCTTAACAAATTAAAGCATCCGTCATGAAAACAAAACATAAATAACTTCATAGTAGATCATAAATTGTTTCAAATTAACCATTTTATAGTTATTCATTAAGAAAATGACCAAATGGAATCACAAAATGGTCCTTGTCGACAAATAAAAAACAGAAATGTGAATATTTTGTGTGTCAGAAAACAGCTGGATTCTTGCTGCTTTATTTTTATGTCGTTTTTCGTTTTGTTTCTTCTTGTTTTTGAGTCCAAATAGTTTCGGCTGTTCCCAGAGACTTGTTTTGGATGAAACTGGCGTCATTTTTGGAAAACATTAAGCTTGAAAATGTACAGATAGCCACAATAGTTAAATTTTAGCATTAAAGGTGTTGTTTTGGTAAAAAGATCTCGCATTTACTGGTGGATTAACCATTATAGAAACATAAAAAGCTATTTTGGTAAACAGAAATACTGTTAAATTACATATGGCAGCAGCAAACACCTTATCCTGGGCGATGGTCTAATACATTTCTTAAGCTCTGAACATGTTTAAAAAGCAGGATTCTGTTGCAACTTGCACTTTGTTCACAACCCCAGGAGCTTTTGAGAGGCTGAAAAATGAACAAATACAAGACTCTTACACATTTCAGAACATGTTTGTCCAGGCAGAAAAGGACAGGAGGTTTTATTCTTTGCAGAGAGCGTCTATTATCTAAAAAAACGTCTATGCAATTTAAAGGTGCACCGCGTCACCTTTCCAGAGGACCTGCAAACCGCTCGTCTTCACGGAGATGTTACCGCTTTGCCTAGAATGTTCCACGGTAAAGACGAAACCAATTTATCTCAAGGGACACCACTACAGCCCACATTACAGGTCAGATCTGTGGAGAGTCGCCCCTTTTCAGAGAGAATGACTGTATTTTGAGCAACAGAAACACCCGTGATGAATAAATATGTCGTACCGTGGAACATTCCGGGACAGAAACCTTTTTTTTTATTTAATCTCACCATAAAGATCTGACAGAGGAACTCCAGCGCCTTGTCCAGGAGGTCGTGGGTTTTCTTCAGACACTCTCCGCTCTCCTCCGGCTCCGTCCCGTTAAACGCCGCGTTCTGATCGGGAGCTCCCAGACCAAACCAGGACAGGAAGGAGTTGTTGGCGGCCATTTCACTGGAGTGGTCCGATATTCTCTTGGCCGTCTGTCTGGCCTGGGCGATCTGCTGGATCAACTTCATGATCTGGAACACGACGTTTTATTATTTTAGGCACAATGTCAAGACCACAGACATGTTAAGGGAACAATATGTGGTGTTTTTGGTGAGGACGTCTTGCTAATTTTGCTTTGTTTGGTACGTTTCACCACATGGCATCAACTGAATAGATCTTGCGTTTATTCAATTACAGGCGTTTTTTTTTTCTATAGCTAAATAACATTCGATTCGATTCAACTTTATTGTCATTACACATGTATAAATATAAGATGACAAATGTGGTTTAGCATCGAATCAGAAGTACAAGGAGCAGCAAGTGCCATATTTGGGTCAATGACGTATGAGGATTTTCAACAGGCAAATCTTAAAATATAAAAAATCTTAGTTTCTATTGAACTGTTTCAAATATTTACAGTGTCAGGTGCATAATTCTGTGTTTATATTTTAACACTATAAGTACAAAAAACATGCATAATAACTCATGATTTCTGAAAAAGATGATTTGGCTTCATGTTGTTCTACATAACGTTCTTCAAATATACAAATATAGACGTCCAGCTCGTTTTTGGACGCTGCGGTGTGAACGTACAAAAAAAAAAAACCTCTCCTGTTCTATACAATTCACATGAACGACCCAATGGACTAAGAAAAAGGCGATTGTAGCCGAAAAGCTCCTGGTCTGTAGGTCTGAATATGGCAGCATGAACAGGAGAGAATTCGGTATAATCTACATAACGTTCTTAATCAAAGAACTCGCCGCTTGCCTCTTCACAGATCTGATCTGTAACACTGTGTCATCACCTAATTGTCTCTGGAGATAGTTAAGTTTATTACCATATGTAGTGGTTATATGAGACATCACAAAACACGCTCATGGATTTGAGGGCAGATAGAACGGTGCTTTTGTCTTGAAATTAGAAGAGAAAACGTGTAATAATTAAATTAAAATTCTTAGACCAGAGTTAAGGAGCGGAGATGATGACTTACAGGAGTGTTGCAGTGATTAACATCTATAAAACTTTGTGCCCAGAAGGAGCATGGGGGGAATAAAGGCTCGTCACCGGATACAGGTAATTAAATTTAACAGATAAGGTCCTGGCGACTGTACATTATTGATGGATTAGCTGGAAACAGGCCAGAATAAAACACCAGCAGCACAGTCATTACCGTACTCGTCAGGCAGCCCTTTAGTTGAATCAGTGATGTGTTTTTTTGCACGTTTGAGTTCACGCGACAGAGACTTACGGCTCCTCTGAGTTCGGCCCCAAACATCTGCTTGTACTGACAGTCCTGGCCCTCGATGGCGTAGACGTGGCTCTTCACCTTGAACACGGTGTCGGTCACCACCCGCTGCCGTGAGGACAGGAAACTCCCTCCCTGACCCGGAGTGAGGTATCCACCGCGAGGCTGCCGGTGGTGGAGGACGTGCTCGGGCTCCAGGAATAACTGCTCTCCTAAAGACAAATCAGGTTTTACGTAACTGAATGAACGTAAGTGAACGCAGCTCAGAAATACGTCAAGAATCATCCATACTTCGACTGAAAAGCGAGGAAATTTTGACAGACGTGCGCCAAATTTGGTGGTACATCGTCAGTACTGTGAGCTGCTGAGTCGTTTGATATATTTTACCAAATTTTGTGACACTTTGCATCTTGTTTTTCATATCAAATTGGGCCAGCGCTTTCTTTTAAATCACGCTCACCATTGTTCAAACACTTAAATTGTGTGTGAGACCAATATCCTTGTTATTTTTGCTGCTCATTTTGAATTTATTATTACTATTCATATTTTTGCTCTTTTTTATAATATACTGTGTCCAAATAATTTCCCATTTAGATCAGTAAAGTTTCTCTATGTCCAAATTTTAAAAAGTTACGATTTAATGCATGTAATTTAATGCAACTTACCTATAAACACGTCAAAGAATCTCTCAATAATAAACAGAAGCTTGTGAACCTTTTTCTGGTCTCCACATCTTGCTTCTCCACATGTTTCGGTATTTTTTCATTACGGGTTTAGCAGTAGCTCCTGGGAGTGTAGCTTTACCTTTCTGGATCATCTCTGGAAGATTGGTCTGACAGAAGACTTTGGCCACTCGAAAAACCATCAGAGCGTTTTTGGCGTTGACCAGATCAGTCCTCAGGGCCCGGTTCAGAAACACCTGGAAGAGTTTAGTGTAAACCAGCAGATTCTCCTGGACAAACGGCTCCCTGGAAGAAAAACAGTCGACGGCGTCAGTCACCATCATCTTTTGTTAAGCTAGAGACGCAATAGAGGTCTTGGTTTATTTTGATATATTTAAATTGTTTCTTAAAATCTCGCCTGAAACGATGATATGATAAAAATCTCCTCACCATTTCTCTGGCACCGTCCTGTTCTGGTCCGGTGGAGATGCAGCCTTCTCCCCTGTGTATCTCCAGGGCTGGATATAACTCAGCCACGTCTCCAAAACCTAGGAGAGAAATGCAAAGATCCACAAATAAAAACAGGCAAATCTGAACCATTTAGAATGATCTCGTATCTCTTATAATCTCTGATGTATTAAAAGAGCTAAATTTAATTGAAGAGGCATTTAATCAGTTAAAATTGGACACGGTTTAATATAAAATTTACATTCACGTTAAACTGCTTTATACGTCGGTGTGTTTGATCACTTGACCTAAGAGATAACAAGAGGCTGGTCTTAAAAAAACTTTCAAATGTATTACAATCGACTATTATCACAACGACATCACAAAATCCACTTTTAATTTTAATTGTAGAATCAGTCTGAGTGAACAAGTTATTTATGTTTTCTTCATGACCATAACATTAGTGTTGCTCAGTCGTTTCACTGATGCTCGTCGTTGTTCTCATTTAAGTTTTCGTCTTTCTTCCCTCGATCGTTGTGGATAAATTCTTCATGGACAGAATCTGTTCTTTGTTCCTTGTTGGGTGAAGATTTGGTGTTGGGGCAGATTTATGAAGCTGCTCAAAAATATGCGACACTTTTCCACAGGGATTCTGCCGTAGAAAAGCAGTGACCGGAAGTTGCGCGACTCAACATCGCGGCACTTCCTGCTGTTGTGGCTCAACTGCTTACTGCTCAATAACGACACTTTTGTTCATCTTAAATCTATCTCCCCTTAGTGCCCCCTTGTGGTCGTCACTGTGGAGACCAGATTTATTAACTAAAAAATTCAGGATGATAAAGCAAAGTGAATGTGACAGATGAGAAGCACTTTTTAGAGAACAGATTCAAAATTTTGCTTCTACAATAATAAATTAATTTTAGTTTATGATTATACTGAGACCTAAATAATTGATCCATTTACCGTATTTTTCGGACTATAAGTGGCACTTTTTTTCAGGGTTTGGGTGGTTCCTGTGACTTATACTCAGGTGCAACTTATATATTACATTTTTCACACTGACAGCCCATAGACCAAATGTATGAATCGTGTGTGAATCAAAAATGAAAAAACAAATCGTTATTTGTTTTTTCATTTTGGTTTTAGAGACAAATAATAAAGAAAAGAGTTGTTTTTTCATTTTCTTATTTTTGGTTCTATATTGAAAAACGAATCAACGAATGATCCAAGGATTGTTCTCTATTGGGTTGTTTTTATTACTATAACTTCTATAACTTTGGTTTCAAGATGAAATGTTGGCTCCTGGACCATCCATCCATCCATCCATCTTCTCCCGCTTAATCCGGCTGGGTCGCGGGGCAGCTTGCTGCCCAATCCTCATAGCACCTGACCCCCCTATGAACCCCTCTGCAGGTGGTGAGCCCACAGGACGGCTCCTGGACTCTTTTATAAAATAAAGTTCCCCCAAAAAGGGTGACTTATACATGTATTTTTCTTCTTCATTACGCATATTTTGCCTGGTGCGACTTATACTCTGGAACGACTTATAGTCCAAAAAATACGGTAACTGAATGACCCTGACAGTTCCACTTACGGCTCTGAAGGAAGCATCCAGAGGCCAGTGCCCGAAGCAGTGCTGGAGAAACAGATAGAGCTTCTGCTGAACGAACCGCTGCATCACCACCCTGTAATAATCCACAAAGTCAAACAAAACATTTATTTGTAGTGAAAAAAACGGCCGATTCTGACCTTTTGAACTCCTCTAGGGGGCTGGCGTGGGTGTGGGAGTGGGCGGGAGCAGAGGACGACAGCTGCTCCGGCTTCAGGCTGTTGGAGAAGGCGTGGAGGTGTTTGACCAGGAGCCGGACGACCAGCACGTGCTCCTCTGTGGGACTGAAGGGCTCCTGTGGAAGAGACCAGCCACACAGCGCCCCCCGGAGAACAGTTCAGACAGTGCGGCTAAAGATTCATTTGTAAAGCAGCTTCCCATTCCAACAAGCAGCCAGAGAACCACCAGAAGCTCAGAAAACTTAACAGAGCAACAATGTCCGTGATTATGGGAACTAAAGATGAGAAGTTTACAATAAGAACAATACATGTACTTTGTTTTAAAATAAAATACTGCAGCGTTCATTAGAAACTGGCCCTACATCATTAACATTAAAATTTTGTTAAATAAATAAATAGAAAATACTGAAACATTGTTGCTCTATCATATGTATAACGGTAACAATTACAGCGGGGAAATGGCAGCCTCTTCTGTTCATTTGTGCATATTGCCTATTTTAATGCTCAAAGTGAGCAGAGTCAGTATTAAGCGAAGCAGTAAGTTTTGGCTAGCTTCATGCAATGGTCAAGAAATGTAATCACACAATTTGTTACAGCAACAAAGCTCATGAAACCTGGTTAAGCACATGCATTAAAATCCATTTTGAAATAACCACAGCAAAGCAGTGAATCTCAAAGCTTCATTCCGGCATTCACCATTCACACAAGAATACTTCTCATTCAATACGGCTAAGAACAAGATTAGTACAACTTCAGGGTAAAATTTTCTGAAAGGAGATTTATCTTTTTACTTTATAAGATAATATAAGACAAATCATCAGTTCGTTGTACATCTTGAGAAGCCTGTAGGTCATTTACAGCTCAGCTGTGTAACCTCATTTACACTAAATGTGCTGTGTCGTCTGCCACCAAAGACAAAACCCTGTTTTGTTTGGAGGCGGTGACTTGGACCACAGAGAAGTATCCTTGAGTGTGAACTCATAGACTTGGTTTACCTCCAGGAGGCCCCAGAGGGCCGGGGGTGAATGAAAAGGTAAAAGTACTTGGTAGGTGTGGAGGGTCCCAGAGCCTGGTGGGGCGTGGGTTTGGTACGGCATGCTGGACATACTGAGGCGGTACTGCAGCAGGGCCAGCTGTTCACGCAAAACCACCAGGAGGGAGAGAGGAAGAGAGGAAGAGGGGCAGGGAGGGACCAGTGAGGAAGAAGGGGAGGAAGAGTGGAGGAAGAGAGGGAGGAAAAGTGGAGAAAGAAGAGTGACGAGGAGGGTCAGTGCAGAACAGGAGAAACAGGAGAAACAGAGGAGTGCACAGGCGAGAAGTTTCCACATGTTCAAGAGGACAGACACAGGGAGGAGACAAAAGAACACATGACTGTGGGAACCAGACACTTCACTGACAGACAGGCCCCTGCTCTAGGGATGGGAATCATCTCAAATGATCTAATGTTACACTAAAGAGAGAAGACTACAGACACCGAATACAACTGGACTGATTCACCTTTTTCTGAGGAAGAATCCAATTTAGATGGTGGTCAGGAAATGTAAAACAGAAAGGTTTACAATAACTAAACCCTTTAGATTAGACACAAATGTATAATTCCCATCTCTATTTCTCTTTATATTACATTTCTATTTTCTAGTGAACTTAAAGTTGCCCATTTTCTGGAGCACATTTCTTTAGCAAAGCTGTATAAATCCAATGCCGCTGTGCTCGTGTAAAAATGGTTCGACATCAACTTTTAGAATCACTAAAAAGTAATTTAAGTTCACATTAAACACAAAAACAGTCAGTAACATAAAACATTTTGACAAAATCACTTGTTGACATGCAGGACAAAGAAAAGGGCAGTTAAAAAAAAACAAAAAAAAACATGCAATATATTAGGCAAAGGAAAGTTCAACCATTGTACAACATAAAGTCAAACTAAATGTGTGTTTGACTTTATGCTGGAGTCTTACATGCAACCAAAACATCACACTTCAACATGCAACAAACCAGAGGAAATGAAGCAAAAGCACAATTTATAAAAAAAAAAAAAATCTAAATTAAAATATTGTCTTTAGAACAGATACAAATAAACAGAAAACTCCATTTACACTGCAGCAGCAATAGAACTACACGCTGTAACATACACCGACTTATCTCACTTAACTAAAGTAAGTTTAACGTTTAAAACTATCGACTGTTGAGACAGCGCCTCGTGTGGGTCACAAGATTTGTAGTTTTTGACATTTGTATTTGTGCCCTGTTTGTTTTGTTTGTGATGAGACTAAAGTGAAAAAACAGTCGAATAATATTTTAAGAAATTGCTTACAGTATGAAGTTAGTAACAGAAAATAGGAATAATGTTCATACTATACGTAAAAGTAATAAAATGGTGCCACTGCTGGGAGTCTCTGGACAACCACAAAGAACATCTGAGCTAAAGACGCTATAGTTGAGGCATGTCCAAAGCGGTGCAAATACGGCCTTACAAAGGGTTCATTTTCATTTCATTTTGCCCACAAGGGGGTGCTGTGATTTGCTGATTTGAATCCAAAGCTTTGTTATTACAATAAACTTGAAATAATCCTAAATCCTTCACTCGCCTTGGTCTGTTTATGCATTTATTTGGACACAACACCGAGAGGGGAGAGCGTCTCTGCTACAGTTACCCGTACTTACAGTTACTGGGAACATACAACACAAATGAACTGAAAATAACAGTATGTAAAACTATAAAAGTGAAGAACACATATCTGGAAAAGAAGGTGCTGCTCATTGCAGGATTTGAAGGCGTGTAGGCGTATGGGGGGGAGTCCAGCCACAGCCAGATGTGTGCGGCTACGATAGTGCAGGTGAAGGGGGAGGGGGTGGGTGCTACGGGGCAAAATAATGAAGTTACCTTAACCTGAGGAGACTGGAGCTTCTGGTACATTTCCAAAGAGTAGTGATGCAGCCACACCTCCACAAACATCTGGGAGAAAAACAAACAATGTAAATGGCCACAAAGTAAAAGCCGTCACACACTACAGGAAAATCTGCCCGATTTTGGCTGCGATTTCTTCTTCCCGAGTTCAGGAGGTGTGACCCGACTTTTTGTCTCCGTGTGCGATTCTGAAGCCGCTGCTCCTCATGTGTGGAGTCAGTGCCAGATCAGAACCACCGAACATCAACAACGCGACGGAAACAGACGATAAAACAGAGTCAGGGGCAGAGGAGCGACGGACACAGAGACGCAACAAACAAACTCAGGATAGAGAGAGAATAAAGACTTTATTACCGTATTTTCCGGACTATAAGCCCCTACTTTTTTCCCCAGGCTTTGAACCATGCGGCTTCTACAAAGGAGCGGCTAAACTTTGGATTTTTCTTCCACCGCTAGGGGGCGCTCTAACCAGAATATCAAAAACAAGATAGACAGAGAAGAATATGCTACTTTTTATCTAGCAGATATAACACGCACAACAAATTACTACCTTGTAGTTATTTTCAAATCCTCGCCCCTTCATCATGAAAAGCACATGAAGGAGTTTGTATGATGCAAGTTTTAAGTTGAAGGCATCGATCTTGCTCCAGGAAGGAAACCGCTGTAGAGCCCTGCACCCGCGGGACCCATGGGACCCAACACAAAACAGTGCGGCGCGGGACCATGGATGTAATAAGAACATTCTGAAAGAACATTCTTACTGAAGACTGCGGGAGCGGGACTGAAAATTGTGTCCCACAGACCTCTACCTGCTGCTGCACGTAAGCTCAGCATCAGCGGAGATGATTAAAGTGACTTGTGGTTTCACTGCACAGGAGAAATGAAGGTCAATTACCGGTTCTTTTCTGTTTTTGACCCGTTTTAATCAGCACAGTTGCTGCCGTGTTAAAAGGCACTGTTCAGAAAGAATCTGTTCAGGTTCGTTCTGTATATGTAGTAAATTTCTCATTTTTCAACATAGATATCAGCCGCTTATAGCCCGCTAACTTTTTTCTTAATTTTTTTAAAAATAGAGTGGCTGCGGCTTATATACCAGTGCCTCTATAGTCCGGAAAATACGGTACTCACCTAATGTAAAGTGGTACATTTAAAGTTCAGCATCTGATCCACATTATCCATAGAAATGGTCCTCCGCAAATAATGACCCCAGTCCACAAAACCGCACTGTGAATCCAGTTTGAAGTGTTCTTTGTTTCCTCACGTGTTTGTTTACACCCACACAGCAGGAGGTGAAGCTGCAGATTAGCGATCGGGACTCTACTTCCTGTGGACTTTATCGCTCATCTTTCATGCTTTTAAAAATCCTGTATCTGAAGTATTGCACCACATTTCACAAAGAATAACAGTTTTGACTTGACAGTTTATATCCTGTGGACAGATCCCGCTGACGTCTGTGAGATCAGAGATTTTAAGTCTCATAAGTTTCTCCTCGTGTCTGTGGTGTTTGCGCTTTTTGTTGCATGTTTAAAAATCCTGTAGTGTGTAGCGGCCTTTATACATGAAAAAGCCTAAATTGCAAATGTTATTATAATAGATACAAATTAAAGTGAGAATTAAGTATTTCCAAAAACATCCCAATTACAATTAGGTTAAAAAAATTTAGCCTAAAAAATATGTATCATAATTGAGTTTTAAACCATTCTAAAGCTTATATTTGCTCAGGCAGTGCTCTGACCTGTAGCAGAGCCTCGGTCCTCCAGATCTCCTGAGCGGCAGGATCTGCGTTCACTGTGGGCTGGTGGAAAATGTGGTGCTTGAGGAGACTGGGGCTGTGGACGCCATAACCGGACAGAGACACGGCAGAGGAGCGGCTGGAAGCAAGAAAGAAGAATTAAGTATGTACGGTGTTCACAAACTTTGCACCAATAATCAATACTTATGTTATAATTGCTACCAAAGACTGTACAAAAAAGTGAACAAAGGGAGTGTGGCGTCACCCATGGCGCTTGGCTCCAGTCAAATGAAGCTCACAGCGGCCAGCAGTTATAGGAGCAAATTTGGAGTCAAGTTCCACAATAGGAATAGGAACTGATTTAGGATTAAATAGAGAAATAAAAACAACAGGATCGTGATCATCACGGTTAATACGAACATTTTATGAACCGGAGACATTTTTTTCAATCAATCAATTCAAATACTGTCTTATACATTACTAAATAAATTAATAAAATACAACACTACATACAATACTAAACACAATCAATTAAATACTGTCCCACTTTAACTGTAGGTTTTTAACTGTATGTTTTAATCATACTTAATTTGTTTATGTTGTTGTAAGGTGACCTTGAGTGTCCAGAAAGGCGCCTCATAAATAAAATGTATTATTTTATTTATTTTTTTCCAATAGTTTCAATAGAGTTGACGGAGCCGGAAGCCATTTATATATAGTGCATGATTGCTTAAAAAAATGCAATTACTAATTACAATTAATGATTTATGTTTTCAAAGCCACAGAAGATTAGACGAGTAACTTTACCACAGGTATAGCGACGTGTAATAATGTGAAAAATCTAAGTCTTTTGCAAATAATTACTCTTTTTTTCACACCCATTTACATATTTACTATAGAAATACCTCGGAGACGGGGTGGTGACAGAGCCCCTGGAGTCCGAAAAGGGAGACGGAGGCACATTTCCTTCACTGGGCAGGAAATATTTGAGGTAAATGTCGACCAGCACAAAGTAGGCCGTGTCTGCAGAGTTGGCATGGAGGCCTGGAGGAATCATCTAAGAAAAGAGAACAATATGGTTTAATTTTTAACAATCTTAACTCATTTACACCTAAAACGCCTGCTAAAAATGCCTAAAAAAGACCCAAAAAACATTCTAGGGTAAATGTCCTTTTCTCCTGAGGGTTTTTGAAGAATTTTGATTTTGTTTATGAAAATCTCAGCCTCTGAAGCACATTAAAACATGAAATAATTTGCACTTAAAAAGGTAAGACTCTCAGCTTTTACTAAATTACGTCATGAAATTTGATGAAATGGAAAATTAAATGAAATCTGCAACATGAAAATGAGGACAATCAACAAGATGCATCCGGCATAAATGGACTCGATTGTCGACTCCAGCGGCGGCGAAAGGCTCGAGCCTCCAGAAGCAACAAGTGAGAATCGACTACTGACGGTGAAGAGGAGAAACCGAAAGTTGTTGGTTCCGGGAATGTATTTTTTTTAGCGTTTTCAAAAACTATAATTCACTCGTAAATAAATGGGATTAGAAACGACATCAGCGATCGAGTCTTGTGCAGTGGGAAATCAACAGAGGGAAGTGTGAGGTGCTTATAAAGTTGTTTTCTAACGTTTCCAGACACTAAAGAGTGAACCAGGCAGAGCGTTTTGTTTGTTAGACTCGTGGCTGTTGTCAGATGGGTTAAAGTGGTGTTAAGCTTCTTCAGTGTGAAGCAAATTGGCGTTTTACGTGGAAGTTCAGAACTTGCCCCCATCACTACAGAATTCCACCACCTCTAGGAATGGACTTTAGCTTCAAACGCGCCGGAGTTCAACTTTAATGTTTAAAATACTGCATGAACCTACTCACCTTTGGCAGGAGGAGACAGTACGCAAAATTGAACATGTAGTATTCAAATGGATCTGACAAACATTAAGGATAATCACATCACTTTAAAATCTATTAACTGTAACCTTGGCAACACATAAGGCTGTTTTTATTCCTTTGAAAGAAACTTCTGAATAGTGAAGGATACTTAAGTTGAGCGTGAGGAGGCCGGACAGAGGAAACTGCAGCTTGTTGTGAAAAAGGGGGCAGTCTGGGAGCACCCCCTGCTGGATGGAGGCTTTGACAGGACCCTAAAGAAGAAAACAAATCAAAGTTGGATCAAATTATAAACTATAAATCCTAAATATGTGCAGTTTTGCAGTCTCCACATTGCTTGGAATATTCAAAACATGTCCACCTTGCTTTTTACTCAGTTACAGATGCTTTATTGATCAAAAATCCTCTCCACAGATCAACTTGTTTCCATGGGCATAAATAACTTTAATGAAATATTGTGTGTAAGATATCATTATATATGATACTTCACACGTTTACATGCACTTGTAGACTTGATAATATAATTTCCTTTACATTGTAAACATAGGACCATGGGAAGAAGTGTTCACTTTTTGAATCCCACCCCATATATTTATTCTAAGCATTATTATTAACGTCCGGTTTCCTCTGAACCATTTTCGTCACATTTATCTGGTTTTACATCCTGTACAACTTGTGACTAATAATATCTCCATAAACACAAACAGGTGGCGGCCCTCAAAAACATCCATAGTGAACCTTTAAGTTTTATTATAGGGAAATATCCTTGGGTTTAAATGACTTACCGGGAGATAGTTTACTGGTATTTCATATTTGTACTCCTCTGCTTGAAGTTTATAAACCAGCTTCATCATTGGGCCACTAAAAATGAAGAACAAACATCTTATTAAAGACGGACTCTAGACAACATAAAATCAGTACATAAATGATGAATAATAAAGAGACCTGGGGTTTAAAAACTCCATGACGATGTTGTACTCGGGGCTCCGGGAGTGCAGCAGCCTCAGGTTCCAGCCCGTGATGATCCCGTCCAGACTCCCAAACACCGTCTCCACCAGCCACGGGAAGATCAGGTGTAACTCCTAAAAGAAAATGTAAAGAGAGAAAATTTAATAAGTGAAAATGTACAAATTATAGTTTACAGATAAGTGCAATTGTGATGAGATTATAAAAATAGACATTATGCTTCTGTCTGGTATACAGAAAGATCCAATAAATTAGGGCTGTAGTTAACTGAAGAAATTATTGGTCAACTAAAAACATGTCCAATTATTTGACTAAAAAAGGCGTGGAAAATGTTCTCAAAACTATTACACATCTCTATGCATTTCCCAAACCAAATTCATATGTAAAAAGCTGGTTTTAGTGAGGGACTTCATTCATATATTTCCTATCTGCTGTTATCCCGTATAACTTTAAACAGAAACATTTGTTTGACGAATTTACATTTTGTTGGGAAAACCAGACAATTTCAGAGCAATGGCGCCTTGAATGCTGGAGAATAAAGATTAAGTACATGCAGGCATCACTTATACAATGTTTAGGCGGAAAATGAGAGGGAAAATAATTATACTATGGCCAAAAGCTAGCAAAACTAGATTTTTACATAAGTCTTGTGTAAAAAAAATCATTAAGTCACTGAACTGTGCACCTTTTCATTTTACTTATAATAAATATCTTTTCTGAACAAGATAGATCCTCTTTGTGTTGCGTTTGTTAAATGTAAAACAACAGATGGGACATATTTACACTGTCTGTGGACCTGGAAATCCAAAATGTCCAATTTCTGTTTATGTATAACTAAAGAAAAAAGCAATATATAGTGAAATTTAAAGTGGTGAAGGACCCGGGCTGGTTTCTGTTGGGGCTTCCACCTCTAAACACAGTGGCAGATAAAAGCAAATTACAACTGGTGGCTAAATTATTATTTATGGCATGGAAATAGGGCTGAAACGATTCATCGAGTAAATCGATTAGAAAAATGCATCGATTTTTTTTTTTTGCCTCGATGCTTCATTTTATTTTCATATGTTCGGCGATGGCCGGAACCTTCTGCGGTATAGGTGAAGTTTCCGCACAACCACTGCACTTCACTGTACATGCGGCGCCCATGGATGTATAATAAGAGCGCACCCCGCATCTGCTCCCGTACACCGCGCACCCCGCATCTCCTCCTTTACACCGCACACCCCGCATCTCCTCCCGTACACCGCGCACCCTGCATGTCCTCCTTTACACCGCGCACCCTCATCTCCTCCTTTACACCGCGCACCCCTCATCTCCTCCCGTACACACGCGCACCCCTCATCTCCTCCCGTACACCGCGCACCCCTCATCTCCTCCCCAGTACACGCGCACCCCTCATCTCCTCCTTACACCGCGCACCCTCATCTCCTCCTTTACACCGCGCACACCCTCATCTCTCCTCCTTTACACACAGCGCACCCCTCATCTCCTCCCCGTACACCCGCGCACCCCTCATCTCCTCCCGTACACTGCGCACCCCTCATCTCCTCCCGTACACCGTTGCCGCACCCCTCATCTCCTCCTTTACACCGCGCACCCCTCATCTCCTCCTTTACACCGCGCACCCTCATCTCCTCCTCCCGTACACCGCGCACCCTCATCTCTCCTCCCGTACACCGCGCACCCCTCATCTCCTCCCCCCGTACACCGCGCACCCCTCATCTCCTCCTTTACACCGCGCACCCCTCATCTCCTCCTTTACACCGCGCACACCTCATCTCCTCCTTTACACCGCGCACACCTCATCTCCTCCTTTACACCGCGCACCCTCATCTCCTCCCATGACCCACACACCCCTCATCTCCTCCTTTACACCCTCGCACCCCTCATCTCCTCCTTTACACCGCGCACTCCCTCATCTCCTCCCGTACACTGCGCACCCCTCATCTCCTACCGTACGCCGCACCCCTCATCTCCTCCCGTACACCGCGCACCCCTCATCTCCTCCCGTACACCGCGCACCCCTCATCTCCTCCCGTACGCCGCACCCCTCATCTCCTCCCGTACGCCGCACCCCTCATCTCCTCCCGTACACCGCGCACCCCTCATCTCCTCCCGTACACCGCGCACCCCTCATCTCCTCCTTTACACCGCGCACCCTCATCTCCTCCCGTACACCGCGCACCCTCATCTCCTCCTCCAGACACCGCGCACCCCTCATCTCCTCCTTTACACCGCGCACCCCTCATCTCCTCCTTTACACCGCGCACCCCTCATCTCCTCCACACACCGCGCACCCCTCATCTCCTCCTTTCACACCACAGACCCCTCATCTCCTCCCGTGCACCGCGCACCCCTCATCTCCTCCCGTACACCACGCACCCCTCATCTCCCTCCCGTACACCGCGCACCCCTCATCTCCTCCTTTACACCGCGCACCCCTCATCTCCTCCCGTACACCGCGCACCCTCATCTCCCTCCTTTACACCGCGCACCCCTCATCTCCTCCTTTACACCGCGCACCCTCATCTCCTCCCGTACACCGCGCACCCCTCATCTCCTCCTTTACACCGCGCACCCCTCATCTCCTCCTTTACACCGCGCACCCCTCATCTCCTCCGTACACTGCGCACCCCTCATCTCCTCCTTTACACCGCGCACCCCTCATCTCCTCCTTTACACCGCGCACACCTCATCTCTCCTCCTTTACACCGCGCACCCCCTCATCTCCTCCCGTACACCGCGCACCCCTCATCTCCTCCCGTACATTGCACAACCCTCATCTCCTCCAGTACACCACACACTCCTCATCTCCTCCCGTACACCTCACACTCCTCATCTCCTTACACCGCGCACCCCTCATCTCCTCCCATACGGCGCGCACCCCTCATCTCCTCCCGTACGCCGCGCACCCCTCATCTCCTCCCGTACGCCGCGCACCCCTCATCTCCTCCTTTACACCGCGCACCCCTCATCTCCTCCTTACACCGCGCACACCTCATCTCCTCCTTTACACCGCGCACACCTCATCTCCTCCTTTACACCGCGCACCCCTCATCTCCTCCCGTACACCGCGCACCCCTCATCTCCTCCTCCTTACACCGCGCACCCCTCATCTCCTCCCTTACACCGCGCACCCCTCATCTCCTCCCAGTACACTGCGCACCCCTCATCTCCTCCCGTACACCGCGCACCCCTCATCTCCTCCTTTACACCGCGCACCCCTCATCTCCTCCTGTACACCGCACACCCTCATCTCCTACCGTACGCCGCACCCCTCATCTCCTCCCGTACACCGCGCACCCCTCATCTCCTCCCGTACACCGCGCACCCCTCATCTCCTCCCTTACGCCGAGCACCCCTCATCTCCTCCTTTACACCGCGCACCCTCATCTCTCCTCCCGTACACCGCGCACCCCTCATCTCCTCCCGTACACCGCGCACCCCCTCATCTCCTCCTTTACACCGCGCACCCCCTCATCTCTCCTCCTTTACACCGCGCACCCCTCATCTCCTCCTCCTTTTACACCGCGCACCCTCATCTCCTCCTTTACACCGCGCACCCCTCATCTCCTCCCGTACACCGCGCACCCCTCATCTCTCCTCCCGTACACCGCGCACCCCTCATCTCCTCCCGTACACCGCGCACCCTCATCTCCTCCTTTACACCGCGCACCCCTCATCTCCTCCCGTACACCGCGCACCCCTCATCTCCTCCCTTTACACCGCGCACCCCTCATCTCCTCCTTTACACCGCGCACCCCTCATCTCCTCCCCGTACCGCGCACCCCGCATCTGCTCCCGTACACCGCGCACCCCGCATCTCCTCCTTTACACCGCACACCCCGCATCTCCTCCCGTACACCGCGCACCCTGCATGTCCTCCTTTACACCGCGCACCCCGCATGTCCTCCTGTAAGCCGCATGCACCGCGCACACCTATGTAATCTGTAATCTGTAGGGGATTACATTTTAAAAGTCACCTTCTCAACACTGATGCTACAACATCTAAACAGAAAGCCCCGTACATTACATCAAGTGGAAAAGAAACCGCGAGGTAAGTCAACCTTAGCCTAGTGATAATTAAGTTTTTCATGACCAAAACACGTGTATCTGTCAGTGCACGTGATGTGTACTAACATGTGCAAAGTAGACTCGACATTAACAAACGATTACTCGATTATTCAACAAAATAATCGTCAGAATAATCGATTACTGTAATAATCGATAGCTGCAGCCCTACACGGAAATGTGAGCTATTTAACTGGATACAGGAGAAACCACCGACTGTCACCCAGTAGTATAAGGAAATGTTCAAAGTTTTACCCATGGAAAGTGCAAAACTGAAAGGTAATGACAATTTTTTTAATGGAGTTGCAGCAGCCTCTCCTTGACTATTCACCCGGTGATGTTATCACTATACAGAGAGATAAAGTTTCAGTGCTGTTGGTTTGCCTGTTTGACCAGGTCGGTGTGTTTTCTTCAATTTGATTTTTGTTTATTGTTTCTTTATGTAATGAGAAAAACTCAAATATGTTCTCAGAGTGATCTATGTTTTGTGAGTTGTGTTTAAGTGTTGAAAAATCAATAAAATGTGTTTAAATAAATAAATAAATAAATGTCTTGAGAACTGTGGCTAGATAAGGCATTTACTACACATTATTTTAAGTTACAATACAGGAAATATCAAGGATTACGTCATTTAAAAAGCTGTAGTAAAACTAGTATTAAAAGTGTTTTTTAAAATGATGCATAATAGAACCTCAAGTGACCAGACTGTGTTTATCATCAGTATCTCAGTGTGGTTTTTATCATTATTTTTATCAGTATATGTATTTTTATCCATCCAGTATCTCACGTTTGGAAAATGCGTCTCTTGTTTATGGTTTGAAAACAGCAGCTACATTTAGGGGCATTCACATTTGCATGGACACTATATCAACGTTGGGTCTAGCCAGGAACTAAACCAGGACTAGACCAGGACTAAACCAGTGTGGGTACAAACCAGTTTCACTTCTGCACCCTCGTCCCTTGAGTCACTAGAGATTACACCACAACAGCTGGAACTAAACTTAATCTAATTTAGTTAAACGCACTTTCAATGTCACATACAAACCCCATGTCTCTGTGGGTTTAGTCCCCAGACAGTTTAGGTCCAATTACCTCAACTTAACACATGTTACAAGCTCAAAATACCCCAGGGAAAATCTGAAATATGCCATCTCAACGCATACAACAGCTGAAGTCCAGTTTACAGGCTGCACAATGAACAATTCAATGCCGGAACATCAATGGACAAAAGTGTAATCCAAAAAAAATCTTGTTCATGGTACAATTTTACAAAGAAGTGATTAATTACCGTGTTACGTAAACAATATTCTGCAAATTTAACATTATCTATACAGACTAATGCATTTTATCTTAATGATAGTTCTGTTTTCATAGTATTTGAGATGCACTGAGTAACAATATTTTGCACAAATAAAACTACAATGACTAAAGATCGACTGATACAGGTTTTCTCATGGCCAATGTGCTACCTAAACTTTAGAATATGGAGAAAATGAAGGCCGATAAAGTCTACAGGTATTTTTTGGACGATATTTAGCGTAGATTTTGATATTTATTGCCCAAATAAAATTTTTTAATGTATCATCTTCCCCTTTGTTTTACTACAAATTGTATAAGGGAGCGATGCAGTCACCTTTTGCGCAATAAAATGTTGAAATGAAGTTTTATGCAGCTGGTTGACCCAAATAAAATATCTGTATCTGCTGGAGATTTAAGGCCAATATAGTAGATACCCTAAAAAGTGCAAATATCAGCCTTATCTATCGGCCTGCTGGTATATTGTCCTATCTCTGACGCCAACACTATACCACATAGATCTTCTGTGTAAACTATACAGACGGTGTTACCTTTGCAGGATACTCATCAATTATTTTCACCAGATCTTGGCAGCGATGCAGAAGAGGTTTAGTTGTGGAGTCTGCCTTTAGATTGGCCTAAAAGAGAAGTCAGATGTTAGTCAGTTTAATGTTCACTGTCTCATCATACCTGCCAGTAAATAGGCAAATGACAAAATGATGAAATTCACCAACACTAAAAAGGTTTTCTAGCTGAGAGTTATTGCTTTGTCTGGAATGTTTCACAGTATTGTTTTTGTTTACATCCGGCTTTTCCACAAGTGTGGCTGGTAGGCAAAAAGTCAGTGGGGCAACTCGTTTGTATTGACAGTTGCGCATGTCTTTCATGAGATAACTCTATTATATTATTAATTATATTATTCTATATTATCTATTATATTTTTAGTAATATTTTGAAGTAGGTTTTGCATTTAATTGTTTTGAGAAAACTCCATTACCCTACTCTAAGTCAGTGAATGTTGAGGATCAAAAACGTTAAGTTGAAAAGTTAAAACTCGCCGATAAACGCATCAATCTCCCCAACCCGTTTTCTCTGGAAGATGGCTGTCTGACAGACTGATGCACAACAGCTAGTTGGCATGTTGACTGCCTACCAATATACCCCAGAGGTGACCTCATCTCATTTTCTCGTATTAAACCTTTCTATCTTCATGGAGACCAAACCAGACCAATTTACAGGTCAGATCTGTGGAGAGGCGACACCGCTCACAGTCAGAATGTCTGTTTTTTTCCTAGGTATTTTTGAGCTATAAAACCACCTGTAACTTAATGCATGTAAGGTAGAGCTGTTTAATGCCATACTGAGGAACATTACAGTCAGACAGAGCAATGACATATCCATAGAAACAAACTGGTGACAGACCCCCAACCAAAAAGTTACACAATGCACGTTTAATATAGATACAGTGACATTAAACTATACAAAAAGAACTGATACTTACCAGTAAAAAGCTGGGCTGTTGTAGCACTGGAGCAGCCATGGAGAAATCTGTGTAGTCCACCTCTCAATGTCCACTTTAGGTTTACCTAGGTTAGATAAAAGCTGAAGTTTATTTCTCAGTCAGCTAACCTACATTTTGGCTGAACCCGTTGTACTGTAGCCCACTGCCCACACTGAACTCCATGTCAAGTAATATTAGCACACAAGCGGCTAGCCACAGAATGCTAACTGACTAAGCAATAAATCAAGCAGTCTATGAAAAAGCATAACGGGTTGTGGTTGGGAAACGGCGGGGATGGTGTGTGTAGCATGTGAAAAACGCGCTTACCTTGAGTGATAAGTCAGATGCGATCCCAGGGCGCCATGGATCGGGTTTGCATGTGAGTTTAGTGTGAGATGCGAGCGGTTCAAAAGTGCAGAGCCAGGGCGGTCAGGCGCATGCGCAGACTGGGCAGCGAACGGAAACTCTGGGGCTCACGAGCGCCATCATGTGGAGCTTTGGAAAACTGTTGCCTGGTAACGGGTATGCATAGGTTTAGAACGGTAGATCTCGCCTCGACGACAGCTGTCTATTGGAATGAATCATATTAATGGTCTATGGCCGCCATCTTGGTACAGGGCTAACGCTGTTCAAGATTAGTTTTGGTTCAGTCCTAGTTTAGTCCTGTTTTAGTCCTGGTTTAGTCCCGGTTTAGTCCTGGTTTAGCTCTGGTTCAGTCCTGGTTTAATCCTGTTTAGTCCTGGTTTAGTCCTGGTTTAGATCTGGTTTAGTCCTAGTTTAGCTCTGGTTCAGTCCTGGTTCAGTCTTGGTTTAGTTTTGTTTAGTCCTGGTTCTAGTCCTGGTTCAATCCTGTTTAGTCATGTTTAAGTCCTGGTTTAGTCCTGTTTTAGTCATGGTTTAGTCCTCTTTTAGTCCTGTTTTAGTCCTGGTTCAGTCCTGGTTTAGTCCTGTTTTAGTCCTGGTTTAGACCTGGTTTAGTCCTGGTTCAGCTCTGGTTCAAACCTGGTTCAGCTCTGGTTTAGTCCTGGTTTAGACCTGGTTTAGTCCTGGTTTAGACCTGGTTTATTCCTGCTTCAGTCCTGGTTTAGTCCTGGTTTAGACCTGGTTTAGTCCTGGTTCAGCTCTGGTTCAAACCTGGTTCAGCTCTGGTTTAGTCCTGGTTTAGACCTGGTTTAGTCCTGGTTCAGCTTTGGTTCAAACCTGGTTCAGCTCTGGTTTAGTCCTGTTTTAATCCTGGTTCAGTCCTGGTTTAGTCCTGGTTTAGTTCTGGTTTAGACCTGGTTTAGTCCTGATTCAGCTCTGGTTCAAACCTGGTTCAGCTCTGGTTTCGTCCTGGTTTAGACCTGGTTTATTCTTGCTTCAGTCCTGGTTTAGTCCTGGTTTAGACCTGGTTTATTCCTGCTTCAGTCCTGGTTTAGACCTGGTTTAGTACTGGTCTAGTCCTGGTTTAGACCGGGTTTAGTCCTGGTCTAGTCCTGGTTCAGACCGGGTTTATTCCTGCTTCAGTCCTGGTTTAGTCCCGCTTTAGTACTGGTCTAGTCCTGGTTTATTCCTGCTTCAGTCCTGGTTTAGTCCTGGTTTAGACCTGGTTTATTCCTGCTTCAGTCCTGGTTTAGTCCTGGTTTAGACCTGGTTTATTCCTGCTTCAGTCCTGGTTTAGACCTGGTTTATTCCTGCTTCAGTCCTGGTTTAGTCCACAAAAAAGGCCATTTACCTTTTTAAATGCTCCTGTGAACTGGATTATGTAGGAAACATATCTAGAGCACGAAAGACTCTGAACATATCTGAACATAGGAGCAGCATTAGAAGCGGAGACCTAAGAAACCCTGGGACAGAGCAGCTGAAGCTCCCAAGAAGATTAACATTAACAGGCCGCTCCTACAAAGAGAAAGTTTTTATATCTATTCCTTAAAAATGCTGGACCCTAGTGGCCGGAATCAGGAATATGAAATTAAACACTTCATATAATGTTTTCTATTGTAATTTACTTACCCGGTGATGACATATGATTAATGTGATTGTGTTTTATGTTGTGTTGTGTGGACATTTTCTGTGGCTCAATTTTGAACGGGCCAACCAATCAGTGGGCAGAGGGTTCATATGCGAGTGGCACAGGGAGAACCATGACCTGACGAAGATCCACTGATCAAAACATTTATTATTTATTAAAAACAGTTTGGGAGTAAGTAAGTGCAGCTTTGTCGCACTTTCTGTGTCCACTGTAGTCGCCTTGCACCAGTGATGTGCTTCTACCTTCACCTTTTATGATATTATTCCCAAAAACGACCACATAATAAGTTAAAAGACTATTTATTTGTAGTTTTTTTTCCATATAAAAATATTACAGACTCTTATTTCAAAGTTTATCAAAGGGTAAATACAACATAAAAGCATAAAACATACACAGCTAGCTTGGTAATTTAAGAAAAAAAAAGAAAAATAACGTAAGACTTTAATAACCAATAACAGTAAATATAATGAAGAATTGTATTAGCGTAATTTAAACAGCCATTTAAACAAGGTCCATTTGTATATGTGTGCGTTTCTATGAGCTTACCTGAAGGTGCATTATGTAACATTTCTGGTAAGGAGGAGTATGCCCATCTGCTCGTCTCCATGGAAACGGCATCGCTTTGTCAGGAATGCTCCAAAATCTGGCATTAAACCTGTGTATCTTGCATTTATTCAACTGCAGGTGTTTTGCAATTCGACTCGAGCTTTTTTTTTTTTAGTTTTTCATCCTAAAACCTTCAAAACGTCTGACAGATCTGGACTGGTTTGGTAGCGGCGCCTGCTCGTCTCCATGGAGATCGATGCCATGCTGCGGCACATTCCCGGCGAAACGATAACAGACCCACGCCCAGAAAAATGACATAGTGCGACCTCAATCTGAAACCGAATTTCTTTTATCGTCACAAATCCCAACATAAATACACAATAATATTACAGTATTTTAAATAGAGTTAAGCAGGTCAGTAAATAGGCAACACTGTCTTTGTAAGTATTTTGTCTTCCATAAAGTTAGTGAGCTAAACTCCTACACTTCTTTGGTTGTATTCAGTGTTTCGAACAAACAAACACGTGTCCATTTCCTATCAATATTTACATCATCATGTTATCTATGGTTTTATATTGGATTCAGTTAGTAAATGCTGCTAATATAAGAACATAAAATAATAGAGCCTAGTAGCTAAACTGCAAATTTGGTGTCACTAGCCTTCAAAGTTTAAAAAAAGCAATAAGATAATATTCAACAAAAACATATCTAAAAATCATACACTTTTTTTTTTGTTCGGATGTTTCAGTTAAAGGTACACTGCGTAACTTTTATGGTAGAGAAGTTATTGCTTTCCCTGTAATGTCCCCGCAAATAGACCTACCATGTCCAGTCAGCATCAATAATGAAATAATGAAATAATTGAAGAAAACGTGCAAAGATTAACTACTTCTGATTACAGTCATTAAAAAAATCTGCATAAGGACCTAAACCCACAGCAGGACTTTCTCCCCTCCGCTCTCTCTCCTCTTCAGACGTCGCTACGCTCGGAGATTTCCATCCACACGCAGCGAGGAAGAAGAAAAAAAACAGACTGACGCTTCGTGTGTGACGTTGAGCCCAAAAGTTTGCGATGGAGACGTTTTACTGAAGCCGAGAGTCGAGAGGGGACGAGGCGCTGAAGAGGAGAAAGTTCCCGCTCGAGGGCGAAGTCAGACTTTAAATTTATGGTTCCGCATCAAAACATGTTTGCGCTGATGCCGTGCACCTCTGAAACTTTCTAACTATGCCTCAAAATGACAGACAGTGAGGGGGAAGTGACACAGACAATCAGGGCTGTGATTGGTCCTCTCCACCGCTCTACATTTCCGCTGCTCCGCTCATTCTAGACTTTGAGTAATAATGTGTTTAAAGCAGCTTTGCGCACATTTGTTTACATTTTACAGAAACAAAACTTAAAACCACACGGCTCATTTGCATACAGTATAAGCGCTGATAAAAACAGCTCGTGCTCTCACGCTGATGTGATCGAACGCACTGGTGAAGTTTGGTTTGATCAGAACTTGTGCCTCATCTTCAAATATAAAGCTGCGACTCTGTTTCTGAAGGGTTTAGGTGCAGCTACAAAATAATTCTGAATTAGTCACCGGGAAAATGCTGAAAAGGTTTAACGGTATCAAAATTTGGATACCGCCCCAACCCTACTCCACACGTCTCCAACACTCTGGCTCACGAGGAAATGAGGCCCTAGGTCCAAAATTCCGAACTGTCCCTTTAACCTTTTCCCATCCAACTTTCTCCTTTCTCCTTACATTTTCTGCGTTGAAACTGTTATTTGAAATGATCCGTGGTAGAAACCAACGAGTAACCGACTCTTCTTTGTCGCCTTTTACGTCTATGCAATTTAAGCTTGACAAATGAGCAAATTATGGTATCAGCGCCCTCTGCTGTTAGTACGTTCTGGACTTTTCCAGAACGCACAGATTGCCTGTCCGCCCTGCACAGTGGACTTGCATTTATTACAATTTGAAAAACTGTGAGCGTGATCACCGAATCTCCACAGATCTAACCTGTAACTAGGTCTGATGAGTTTAATGCCATATCGTGACACATTCAAGGCAAACAGCAATAACATCTCCATGGAGACAACCACATGGCAGAGCCTCGCCAGAAAAGTTACTCAGTATATCCTTAAGTGTGACTGTGAAATTACTTTTTACAATTGTGTTTTGCTTCCCCGTTGTGTACATGAGACATTTGCTATTTTACAAACATTTTTATTGCTTTTAAACAAAATGGTTGATTCATATGGGTCTCACGGGAGGAGCTCGGAGTAGAGTCTCTGCTCCTCCACGTCGAGAGGAGCAGCTGAGGGGAGGAGCATCTGTTCCCTCGGGAGGTGCTCCGGGCATGTCCCACAGGAAGGAGGCCCCGGGGAAGACCCAGGACACACTGGAGGGACTACGTCTCTGGGCCTGGGAACACCTGGAGATTCCCCCTGGAGGAGCTGGAGGAAGTGTCTGGGGTGAAGGAAGTGTGGGAGTCCCTGCTTAGACTGCTGCCCCTGCGACCGGGCCCCGGATAAGTGGAAGAAAATGGATGAACGGATGGATTTCAGTCGCATTTAAGGGGAATTTTAAGGACTTCAGACCATTTCTAAACATACAATAATCAGTTTTGAAGCGTTCGCTCGCCGTGGCTGCAACATTTCCTCACTCTAAACACACAATAATCTGTTTTCCTCACTCTAAACACACAGATAAGGGAAAATATGAACAAAACTCATCTACATACCCTTCCATAAACTACATATCAACACTACCAACTCTACTGACTCCGCTGTATTAAATTATCCCTCTACCTCACTACATAGTCCTTGTACGGTCCGTCTTTAGGACATGGGCGGGGCTCCGGGCGGGTTGTGCCTCCTCACCCGGGCTTTCCTACTCTCTTGCTTCATTTTGAGCGTGCGTAGTTTCTGCTGACGCTTCTTCTCCCTGTGCCAGAGCTGTTCGCAGTCCTCCATGCTCAAAGCGTTGCCGACGTGATTGTAGTTCCTTATGGGCGGCTGGGGTTGGAGCCAGGAGTTCCTCGGGTTGGCCTGACCCAGAAAGCCTTGTACCCCAGGTGGGATAACCCTTCCTTGGATCGCAGGGGCTTGGTGGGGGTGGTGCTGGTGCGGGGCCTGGTGGTGAAGGTGGAGGTGCTGGTTGGGGATGACGTTAAGGCGGTATTTGGCCATGACCTGTTTGTAGGAGCGGTCCAGGCTGGTGCAGATGTACAGAGCAGCGTCGGAAGGTTGGAGGTGTTGGAGGAGGAGGCCGCGCTTCATACGGAGGGAGCGTTCACTGTCCGTCTGGGGGGAAAAAACAAATATATAAGGTCTAGCTAAGCTCCAACTATCTCAGAGGTCGTTGGCTCAAGTGGTGTTATAATATAGTTGCATATAGTGTCATTAAAGTGACCGTGGTTACATGTATGCTCAAGATCAGATTATTATCATTATTATTATTATTTCTGGAGTTAAAAGAGGTTATTAAAATGATACGTAAAAGCAAAATTATCCCATTTCTTTCTGATCGTGGTCCCTCTGGTTGCTCACAGCTGTGTGGTTTGCATTTGAGTTTTTATGGTCCAGAAATAACATGATAATTAGATTTTGTGGTGCATGTGACTGCAGCTAGTGACAGTCATTACCTACGGTGCAAATCTGATTCAGGTTTCCGTTTTTTAAATTTCTTTATAATTTAAAAAAAAAAAGTCATTTTGAGGGAATGAAGACCCAGCACATTAATAAGAAAATAGGCATAAAACATAAATTAACACACATACAAAAAACAAACAACAAAAGAACAATAAATAAATAAAAAGAAGGGATAAACGCAATACAGTGCATATTTGTATTTACATTTAGGGCTCTCAAATCAAATTTGCATTTACATATTTTCTGTTCATTAATCATTTAAAAAAAAATTTTTTCACATTTCCAGTTAAGTAGAAATGCTATTAATTTCAATGGAGAACTAGAGAAAGCTCAGGCTGGTAAAATATCACCATTATATAAAGTAAGTTAGTTTATATAGCCTAATATTTATAATAAAATAATATAATAGTGGCTTGAAAACAGCTTTATAGTCTATGTATGACTTATTTGCCCCCAGGATCAACAGTGCTCTGCAAATCATACAAAGGGAATGCAACATTATGAATGAAATAAAGTTGGTTATGAGTAATCATAATCCAAAAACAATAATTCTATAGCTAAAGACAAAACCTAATAATGTGAGTGTAGTGAGCGAACGCACCTGGGGCAGTGGTGATTGTCCCTCTGTGATCTGAACGCTCCATTTGATCTCAGCGTGGAGCGAGCGAGGAGCACACTCCAGGAAGGTGGAGTTTCCCTCGACAGCGTAAACCTGCTTCACCTCCACCGAGTCCACCTCTGAACAAAAGGACGAGGGCATTAGAACCAACTACAGCTGAATAAGAGCATCAGCTGTTTAGGAAAGCAGTGAAAAGGTCAGTGTTCTGTTCTAACCTGTATTAAATCAGCTGTAATATCATTTCACGGGTTTCAGCTCCCTCTTTATAGACCATTTTGACGACTTTTGGTAATAATTCTAAACCCATGTCAGGCTTTAATGTTCAGGTTTATTAAAAACATAATAGATCATTTGGGAATATGCAAGTGCGAAGACAAAATATTACATCTACGCTACCACAGACAGCACTGTGCAAAAGTTCTAGGCAGGTGTGGAAAAAATGCTGTAAACTAGAAATGTCTTCAAAAATGGAAGTGTTCATCATTTATTTTCATCAATCAACAAAATGCAGTGAATGAACAAAAGAGAAATCTGAATCAGATCAATGTTCGGTGTGAGTTTTGCCTTCAGAAGAGCATCAGTTCTTCTAGGTTTACTCGCAGACAGTTTGTGGTCGATTGTCCCAAACATGTTGAAGAACTAATGCTGCATTTTACTGAATGTCGGAAGTCGGTAAATCCGGGTCAGTTCTCCCAACATCCGATGTAAATGCGTTCCATTGCAACAGCGGGAAAATATGTATGCCCGAGAAAGTTTAATGTTTATTTTGTGCTAGCTCCTGGTAATACAGTCCTATATAGAGTCTGTTAGCTAACGTTAGCTGTTGGCGACTCATGGCAGTTTGACCATTACATGTTCAGACATCCCACCGACTCGGTCAGCTCCGAATTCACCCGAGTTTGTGTTTCGGAGCTGTAAGTTGACTGGCCTTTCCTTTCTCCGAGTTCCGAGCACAATCGAACGCAGCTTAAGCTCAGATCTCGTGTGGATGGAGCTTCCTCACATCCTTCTGTCTCTTCATGTTAATCCCAGACTCCATGATGCTGAGGTCAGGGCTCTGTGGGGCCCGACCATCACCAACACAACTTCTGACTCTTTACGCTCAAGAGAGTTCTGAACGACTTTTTCTTTTGTTCGTGCATTTTGTAAGTTGATAAAAACAAACAATCAGTATTGATATTTTTGGCCAGCAGAGGGTTCACTTGATGCAGAAGCTCAATTCTTTTAATGTGTCATCTAACATTTTAAATAATTTTGATCATTCCTTTACTGAAAGTTTGCTGACCTTTTCTTTCATTTGTAGGTTTCATGTGCTCTCTGTGAAGGATAAGAACAGTCTGAACCAGAGAGTAAAAGTGTGCGGCAAAATCACTGGTGTCCAGATGGAGGATCAGGCCTCTGTGTGGAGACAGAAGGCGCTCCAAAAGACTAAGGCCAAACTGAGCCTAACCCTGTACTAAGGCCAAACTGAGCCTAACCCTGTACTAAGACCAAACTGAGCCTAACCCTGTACTAAGACCAAACTGAGCCTAACCCTGTACTAAGGCCAAACTGAGCCTAACCCTGTACTAAGACCAAACTGAGCCTAACCCTGTACTAAGACCAAACTGAGCCTAACCCTGTACTAAGGCCAAACTGAGCCTAACCCTGTACTAAAGCCAAACTGAGCCTAACCCTGTACTAAGGCCAAACTGAGCCTAACCCTGTACTAAGACCAAACTGAGCCTTACCCTGTACTAAGGCCAAACTGAGGCAGCCTGATGCACTATAGTGTGTGTTGTATGTATTTGTTTTTATATTTATATTGTTTGTGGACTGTTCACGACCAGAAATGTGCAAACTGAATCGCCCTTTGGGATTAATAAAGTTGCTGATTGATTGATTGATTGAAAGCGTTCTGTGTTTACAGCATTTTTTCACACCTGCTTAAAACTTTTGCACAGTTTTGTACGTAAGAAAAAAACAACCACCACTAGCACCTGTAAGAATAAATGCAGTTACACAAATCGGCCACTAGAGGTCACTGTCTGTACACCTAAAACATTCACTTTAGACTTAGACAAACTTTATTGATTGATTTATATTGATTTTATGATTAGGAAAATTATTCTTAGAGATTCAAAAATGCTTTTTTAAGTACTAGAGAAATAGAGCTGTTCAATTAATCTTTTTTTTTTATAAGATTCATTTCTAATCTTCAGCCATCCTCTGTCAGTAAAAGTGTTTTGGAGAGTTCATACTCTGGAGGAAGAACTAACTACTGACAATATTTTACATGCTAAATTGCAATAATTCAAACTCTATTGCTTATGTTTATGAAATGTGTGTTTTTAGTACGTAAAATTCAATCAAGACTGAACGTGAAAACAATCTGATCCATATTTTGTTCGTTTTTCTCTTCATATTTCCCAGACTCCGCTGTAAACATGTTGACCATTTTGTTTTGTTTTTTGTATACCTTTAAAGCACCACTACATAAACACACTGTAAACGTGTCTGACTTGACTCGGCCTGATTTATGCGGCTAATTCAAACAACAGTGAGCGAAGTTTACACAGTAGACTTTATAATAGGTAATCCATCACTAGTGCATATATGTAAGAAGACATGTGTTGCATTGTTTACCCGTGCGATTGCTCCTTACGTAAGACACATGAAAAGAGTTCGGCTTTAAAATAGTGACAGGGGAAATCCGTACCTTCGTCTATGCTGGGGCACTGACTCCAGGGGTCTCCATACTTCACATCCTGTCTGCGGGCCCTCCTGGAACACACAACATTTACTACATGAGCTGACATCAAGTACAGTTGTGGGCACATAATGGCATGAGTATAATTCATATGTGCTGATTAATGGGCACATTTTGTTTAGGTCAGTCACTTAAAAAGAAAAGCTGATGGATTGATTCCCGGATATGCCAAAGCAAGTACCGATGTTTTGTTCTTGAGCAAGACACAGAATAGCTCGGTGCTGGTCTACGGCCAGTTTGACAATGAGGAGTAACCGGACATTTATTAAAGGAGCACTGTGTAATATTTCAAGTAAAGCAGCGGTTTTCAATAGGTGAAGCCCGCCCACATCTGAAGCAGTATTGATATGGGTCATTGTGCGTGCATGTATTAGCTGTAAAATGCAAAAAACATAGGAGATATGATTGTGATTATTTAAAGTTCAGTTTCGGGTTCTGAGCACAGACGTATAAAGTGAGTATGACGTCACCCACAGCGTCAGCGTCGCTCAAATGAGGCTCCGACGCCACAGTTACAGGAGCGAATCTGTTATGAATAGGATTTTTTTGACGGACAATTAATTAATTAATTAGCCCAAAGCGCTTTCCAGTTCATTATTCATTCACTCCAGACCCAGTGGTGGTGAACTACTATTGTAGCCACAGCTGCCCTGGGGCAGACTGACAGAAACGAGGCTCCAATCTGCGCCATCAGCCCCTCCGACCACCACCATCACTCACACACACACACGCCACTTTCACACTAGGCAATGTGTGTGAAGTGTCTTGCCTAAGGACACAGCGACAGTTTTAGTGACTGGTGCCCCCCTGTGGCACCCGGTGTTCCCAGTGGTCTCCCAGTACTGACCAGGCCCTGCTGAGCTTCTGAGACAAGATCAGGCTCTGACAAGGAGGTATGGCCACCAATTTTGTATGGACAAAATAGAGACAAAAATAAAAAGTCAGGATCATGTAGACCAGGTTAATACAAACATTTAAGACCAGAATGAAGCCGTTACAGAGAGAGGGCCATCAATATCCCAATGTAAGTCAATGGAGCCAGGGTCAGAAGGAGCCGGAAGAGCCTCCTGGAGCACTTCCTGTTTGGCACGCGGCGGCTAACGCTTTAGCTACAGTATGTCCACTCATGTGTACGGCCTATGGTCCTGAGACTGCACCTCTGCCCGTGTGCGGTCTGCAAAGAGGTGCTTGCGGATCACAGCACGAGACCACGCAAACACACCGAGACAAAGCATGTGAATTTACTGAACAAGCCAGCTGAGTATTCTGAGAGGATCGGCATTGTGATGATTTGCAGTCACCGAAAAGCATCATGCAGTCGTTTGGCACTAGAAACATCAAGGCAACTGAAGCATCTTCTCGTGTAGCGCTACAAACAGCAGCAGCCGCCATAACATGTTCTGTTGATTTGGATCGGCCGACTGATGTTCAGCGATGGTAAAAGTCGAGGCCTCTTAGACCTGCATGAAGCTGAAACTTATTTGCTGTTACAAAAATTATCTATGAATGAAAAAATATGAAAGTACGATATTAAAAAATATACTGTCGGTTGTTATTGAAAGTGGGGGACCCAACTGGAGTAAAGGGTCTGTCACCTGCTTATCGCCACTTAAATATGACAGATTAAACCTATAAATCTATCACGAAGGAAGCAAGCCGGTCACAGCATTACTCTACATTACAAGTCAGATCTGTGGAGAATCGCCCTTGTATAGACCTCAAACACAGAAAAACACTGAACATCAGCTGTAACTTTCCCCGGGACATTTTATGTTTGTGAATGTAAAATATATTGTAATTATTGAAATGGTTTTGTCATGTAAAGTCTATTTTTAAAAAAAGCAAAGCGTAATGTTGCTGTGTTCTTCAGCAAGACACAGAACAGCTTGGTTTGGTTTGAGCAGAACTAAAATCTTTGAGTTCATTTGTGTCTTGTGTTCATACATACTGCAATAGAAACAGTCCCGACATCAAACGATCCAGAAGAGAAACAAACGAGAATAAATTTCCCAGGGCATCCCCCTTCCCCTCCTTTCTTGGCAAGTCCCTAAGTTGGGCTTTGATAACACATTTTCACATTTCACTTTAACTTTAGCGAAGACATGTGGAGAAATCACGTGCTCTTTGTAGGAGTCAGACGCACTCCAGGTGTTTTAACAGTCTTTCCTTATGTTTACAGGTCAAATATGACGCAAACTTGACTCCTGTGGGCTTGAATCCATGTTATAAAGTGGTTAGCTTCTCGAAAACAAAGACGGAGCTGTGTTTTGTTGAGTAATCCTTAATTAATAGTCTGTCCGCATCTCTAAAGCTACCCTTTCTACCTTGTGAAAACCTGAAAACTATCACTTCACGACCACAGCTGCCTTTTACTTTCACTGATTCTAAATGTTTCCAGTAAAAGTGTCACGATCTGTATTACCACGTGACATCACAAGGTGGAACAGACCGTTTTCCGCTTGAGAGAAGAACAGAAGAGCCTAAATATGCAGGGTCAGAGGTTTAAACGTGTGCGAATGAAACAAAAACACAGCTTTGGGGATGTTTCTGATGAGGAAACAACATTGCAATATAATAATAAGAATGAAAGAGGAATAAATAGATGGGTTACGTTTCATTTTAACTCACAGAAGATGTTCACTGAGAACTCGTTGGGCACTAAAGGTGTTGAAATGATGTAGGAGTCACATCCAAGCAGACACAATCCAATCCTTTTAAGACATTTCTGCATAATAATCAGAAAGCCTTGGATCGCTCTTTCATTATGATTACCTACCCTTCAAAGTGCACACAACAATTAATAAAACGACTGGACAATAACTCTTGCACAAAACCCGCCAGGGGAACACAGACAGACACAGTTTTTCATCACATCACTAGTTTTCATGCATTCATACATTTTTGGGCACATGTACAGCTTTAAAACAGACGACAGGATGAATGTGTGGACGTAAATGTGCCCGAGACAAATTTATCCAATGTGGGAGAAAAGTGCACCTCACCAGAGCCCTGATATCACACTGTATGTTCTGAGTTCATTTAGCAAAGAAGAACATGTTTTACAAACAGTCTGACGAGTTCTGACTTTACTATTATGATTATTACACTACAATTATTACTACAACAACTACTACTACTACTACTACTGCTACAACTACAACTACTACAACTACTACCCCTACAACTACTACTGCTATTACTGCTACTACAACTACTACTACAGCTACTGCTACTACAACTACAACTACTACTACTGTTACTACTACTACTACTACTGCTACAACTACTGCTACTACTACAACTACGACTATTACTACCGCTATTACTGCTACTACAACTACAACTACTACTACAGCTACTGCTACTACAACTACAACTACTACTACTGTTACTACAACTACGGCTATTACTACTGCTATTACTGCTACTACAACTACTACTACTACTACTACTACTACAACTACTACTACAACTACCCCTACAACTACAACTACTACTACTACAACTACTACTACTACTACAACTACAACAACTACTACTATTACTACAACTACTACTACTGTTACTACTACTACTACTACAACTATAACTACTACAACTACTACTACGACTATTACTACTGCTATTACTGCTACTACAACTACAGCTACTACTACTACAACTACTACAGCTACTACAACTACTACTACTGTTACTACAACTACTACTACTGCTACTACAACTACAACTACTACTACTATTACTACAACTACTACAACCACTACTGCTACATCATATATACACATAGATATCAGAAGATAATAGAAAATACAGAATTAAAAAAAAAAATGTAATAAAAAGTGCTGGTCGCCTCAGTAGAATTTGCACAATAATGGGGGAAAAAAAACATTTACAAAGTGTCAAAAATAATGTTACATAATCCTTCGTTTTGCAACCAACAACTAAACCCAAGTAGTGTAAGGACATGAGGCTCATTTCTCGCTCAGACAGCAGACAGCAGGAGATAAGAGGAGCCTCCAGATAAACCAGCCCAGCCCTGCTTTCACTTCACACTATTTATCCTGTCACTGCCCTAGGGTGTGAACATGTGACCCTAACGAGAGCGGAGGCGAGAGACCACAGCCGGGCTATCCAAATACCCCCTGTTGTTCCTGTACGGGCTGTCACGTCTCCTCCTGTTCTACCCTGACCCTCACCGATGAGTTTTCACACATTTACAACACTCTCTCACCTCTGTGTCTGATCTCTTGTAATCCCGGCTATTAACACGTGTGAATTTACGCAACTGATGTCTTCTATTGTCCAGGGTAGTTAAAGGTGTCAAAAATTAGATATGAACACGGAACTCGGGCACATTTGAAGCTAAAGTTCGTCACTAGAGGAGGTCGAATTCTGTCAGAAGCCAAAAAACGGCACAGATCAGTGTTTCCTCAGCGGAGATCTCACTGTGGCAGTGAGTCTGTCAAGGCCAAAACTCTATTTTAGACTATTCGAGTTTATATATTCTCCTTTTGTATCGTACTGATGCCCTATTTTGCATATTAAGAGATTTTTGTTCTATCTTTACTGTTTGTCTTATTCTTACTGTTTGTTCTATTCTTACTTGTAAGATGCTGGAAATTTAATTTCCCTGAAGGGTCCTCCCAACGGGATTAATAAAGTCAAGTCTAAGTCTAAGTCTAGTGTAGTGATGGGGGCAAGTTCTTAACTTCCACGTAAAACGCCAATTTGCTTCACACTGAAGAAGCTTAACACCACTTTAACCCATCTGACAACAGCCACGAGACTAACAAACAAAACGCTCTGCCTGGTTCACTCATTAGTGTCTGGAAACGTTAGAAAACAACTTTATAAGCAGACTTAGCATTGGCTTTGTTGATTTCCCACTGCCCAAAAGACTCGATTGTCGACTCCAGCGGTGGCGAGAGGCTCGAGCCGACAGAAGCAACAAGTGAAGATCGACTAGTGATGGTGAAGAAGAAGAGAAACTGAAAGTTGTTGAAAGAAAATGGTTCGGGAATGTATTTTTTTAGCGTTTTTAAAAAATATAATTCACTCGTAAATAAATGGGATTAGAAACGACATCGACGATCGAGTCTTTTGGGCTTTGGCCTGAGATGATTTTGAGCTGTATCAGAAAGTGTAAGAGCACATAGACTAGTATTATTTACATAGATTTAAGACCACATGGTAATATGAAAGAAAATACTATGATTTAATACTGAAAATGAAAGAAAGAGTGTTTTTTATTATCTTTGCAAGTTTTGTGTGTGTAATACATTTATAGTTAATACTGTTTAGGCTTTTATACCATGATCCTGTTTATACTGATGAGTTTTCTGAAGACAGTTTCTTCTTTGCCTGAACCATTTTAACACCAGACATTTAAATGCACTTCTGCTTGAATCATTACACATTAGTCCACTCTGCAGTGATATCACGCTGGGGCTGTTGTAAACATTCCACCATTAGAGACACATGGAGCAGCTTCCATGGTGAGACACTGCACACATGAGCAAACACTGACAAAAAAACGCTATAAGATCGTCTGAAAACTCAAGAAAAAACACAAAATGGTTTTAAAGAACACATTTTCAGGAGTTTGTGGTAAAAATAAGCGTTCATGGTCCTGTTCAGGTGTTTGATTTTCCACAAAAGCGGAGTGTGACTAACTGAAAAACTGTGAATGTAATTTTATATGTGACAGACTTGTGTAAAAGCACAAATCAGCTCACTTGTTTCCAACCAAATCAGCTGTTTCTGGTCAAAATGTGTAAAAATAAACCTCAGATTAATTCTTGAAAACTTGAATAACGGAGCTTCAGACAGAGTAGTGCTCTCAGTTAGCTTTACACGCCCAGGGAATGTTGATGACATCAGCTGCAAAGTACCAGTACTTTGACATAATAGTCATTAGTTATTTAGTCTTTATTTGAAAGTACTGAATAAATACTATCAGGGATGTAACAATAACCGAAATCTGGTGATATCGTATCGTCAGAGGTCTCACAATAATATCGTGGAGCATCACAATATATCGAATCCCAAGTCTCTTTGCTTAAATTAAGATTTATGATGCAGAAATAGCTTAAAAAAACAGAGGGAACTACATAGACCATGATCCTTTGCTCTGTTTCAGTGCAGACGACATGAAGAAATAACTGTTCTAAGCACTTTTACATCTTCACTCTTTGGGTTAAGTCTTGTGAAGCATTTTTAGAGGAAAAAGCTGCAGATTCACAGTTTTTTATTACAATAAATTTGGTACGGTGAGATGTTTATGGTGAAAATATCGTACAGAGAGATTTGGGTTTCGTTCCATCCCTAATGACAATAAACGTTGTACCAAATGACTGGGCAGAGCATTTTATAATGTCAGTCTTGTTATTATGTAGAATATCGTAATATTGTGAACTTTCCCACAATATCGCAATAAATATCGTAGTGTGAGGTTCATACTGTGACAATATCGCATCCTGAGACTTGGATATCGTTACACCCCTAGTGGATGTAGTTGACCCCAATAATCTCATAATACTTTAACTTATATTTATCCAAAGCTGTTCTTTAGTAGAGATGCAACAATAACTGAATATCGTGATATTGTATCGTCAAAAGTCTCTCGATAAAATCACTTCTCAAGTCTCTTTGCTTAAATTCATAGTTTTGGTGCCGAAATAGCTCAAAGAAACATACATAAACAATTCTTTGCTCTGTTTTAGTCCAATTTACACAGTGAAATAACTTGTTAAGCTCTTTTAAATCTTAACTCTTTGGTTTATGACATTTTTAAAGGACAAAGTAATATATTCACGATTTTGTTAACCTCTACAAAATAAAGCAATAATTATCATACTGTGAGATGCATATTATGAAAACATCATACGAAGAAATTAGAATATCGTTACATCCATATTCTGTAGTTACTTGAAGGATAAAAAACATAACACATTTGGATCCGTTCTGTCTGAAATAAACACTGTTTTGAGTCTCTGTGCTGGGATCTGTTAACCCTCGAAGACCTACGTTATCATATATGATACCGAGGAATATGTTTTCTATAACCGCGCAGAACTTTCTAACCGTAAAAGACAGAAACTTCCTTTTTCCCTCTGAAAGTGCAGACATAGAGGTTTCTGTACATTTCTGCGGCTTTATCCTACGTCACACTCACGCTGTGTGATGACGTGAGCAAAACGAGTGTCCAACAGGAACTTTGTTTTCCCCAAACTCATGCGCTCCGTCCATTTTGATCGAGCCAAACTTTGCCAAAGAGTGAAGTGAGTCAAGATGGTCGACTCCTCTGACTGTGTGTGTTTATAACGAGGGAAAAAGTCGCTCTGAGTGGAGTTAATTCTCACACACATGGAAAATTACACATCTTGGTGTGTGTAATTGTGCATCTCTTTCTCTTTTTATTTGAAAGGTTTATTTCACTCAAAATGAACAAATAAAAATATAATAAACACCCTGGAAATGCATTACAAGTGATTTGGCTCTGTTCTATGCTCTGGCCCTGGACCTGACAGGAGCTGTTTCCAGGACTGGACCAGGAAAGTCATGGAGCGATTACACTTTTTTTGTTTTTAGGGCAATAAGGAGATTTTTAATTTACTTACAGACTTGATATTTTGCATTTTTGTAGCTAAGGCCCTAAATTAAGCATTTTTTATGTCCAAAAACTTTTTATACATGTTTGCAGTGTGTTTAATTTTTTGTTTTGTTGTTGTTGTTTTTTTTTTCATTTGTATCTCTGGTCCTGTAGCTTTTATCACAGCCATATGACTCAACTACAGCAGCAGATTGTGAAATAACAGGTTGGACTGAACAAAAGGAGGTAGAACACTTCATTAGGGGGTAAAAGGGGCAGTTTTAAAAGCAAAATTATGAAAAAAATCCAGGCGAGGAGAAATGTACTAAAATTGCCCTTAGGTCTTCAGGGGTTAATATCAGATATCGGCGGATACTTAAAGCTGGAGTCAGTGTCCGAACCCTAAGAATACAGTGAAGAACGTGACATCACAAGGTGGATCAGAGTGTTTTGATTACTTGTGGTTGTGGTGACGACCATGGTCAAGATTTACGGTTTATTCGATTTCCTGTTGCTTCTACTAAACCTTTCAGCAACTATTAAAACCAAGTGTGTTTCCGTGTTTCTATAGTAAACAAAACTATTCCAAAACGCCTGTAATAATTTTAAAAAACAAACAAAAAAAACGAGGAAGCAATCAAGAGGCCAAACGTATAATCAGAGCAACCTTTGAAGTCTTGGTGATCAGTGATATCACATTTCCCAAAACTATTTAGAGGACACATTAGGAACATTTGGGACCCGGGTCTGGACTCACGGAGCTTTGATCAAACTGGACCAGAGCGGGAGATAAAGGGAGTGTGTGCCGGGACAGAAGTGGGACACAAACTCCACTGAAACGAGAGCAGCGTTAGCTCAGAATAGTCTGACTTGAGAAGAGGCTGAGAGTGGAGACAAGAAATCAGGAATAGTAAATGATGGAGTTGATTGAGCGCAATATTTAAAGCAGTGCAATATCCTGCTCGGCTGAGTGGTGCGGTCTTAAGTGTCTCAGCTTATTTATTCTACTGTATACTGTGCGTAAACTTACCACGTTTATGTCTGTATTTAATTTTCAGTATTAAATCATAGTATTTTCTTTCATATTACCATGTGGTCTTAAATCTATGTAAATAATACTAGTCTATGTGCTCTTATACTTTCTGATACAGCTCAAAATCATCTCAGGCCAAAGCCCAAAAGACTCGATCGTCAATGTTGTTTCTGATCCCATTTATTTACGAGTGAATTATATTTTTTAAAAACGCTAAAAAAATACATTCCCGAACCATTTTCTTTCAACAACTTTCAGTTTCTCTTCTTCTTCACCGTCAGTAGTCGATCTTCACTTGTTGCTTCTGTCGGCTCGAGCCTCTCGCCGCCGCTGGAGTCGACAATCGAGTCTTTTGGGCTTTGGGAAATCAACAAAGATAATGCTAAGGCTGTTTATAAAGTTGTTTTCCAACATTTCCAGACACTAATGAGTGAACCAGGCAGAGCGTTTTGTTTGTTAGACTCGTGGCTGTTGTCAGATGGGTTAAAGTGGTGTTAAGCTTCTTCAGTGTGAAGCAAATTGGCGTTTTACGTGGAAGTTCAGAACTTGCCCCCATCACTACACTAGTTTGTTGCCTTGACAGACTCACTGCCACAGTGAGATCTCCGCCGAGGAAACACTGATCTGTGCCGTTTTTCGGCTTCTGACAGAATTCGACCACCTCTAGCAATGAACGTTAGCTTAAAACGTGCCGGAGTTCACCTTTAAGAGTTTATATCTTAAATTTTGACCAAGTTTTTTGCCCTGTTTCTTATATCAGTTTCTTGTGGCCGCTAAAATACTGTACCATAGCTCTCTGCCATTTTCATTTAGTAAAAGTAGCTCATTGGAGGAAAAATGTTGGCGACCCCTGCGGTACACAGACTCGTAGTATTACCGTTTGCTGGTAGGGAAGTATCTGGAGCAGGTCTGTCCGTCCCAGGAGCAGTACGGGTCCCGGGCCAAGCAGCACTCAGCACAGTCGTCTCCATATAACTCACATCTCTGTAAGGACAGCTGCACCACGCCAAGCTCACTGGACACGTACAGCTGTTGCTAAAGGGCACAAGGGACAAGAGACTGTATAAAAACTGAAACATGGAGAATGACTGATGCACTTTCCAGGATTTACTGAAAAGTGCAGATGTTTAGGTTTAAGTCTAGTAAAGTTTCAAAAAGTCTAATGATAAATACGTCGTTACAGGATAATATTTGCATGTTAGTCATCAGTTAGTTGCATGACACACAAAAAAAATCACAAAAGTTAACATTAAATGAACAACTTACTCTTTTGGTGGACACTTCCATATTCAGGATTGGTGTAGGGCTCTGAAATAATAGTAAAAATAGAAGATTTTTTAAAATAATTAATAATAATGTATTTTACTAACAATTTCTGATACAATAATGTGTACAGTGCTTCTCTTTAAATGTTCACTTAATGTTTTAGGTAAGATCCACGCAGACCAGTAAAGTTAAGAGTTAAAGAGGGGGTATTTTACTATGAGGTTTTAATCGTTAATATAACAGATTTAGATTTCCACGTTACCTTTTGCGGTTTTGAAACTGCAAAATTAACCGAAAAAAGAAGCGCTATCCCATTACAATCGACATGCCTTTCGCTAATGAAACTTCTGCACGTCACATCAGGTTTGTGAAGTTGTAGTGTGTTGTTTTGTACGTTGTTTTTGTATATTTATGGGAAATTGCTGTGCAGGAGCATAGGGGATGCAAGCGTCTGGGCTGAACAACATATTTTTTGGACTATAAGGTGCACTTAAAATCCTTTAATTTTCTAAAAAATAGACAGTGCGCCTTATGTATTCATTCTGGTTGTGCTTACTGACATCAAACTGATTTTATGTGGTCCACGACGCTCAAAAATGTGTCAAAATGTTTTAGTACGACTTTGTTAAGATACGAAATCGCACCTCTCAATGGATTGTCGGAGCTTTATGGCGACCGTAGTCAGGAGCCTCATGGAGTAACACGTACTGTGCTTCAACATAATATTATGGTGTGTGTGAGGAGCCTAAAATGGCCCCTGTTCAGAGACTCTGACTCACACGCCCAAGTGAAGCAAACTAATTCAGTACTTGGCATCATCCCGGGTGGATTAACCAAAGAACTCCAACCTCTAGATCTCGATGTCAACAGGTCGTTCAGAGTTAAACTGCAGCTGTGTGGGAGCGTTGGACGACAGAAGCTGAACTCACATTCACCAAGACAGAGGCAACGCCGGGCGAGTTACACCACGATCTGCCGATGGATCGTGGATGCCCGGGGTAAGGTATCAGTCTCACTTAATGCACCTTATAATCCGCCTTATGTATGAAAATAGACCCGTTCACTGATATAGCGCCTTATAATCTGGAACACGAAAAATACGGTACACAGAATCTCACTGCTAAACGGAAGAAGAGCCTGGGAGAGATCGATAAAATATTCCAAAAACCATTCACGGATGATGGATGATGGCTCTAAAACCACATCAGGCAAGTTTTTGATGAGAGAACAACGTTATAACACGATAGAGAGCTCCAAAAAGTTGATTTTTGCATCATACTCCCTCTGGAACATTAGAAAAACAGAAGCTTTTACAGCACAGAAAATGAACTATGTCGTCTGGATGTGCAGTAGAGGTTGTGAAATCTCCACCGTTTAGTAATCCAACAGAGCCAGTCACACGATAGTCACATCATTTTCCAGTTTCAGTGATTAGTATCAGTCATTTCACAAAGATCCAGTGGAAATGTATCTGGAAAAAGTATAGAACAATAGTACATTTTCATTACTGAGTTTCTTATCTTTATTAGAACACAGTGTAAGTTAACGGTACAATTAGGACATGCTGTTACTTTTGGCTGGTTGCTAAGTACAAGCTGGAAATGGAAATGAACTTCCTGCTTCCACCTGGATAATCAGTAAACAGAATGTGGCTTATTTCCTGTTTGCGAGTTCAGTGTTTTTCTTCCTTTCACCTGCGACCCTTTCAAAACCCTTTGGCCCGTATTTGTGTTGATTTACATCCTCTTCCTGCGTTTCAAATGTAAAGTATGCTGCTTACAGAGTGGACGCTGAACATTTACGACCTGATTCGGACAAAAAATAATGCGTTATGCAGTTAGCGCTGTGCAAAAAATATATCGTGATACTGTATTGATATCGTGGGGCTGCTGTGTCGATATTTTTTGGTGCATGTTTGTGAGGGAACTAGAGTCGTCAACAGTATCGAAAATCGATACTAAAAAAAGTCACGTTCGTAGGACAAACGAAGGTCTACATAGATATAACTAAAAATGAAGTAAAGAAAATCACATTCTATCGTCGAAAGAGTCTTTTTTTTTATTGTCACTGTGGTGTCGGTATTAATACAGATAAACAGCGCACACTTCACGATAACACCAGAGGAAACCTGCTTCAATGTCTTTTTCCCCCTTTATATAGGCAATTGGCCCATTTACATGAGACCTTTAAATCCAATTAAAAATACAGAAATTTGGAATAAAAGTCAATTCTAATTTAAAAAGACCATGTAAACAATTCCTAATTTTTGGGATTTAAAATTAATTGGAAATTAAGTGGGTGGTTTATTCCATTCTTAAATCCGATTTAAATTATTCCTCGATCATGTAAACGTTTTTATTCATCTTAAAAATAATTCCGTCACATGCGCGTTCGGTCGCCCTTCTGACTGCGAGATGGCCGCCCAGAGCAAGCGCTGGTCTCAAACTGAAACTGAATTTTTTTTGATAAGTCCACTGGAAGAACTGCAAATAATGAAAAGAGCGGAGGGCAGAAAACATAAAAACACAAACCTTTTCAAAGAAGTAGCGGAAAAGTTTGGAAAAGGAGGGTACGCGGACAGAGACGCTGAGCAGATCAGAAACGAGCGGAAACGGCAAAAGCGGCTCGGACCCATCAAATCTGATTGCCGGCGGATTGCGCGTTTTCTTCCAGTCGACGTAAATACGTTCATGTCCCTGTCCAATCAGAACCCTTCCTCACGTTGAGCGGGATTAAATAAAGCAGATTAAACATGTTTTCCGTGCAAAACTTTACTCCGAATGATCATTTACATGTAAACTCGAAGGGGAATCATTTAATTCCGATCTATTTAACTTGGAATTAATTCATTTGGATTCATGTAAACGGGGCCAGTGTAGTGAAGGCGTCTTGCCCGTGGACCCAGTGGGATTCTTACCTCAAATATAGTGAGCTCCTCCAGGATGATCTCCTCCGTCTCCCAGTTGTCTTTGACCACGGACACGGCCTTCACCACTTTACCGTCGTCTGCACAAACATAAGCCACAGTTACAATTGCATAACCCTTAGAAAAAGCTTTAAGGAGGAAGGAGGACGCACGTAAATACAGACTGGACCTACTGTACAGTCAAAAGATAAAACGCATCACACCGTTCAGTTCTTATTGGACAGCGAGTCGGCTTTTCCACACAGAAGATATTTGGCTTGTATTGGGTCTCTACTGACTGACTTTATTTGATCGTATAAACCTTTGGATAAGGAGTGAATTTCAAGAGTTGCGTATATTTGGAAAACGATTAAAGTGATAGTATGTAACTTCCTGGAGGTGGAAAGTCAACTTCATGATTCCAGTGAAATTCAAAGTTCTTGTTTTATGCCATACTGTGGAATATTATAGCCAAAGGGACAACATTTCCACGAAAAAAAGGAAGGAGGCCGAGTCTGTTTTGTAAATAAAAGCCTGTTCAGAGTAAGAACGCATGCTTTTCAGTGCAATAAAAACATCCATAATGAAAAAAGTCCATTATTTGGCAAGAAAAAAAAGTAGATGAAGCACATTATGTTGATGCAGCTATATGTAAGGGCACTGCTCTTACAAGGGATCTAACCACAGAGCGACTGGTGTTCCCTGCCCTTTCCTAACCCATGGCAACCAGTTTTAACCGTGCGTTCTCATTTATTTAGCCTTTATTATTATGATTTTTTATTGTATTTCAAAGGTGCATTGTGTAACTTTTCCGGTGGAGGGTCCGTCAGACGCTTTTCTCCATGGAGATGTTATTTGCTTTGCCTGGAATGTCTCACAATGTGGTATTAAACTTTCCTATCTTCATGGAAACCAAACCGGATCAAGTTACAGGTCAGATCTGTGGAGGGGCGACCACGCTCACAGTCAGAACGCCTGTTTTTCTAGGTATTTTTGGGCGATAAAACCACCTGTAATTTAATAAACGTAAGATAGTGACATTTAATTTGAGTGATTAGTGAGTGAGCTGGTGTTATGTACTTTTGTGTGATTGTTGCTGCACTTTTGTGTGATTGTTGCTGCACTTTTGTGTGATTGTTGCTGTACTTTTGTGTGATTGTTCCTGTACTTTTGTGTGATTGTTGCTGCACTTATGTGTGATTGTTGCTGTACTTTTGTGTGATTGTTGCTGCACTTTTGTGTGATTGTTGCTGCACTTTTGTGTGATTGTTGCTGCACTTTTGTGTGATTGTTGCTGTACTTTTGTGTGATTGTTGCTGCACTTTTGTGTGATTGTTGCTGTACTTTTGCGTGATTGTTGCTGCACTTTTGTGTGATTGTTGCTGTACTTTTGTGTGATTGTTGCTGTACTTTTGTGTGATTGTTGCTGCACTTTTGTGTGATTGTTGCTGCACTTTTGTGTGATTGTTGCTGCACTTTTGTGTGATTGTTGCTGTACTTTTGTGTGATTGTTGCTGTACTTTTGTGTGATTGTTGCTGCACTTTTGTGTGATTGTTGCTGTACTTTTGCGTGATTGTTGCTGCACTTTTGTGTGATTGTTGCTGTACTTTTGTGTGATTGTTCCTGTACTTTTGTGATTGTTGCTGTACTTTTGCGTGATTGTTGCTGTACTTTTGTGTGATTGTTGCTGCACTTTTGTGTGACTGTTCCTGTACTTTTGTGTGATTGTTGCTGTACTTTTGTGTGATTGTTCCTGTACTTTTGTGTGATTGTTGCTGCACTTTTGTGTGATTGTTGCTGCACTTTTGTGTGATTGTTGCTGTACTTTTGTGTGATTGTTGCTGTACTTTTGTGTGATTGTTGCTGTACTTTTGTGTGATTGTTGCTGTACTTTTGTGTGATTGTTGCTGCACTTTTGTGTGATTGTTGCTGCACTTTTGTGTGATTGTTGCTGCACTTTTCCCTGTCTTGTAAATTATCTGACATCAACCTGCCAAGGGACTAATAATGGAAATTAGCCACGTTGGTTTTACATCTTAAATGTTCATTAATATGTGCTGTCCCTTTACATATGAATAAACTAATAAATACATAAATAGAGCTGTTTAATCCAAATAATTTCACTTGTGGATCCATAACATCTGTCTAAGTCTAAGTCCAATGTCATACTGTGAAACAATCCAGGCAGAGCAATGACTTAACCATAGAAAAAACCAGATGACAGATCCCAAACCAAAAAGTTACACAATACACCTTTAAATTTAACTGGACTTTAAGATTCTTGGGTACCATATGTGTAACTACTAACAGGACTTGACCTATGTGAAATATTTTGACGGGCACTGAGCCTGTTGTGCTCCAGTCAAACTGTACCATTTGCTAATTTCACAATATTATTTCGTTCGCCAATTCTGTATTTTTACATTTTCTTTCGTAACGTACGGTAATAATAAATGAGACGCGAAAAGATGATGAAACCTTTGTAGGAGTCGAATCGAAAGAGCCGTACTGCGGGAGATGTTTGTGATGAATAATAGGGCTTCGTTCTGAGTCTGTTTACGGAAAAACACCACTGGCCAAGACTTTAATAAGAGCTGGTCACATCCAGTATTAGACAGTGAGGCATTGTGTTGAGGAGCAGCTTGTAATGGTAAAACTTTGGAGGCGCTCTTCATTTATCACACATTATCACGTAGAGCGCCCATCCAAGTTTATGCGTTTAACAGATTTTTATAAACAAGATAGTTACCAGAGCGATGAGCCATAGACAAACAAACAGCGGTCAGCAGAGTTAAAGGTCCCATCATTTATTTAAGCCATGTTAAAACGGCGTCACCTGCTCAAAAACATCCCCGGAGTTGTTTTGTTTCATTCACACATGTTTGAATGATTGTTTTTTATTACTTTTTACATCCCCAAACGTCAAAATGCTCTCATACAGTGAAGATGGCCAAGCTTGCAATGTAAAAACGTACTGTGATAACGTAAAAAGCGGTGAAAAAGTCCAAGGAAGTCCACAAAGTTCTCGATACGATATACATACCTTGATACTTAAGCCACAATACGATACATATATCGATATAGTGAGCTTACGATACGATGCGATTCAATATAAAAGAAATAAATCATGGCTGTGATACTTAAAGTCTTTGTTAAACCACTTCTTGGCCAAAGTAAATATGAAACACAAACTTTTTAATCATCAAAACAGTGAATATGTCAAATGTGTCGCATAAAAGAGTTTTATTCCACTAAACAAGCAACAAAACTGTAGCGCTGTAACAATATAACTTTGTAAAATATACCATAAAATACTGTTCACGATAGCTCGCGATATCGACACTGTATCATCACATTAAACAATACGATATATCGATATTTCATTGTTTCTGCACACCCCTAATTATCATAGACTTACTATGATACTATTTTACATTACATTGTTGTGGACTTCTATTGAGATATCCTGAAGCTCTGACTTTCCCTGTGTTTTCTCAGAATGTTCTGTTCCACCTTGTGATGTCATGAAGAGGTGGTTTTCAAGTTTACAGCTGCCTTTTACCTTTCGTTCATAGAGATCGGCAATTCCAGGACTGAAATAATCCAAATGACTCTACTGAAGGTCTATGAAGTTTAAAAAAAGAGAAAAAAGATTCATGACAAGAAAAGTCGGCTATTCCACCGCTGTCAGATTCTTGTGAAACGGCATTTTAAGCTTCGAAAACCAGATAATGTTTGCAAATGCTTGTCTGCCGTATGAGATCGTTCGTGATGCTGCTGCTGCTCCTTCGGTTTCTCTGAGCTGTGAAACCACCTCCTGAGCCGCTCGATCCGCTGCGGGGCGAGCGCAGGATCCCCAAACCCAGGACGGCATTTGGAAACTCGGCCTTTTCACGCACGGCCGTCTGTCAGTGGAACATGTGTCCAACACAGAGCTGATCGCATGGACAAACTACGGCGCATTTTCACATCTGGAGAAACAGCGGCTCCTTCCAAAACCAAACCTGCGGCCGTAACGTGGACTGAGGAGTGTCTGGAGACAGTGTGACGTTCTGGAGCGAATGAACTGAATGATGATTTTGATCTTCCACTTTAAAAAGAAGTTTAAACGTTTAACTCTGAGCAGATACATGAACTATGAGGCTTCGTTTGTGCTGTTGTCTCTGCTGTACTGTTACGAAGATGATGCACAGAGGCATAAAGGGTAAAGGCAGAATAAGCTCAAGCTTCAGCCGACACCTTTTCGGTCTGTATATGTTAGACGTGACTGTGGAATAATGTCAGAATATCAGCGAGTCGGCTTTTCCACACAGAAGATATTTGGCTTGTATTGGGTCTCCACTGACTGACTTTATTTGATCGTATAAACCTTTGGATAAGGAGTGAATTTCAAGTTTTACGCATATTTGGAAAACGATTAAAGTGATAGTATGTAACTTCCTGGAGGTGGAAAGTCAACTTCATGATTCCAGTGAAATTGAAAGTTCTTGTTTTATGCCATACTGTGGAATATTATAGCCAAAGGGACAACATTTCCATGAAAAAAAGCAGGAGGCCGAGTCTGTTTTGTAGATAAAAGCCTTTTCAGAGTAAGAACGCATGCTTTTCAGTGCAATAAAAACATCCATAATGAAAAAAACGTCTATTATTAGCCAAAAAATAAAAATAAAAATTAGTCTCTGAGCTTGTGACCAAAATAAATCAATCAATCAATCAATAATGGTGATGCTTTTTAGGTGCTGAGAGAACTGGGTATGAATGAGGAATCGTAACTGTCATGATGCTCTGGTCATTAGAAAGACTAAAGGTGGAAATGAGCTCTGGTGCTACAACCTTGTACAAAGCATCTCTTTTAAGCTTTTACGGTTAATGTAGATTGTGCACTGTCCCCGTCTCATTAAATAAAGACACTAAACTGAAAACACAGTGGAGCACTTCCTGTATTACGAGACATCACAAGGTGGAACAGAGTGTTTTCAGTTTGAGAGAAGAACTCCTAAATTTGTGTATTAAACATGTGTGAATTAAGCAAAACACAACTCCAGGCATGTTTGTAATGAAGAAACCATTATAACAGATTAAAAAATAAAACATAATCTGTATTATTTTAAAGAAGCACAACATATTAATCTGGGAGAACCTGATCAAATTAGCAGACTCCGTTCTTGTGTACAAAATCCCACACGGTCCGGCCCCTGTCCCACTACAAGAATTCGTCTAAATAAATCAGAGCAGATCGACAAGAGCGAGTTCCAGAGGTGACTGTATAAAACCATGGAGGAAAAGTGCCTTTGGACAGGCTGGATTCTCTTCCCGCGCCTCTCAAACCTGGAACACCAGCCCCCTGACTGTACGTGAGCCGCTACACTCAGCTCCTTCTCTGCTCAACTTAAATCGCGGCTATAGGACAATCGGCTCTGTCCACACGGCTGAACTTAAACAGCGCCTTTTGCACATGAGCCGGGACTGCAATATGTGTATATTTGTATATAGATCTGTACATAGATGTTGACTGTGATGTGCTGTGCATGTGTAAGTAATGAGAGTTTTATATTTGACCTGCACATTTTAATACTAACGCTGTATGAGTGTGTTTTATAGTGAGTGGGTGTTGTAGGTTTTTGTCGTGTTTTATGAAGTGTCCGGGTGATGTGGCCTTGGTCCATTAGGGGACTAAGGATGGAAATTAGCGTTGGCTACAATCCTGCGTATTTACAAGTCCATGTTTGTTTCTTACATTGTCTTTAATACGCATTGTCCCTTTAATAAATAAATACAAATCTGGGCCTTTTTAATATATAGCACCCTAATGAAGTAAATATTTGGAGTACAATACAGTGAGGCTATGGTAACTCAAGTATTGCAGTATATACCGTTGGCCACCTAGGACAGTGACGTTATAATTCTGTAGCACATGTTAACAAAGCGTGTCATTGTGCTGCGTAACATTTTACAACAATAAATCTCCTTCCTGGTCTGAACAGAAGACCCTCTGTGGAGCCTGTGATCCCGATACGCAGCAGAACTATAAAAATACCGCCTCTTATTCTCATATGAACACTTCCCCATAAAAAGTCAGATCCAGCCGGAGTTCACTGCCAGGGGGACAGAGGCCACATTCTGCCGTCGTCACAGAAAAAAAGCCCGAACCAGGAAGCGAATCCGAAAATGAGAATAACTCTGCGATTTACGATATTGGGCTGGAGCTACTGCCCAAACAGCTGCTCCAGAAACCAGGGCAGTTATTGTTTCATGTGCGGTGTAAATCAGACATACGCCTAATGTCTAGAGGCCTTGTTTGGCACTGCGGCGCGGGGAGTGTGTAGGTTTTTATTACGCGACACGGGTGTGTTTATGTACATTTGCGTTTCCAGACAACTTTGTCAAGCAAGTAAAACAGACAAAGAACAACTCACGTCTAAAGTGTCGCTAAAACCTCTAATGAAACAGGATGTACAGTGTAAATATTAGGGGGAAATGACGGGGCCACTGTGTTTAAGTCAAGTCCGCAAAATTTACTTAGTTCTACTTAAGTTAATCGTCCGCGATCCAATTAAAACAAACAAAAGAGCATCAAAATTGAGGTTAACATGTAAAAGATCTTCATTTTATATTTATTAGCTCTTTCAGTCGATTCTTTTAAGTCTTTTACTCACTTGCTTTTACCGCGGCGGGAGAATTGTGTGGTTCTCTGACTCTTATGGATTTCATTTGCTATTTTTCTGTTTGCTAATATTTGTATAACTTGCTTTTTTTTTTGCTTTATTTTACATAATGTGTTAATTTATATTGTGCCTATTTTGTGCAGCACTTTGTATACTTTATGTTGGTAAAATGTGCCATACAAATAAAGTTGGACTGGATAAGTTTGTCACTGTGTTATTGCCAATTTTCACCAGCAAATGCCTTTAAAATGTTCATATTCACATTTTATTGATTTTTCTATTTGCTTAATTTTAGTTTATGTTTTTCAATAACTTGCTTATTTATTTATTGTTTTGCTATTTTATTTAATGTGTTAATTTATATTCGTGTATATTATATACTGCAGGCATGTCCAAACTATGGCCCGGGGGCCAAATGTGCTCCTCAGGCCAATTGTTTTGGCCCTTAGGCTTCCAGGTGAAATGGTCTATATTACCGCAAGTAGTACTTTTTACTGCATGTTTTTGAAATCTACCTTGATCAAGAAAATGTAGTGTTTCTTTTTGAGGGTCTAAACAAGAACAAAGGTCTGGAGGGTCATTTAAACCTGTTATAAATGCACAGGTTTGAATTATTCACTGTTTTGACCTCCAGTTTATGACCCTCACACTGGTCTGTGTTTTAATATGTGGCACTTGATATAAAAAAGTTTGGGCCCCTGATATTGTGCCTATTCTGTGCAGCACTTTGGAGACTTTGTGCTGGTAAAATGTGCTATACAAATAAAGTTGGATTGGACTGGTTTGTCACTATGTTATGGCAAATTTTCACCAGCAAATGCCACAAGAAACCATGTTTGACCCTTAAAATGTTCATATTAACATTAAATGTGCTCTTATCACTGACACAGAAAAATTGTGTCAGTTATTTGTTATTTGCTCTGAGCCACAACTGAACCTGACAGTAAAAAATGAAACTTTGAGGCCGGGATGGGGCTACACGGAGCTGTATGGACGTCACACAAAAGTGCAGCCCACAGTTTTTATGTTATAGGGTGAATGGGAACAGAGCTTATCAGCTTTTATATAAGGATTCTTTATCTTGTCTCGTGGGAAGTTAAGGCTTTCAGTCTGATATTTTTTATTTGTCAAAGTGTGAAACAGTAATTATTTATATTGGACGCATCACAAATAATATTGAAACACTGTTTATCAAATATTTTATCCATGAAGTACTTGAGATATAAGGCTGTTTCTTGGTGGATGCTGCCAGAGGAAGGATATTTACATTACACAGTGACAGTTTGGCATTTTAATTTATTATACTTAGCCTGAAACTTTTCAGCTTGAGCTTCCACATTCACAACACGTTACACATTATAAGCTGGTCATTCTGGCTTGTCGGCTGATCTCGTCAGATCTCAGAAGCTGAGCTAAGGCTCGGCCGATGACGCAGAGTGACAGACTCACTTCCATCAGTCTGACACTCTGCACCTAAAGAAGTTTTCCTCCACCAAGTGTGGAGTGAATGAATAAGGCACGATATGAGTATCTTGAGAGGCACTATATAAATCGAATGGTAGGATTAGAATAGAAAAATAAATAAAATAAGTACCGTATTTTTCAGACTATAAGTCGCACTTCTTTTCAGGGTTTGGGTGGTTCCTGCGACTTATCCTCAGGTGCGACTTATATATTTCATTTTTCACACTGACACCACATAGACCAAATATATGAATCATATACAGTATATGAATCAAAAATGAAAAAAACAAATCTTTATTCGATTTTTCATTTTGGTTTTAGAGACAAATAATAAAGAAAAGAGTTTTTTTTTTATTTTCTTATTTTTGGTTCTATATTGAAAAACTAACAAACAAATGATACACGGATTCTTCTCTATTCGGTTGTTTTTATTACTATAACTTCTATAACTCGCCTTTCAAGAACTGTCGGTTCTTGGTGTCTGATTTTATCAAATAAATTTCCCCAAAAGTGCGATTTATACTGTTTTTTTCTTCTTCATTGTACATTTTTTGGCTGGTGCGACATATAGTCCGAAAAATATGGTAAATAAGTAAGTAAATAAAATAAGTTTATCTGAAAAGCAGTACTGATTGTTATATCTTCACTGGTCCTGTACTGTATCTCCCAGTACAGATATACTGTACAAGCTGAGACCAGTGTGCACTGTCTGCATCTACAGGAAATATGAAGCATGATTATCCTCGGAGAATCAGGAAGTGTGCTGTTTGCGTGATTGTTGTTAGCTTTACCATGATTTAAAACTCTGCTCTGAACTCTAAAAGTTGTGAGAAGTGCTTATAAACTCATCGCGGTGAATAATTAGGATGCTTGAAATGCTTAAAGTAAGTGAGGAATAACTTTCTGTTTTTCACATATGGAAAACAGTAAAAATCTGGGGCAGTGTCTTTTAACAACTACACAGAGGTTGCAGATACATCATTCCCAGGGAGTAACGCTATGTTTTCGGAGCCTAGAGTTTTAAGCTCTTTGCAGATAAGAAAAGCTCTCCTGACTGACACAGCGGGCTGTAAATTCATCCTATAGCAATAAGAAAAAGCCCATTCTGGAGAGAAGCGGTGCAGTTCTCAGCAGGTAGACGATGGCGTTGATGAGGAGATGAGAGATGGTACAGAGGAATCCACTTAAAGAAGATTAATGACCCCGCGTGACCCCTGCGGCCCCTCGCCCTGTCACCACATGTTGAATAACCTTCCCATCTATCACCAGACACTGGGCACTGTCGGCCTGAGCAGAGCAGGATCTGTGTCTGCTGCACTCAACAGGTCTATGCAGATGAAGGCGCCAAAACAAAGGGACAACAAAAGTGTACGGAGAATTTGGCTCAAGAAGATGTACAAATGTGCCCTTTAACTTTAAATGTCCATATAAAAATCATACAAAGCTATAAATGTGAAAAACACTAAACATATGGATAATAATGGAGGCTAAAATAGCATCTGAACAACATATTCAGTGTCAGGAGCTGTAAAAATGAATTTATAAGTTTTTAAGGCTGAAGATTATAAATCCTAAAGTAAACCTCTGTGGTAGGGTTGGATACCTTCTACTTTTTTGGTACCAGCACTTACAGTACAGTAAGTGAAATAAATAAGCACAATTTCTGTTGAATAGAAATTCTGTTTTAACCATTCATTTGTGGTGACACTGCCTTTTTCTATAGTTCCCCAGAACACACAGGGCATTAAAACTTGTGACAACGTTTTGTTCTGAACCAGGTTTTGGGTACCGTTTTCCACCACCATGCAGTTTAACTAAATGTAAACGGTGTACAGTATTTTCCAAACTATAAGTTACACCAGCCAAAAAATGCACAATGAAGAAGAAAAAAAAAACATGTACAAGTCGCACTGGTAACATATGAACAGTTAGATAACTACAGCAGAAACCACGTTACCGCTTACCGAACTCTCCATCTCACTCCAAATCACTACATCCACTTTATCCTTGGTGTCACTTCTGAGCAACTCCACCAACTCCAGTTAAATCCAAACTCCAAACTTTCTTTCTGCTGCTCGATTGGTCGCCTCAACCACCGCTCTACATACTCCACTCAATACATACACTAAGTAATAATGTGTTTAAGGCAGTTTTGCGCACATTTGTTTACGTTTTACAGAAACTAAACTTAAAACCGCATGGCTCATTTGCATACAGTGAAAAAAACAGCTGTTGCTGATGCAGAAGCTTTTGTCGGACTAAAGGACAAGATTCAGTGGATTATTCACTGCCTGGACAAAAATAAAGTCCTCCTGGATTTAACTGCGCAAACTGAAGTGACAGTGGTGCAGGAGGAAGAGCCTGAGGCATAGCGCCCTCTGCTGTTAGTGTGAAAATAACCAATATGTGAAATTATATCTTGCTGGCCGAAACGTGTTGTCGCCCCTCAATGCAATAAAAGACTTAATATATTCAGTCGGTGCTTTGGGTTTGTACCTTGCCCATGTTTACATTTATGTTTAGATGTGAACGGAAATATTTCATATATAAGTCGCACCTGAGTATAAGTCGCAACTACTCAAACCATGAAAAAAAGTGCGAATTCTAGTCTGAAAAATACAGTATTTCAAAGTTTAAATTGTATTTTTTTTTTTAATTGAAATTTAAAGGGAATTAATGCATTTTTATACCTTGTCAGTACTGAAATATTCATATTTTGGTATAGATTCACTCGTAACTAGTTTGCATATGGGAAAACTAAAGCAAAAATTAAAAAAAGGTTCCAGAGAAGTAATTAAAACTCAAAAAGGCTAGTGTGGTTAGCTCCTCCCTTCAGGCATATATAAGCCAGTGTCCACCAGCAATCTGTCCAGAACTGAAGAAGCAGCTTGGACGAGCGGCGAAACACCTTCACGCTAAAACTTTTGCCCATTTGACATAATTACATTTTTCTTTTGCTATATTCCAACACAAAAAAATCCTAAGATAAAACATTCACATCCTATAGCTCATGGACTCTTCTCTTTTGTCTTTACCTGTCCCCAGATGCAGGACGTCGTAGGGCCCATCCTCAGCGTCCACTCTGTCCACGACGATCTTCTTCAGCAGGTTGGGAGAGTTGACCCGGGTCAGGACGGGTCTGGCCCCTAGCGGCATCACGGGCTCCCACATGAGCTGGTGCTGCCTCATGAAGCTCACCACCTCGTCCGGGAAGTCTTTGGTGGACTTGTACAGAGCGTCGTACGTCTCACTGGGACACTACAAGATCAAAAGATTATCATAGTAGTATATTATTAAGTAGTATTATAATGGACAATACCATTCCTAACATGTTCTAGTAGATGCCACACAATATTTTAGTTTAAGCAAGTTTTTTCACCTTTTTTTCAGCTTCTATCTTCAAAAGTAGAAAGTTTGAGAGACCACTGACTGACAGAAGTATCTTACAAATATGACCATTTTGAGCATAATTAATTGAGACAGTAGGGCTGTGCAAAAACAGAAAGATCAATAGATCGTAAGGCATACACATTTTAACTGACAGGTCTATAAGAACGTGTGGTGCTGACGAGGATTTACGCTTTTATTTAGCCCGAACCACAGCTTTATGTCTCCTGTTCACAAGTTTAGACTTAAATCTGCATAATTTGAGTCTCTCTATCATTATAATCCAAGTTACAGAAAGTAAACGACTATTTTCTCACCGTTTGTGTTTAATACTGGCACATTCACATAACTTTCAAGAAAATAAAGTTAAATAGTTAAAAAAATTCAAAACTATAGCTTACTTTTAAAAATGAGCAGTAGTAGCAGTAGTAGGAGTAGTAGTAGTAGCAGTAGTAGTAGTAGTAGCAGTAGTAGTAGTAGTAGTGGTAGTACTAGTAGTAGTAGTAGTATTAGTAGTATTAGTATTATTAGCAGAAGAGATAATACAATAATAATAACAATAATAAAATAGTGGTAATAATAATAGTGGTAATAATAACTAATAATAAATAATAATAATAATAATAATAACAATAATAATAATATTAATAATAACAATAATAATAATAATAATAATAAGTAATAACAATAATAATAATAGCATTGTTAAGGCCTAATAATACATGATAATATGTAGTAATAATAACTAGTAGTATAGTAGGAGTAACAATAACAGGGTAGTATTGGTATGAGTACTTGTTAAACCCGCCTGGCCGCTAGTAGTAATAGTAGTACTAATAATAATAATAATAATAACAATCAGAATAATACAATATACTATATTATAATAATTAGTGTTAGCAGGCAGCAGCATAGCATATAGCTGTACTAGTAGTAGTATATTATGTAATAATACTAGTAAGTATGTAGTATGTAAATGCCAATAAGTATAAGTAAGTAGTAGTAGTAGTAGTAGCTAGTACTAAGCAGTAAGTAGTAATAGCAGTAGATAGCACCATAATATAGTAGTAGTAGTAGTAGTAGTAGTAGTACTAGTAGTAGTAGTAGTAGTAATTACTAGCAGTAGTAAATATTAGTAGTAGTAGTAGTACTAGCAGTGTAGTAGTGCTAGAAAGTGGTAGTAGCAGTGAGTAGTGGTGCTGGCGGTGAGTGGTGGTGGTGGTGGTGGTATACTAAGAGAAAGGTGGTGGTGCAATCCAGCCAAGTGGTGGTAGTGGTGTGAAAGTGGTGAGTATTAACTGTGCTAGTGAGTAGAAACCATGGTATATACTGCTAGCAGCAGCTGAGTAAGTGGTGGTAATGGTAGTTAACCAATGACATTAGTAGTAGTAAGCTAAACCATATATATGGTGCAGTGGTAGTAGCTAATAGTATATTACCAATAATAGTAATAATAAGAGCGTTAAGTAATGGTTGCTGTACTAGCAATAATAATAAGCTAGTAAGTGGTGGTGGTGGTGGTGGTTACTGGTAGTAGTAGTAGTAGTACTAACAAGTAATGCTGCTGGTTGTTAAGTTAACTATGTAATAATAAGTAATATGTAATAATAATAATAGTGCTTGTAATAATGGTACTAGCAGCGGTAACCAGTGGTGGTAATAATAGCAATATGTAATAAGGTGGTGGTGAGTAGTAGTAGTAGTGGTGCTAGCACGTAGTAGTTGGTAGTAGTAGTGGAATGGTAGTGTTGTTAGCTAACTTGTTTCGCTTGTTGGTAGTAGTGGTGGTAGTGGTGCTAAAAAAAGCAGTAGTAGTAGTTGTTGTAGTAGTAGTAGTACTGCCAGTAGTAGTAGTAGTGGTAGTAGTAGTAGCGTGCAGTAGTAGTAGTAGTAGTAGTAGTAGTAGTAGCGGGTAGTAGTAGTAGTAGTACTAGTATTGGTTAGTGGTAGTACTAGTTGGTAGTAGTAATCGTGGTTAGTAATACTTGGCCTAGTAGCGTACTATGGTGAGTATAGTTTAGTGAAGTAATAACAAGCGACTAGCAAATGATAATAATGTAGTGGTCTAATAGTAGT